>CM021729.1:12813080-12873535 GCA_011074415.1 Stictonetta naevosa
AACCTATAAAGAGCTCAAGGAGGAGGGTCATTTTGTTCTAATTTCTTTATGAGTGCCTCATGGTACAAATATTGAATTCAATATGTAAATGTAAGTGTTGATAGGCATAGTTTATCATGTACTGTTAAAAAAAAGCAGTGATAAAGCCTTCTCTTGTAAGAATTTAACTGTAAGTTTCTTAACTACATGAAAAATCGACACTGCTAAAGATTGTGTTGCACATATATACTAAAAAACATCACTTACAGCTGAATATCCACTGAGTTTCTTACAGCTGCATGAGAACAGTTCTGTGCTAATTACCTCTTGAGCTTGAAACCCAGTGTGTTTAAATAAACAGTGAAAGCATAGTTACATATGGCATTGCAAGTCTGCTACCTGTGTAGGGGGTAAGAAAAACAATTTCCCAAATCAGCTCATTCCATCATCAGAGGTATATCCTATTCAGTAGCACCAAAGACACCTCTGATATATCTAGAACTGCCTTTTTCCACTGTCAGGTGGAAAAAGATATGCCCAGTTAGATAAATGAAAAATCAAATCATAGCTTCCATTAGTTATTTATATGCAACGTTAGCTTGCAAATTATCACAAGGTCCTAGGTGGAAATTTTTTTTCTCTGCCATGGGTCATCCTGTACAGTATTTGTACTCAAATCAAGAACAGTTAAGTGGAATGCTTTAAGTTATGTCGATGACAACCTGTAAGAGGGTAAGATTGTGTTGTGAATGTTGCTACAACATCCCCCTCTTTCTGTGCGATGACGTTTTCAGGTCCTTTCCATATCAAAAACCAATAAGAAGAATTTAGTCAGAAGAGTTTCAGTGTAGAAATTAATAGCTGTAACCCAAGTTTCACCAGTAAAACAAGGCTGGGTCCATCTCTAACACTAGTAACAACGAAAAGAAAATCTGATACTGGCATAATATGTAGCATTATTAATTATTGTATGTTGAAATGGATTAAACTGACTTATAGTTTGTCATAGTGTCCTTGTAATAACACCATATTGGATTAGCTTAACAGACTATTGCACTTGTGAAATTTCTGAGTGTAGCCGAAGGAGAACAGTGCTTAAATATGAAACTTGCACTAAATTAACCCATTTTAATTGTGATACACTGCTCTTCACTACAATTCCTGAGTTAAAACAACAGAAGTGTTTATATAAATCATGATTTTTTTTTTTCTGGTAAAGTTTGTTCACTATCCCATATACCATTATACCCCCAATCAGGCAGGTAAATGGAAGTAACAAGGAGAAATATTATTAACATTATATATAAGAGTAACTAGCTTGATTGTACCCAGTTATGCTATTTAACTGCAACCAAATGTAGCTGAATTCATCTGAACTATTATCAGCTTGATCTCATGACCAGTGATCTTGAATTTATTTTCATTGGTTGTGTTTTGTGTTTTTTGGAGATGAAAAATGTTGTATAATTTTCAGTGAAAATTTTGCATATTTTAACCTCTGCAATATTTGGAGGAGAGAAGTATAAATTTTAATGGATGGTTTTCTTTCAAATAAATGTAGTACTCTTAACCTGTTGCTCCTTGGGTAGCAGGGATCTAGTTTGGTATTTATCTGCCCTGTTACTAGCTGTATGCCCTGGAGACTTTACTGGAGTTACATGCTTGTTACAAGCACAGAACTATCTTTTGTCTAGATTGCAAATTATTCAGCATCATTTACACATTTTCTATGGAGAAGATTGTCTTGTGTGTTTGATAGAAATCTACTGAAGGTAATGGGAATCTTTTTGTAGGTGTCTGTGATGTAGACACAAATTCCATATGTCAGGATGAGAGCATCAGCTCATCTGACATAGATCTACAAGCAGAAGTCATAAGGACTTTCCAGAACTTTGAAATAGACTGGATTTAAATCAAGTGCCTTTGATCTAAGGGTAAAAATATGTATTTGATTATTCTTGAGTCATTATTAAATTCAGCAGGAATGTGTGAAGTAAAGCAATTGAGACATACAGTATGAAGCATAAAACTGTAGTGTTTTCACCACCTAATGAAACTGACTTCTTCAATGTCCCCCCCGAGGTTAGTGATTTTTTTTTTTGTATTTTTCTCATGGTTTCTATAGTAGAGCTATGTGGCATGACTGGGCTACTATGTTACTGAAATAAAAAATATAGATAATTTCCATTGGCTCTCAAGAGTAAACAGGCTTGAAGGTAAGAATCTCTATATAGCCAAAGACAATATGGCTAAAAGAATGCCAGATTGAGGGTACTGCCTGGCTTTAGTCAGGAAAACAATTCTTGGCAGATGAATTGTTCTTAAACACTTTCGAAAAATGATACGTGACCTCACAGGAGACCTATATACACTGTCTACATTAGGAAGATTTTCTGGTATCTGATAAAAATGGCCTGGCTGCAATTTAGGCCCATTATTTCCTGTTTAAACTGACATGAAAAAGAGATTTATTTGTTTTCTTTACAGAAACCTTTTACATATTCACAAATTATTATCACATCTACCTATCTATCTACCAACTTATGCTTTCTAAACAAGCACAGATATTCAATGTTTTCCTTAAAGATTTCAGATTTTCTAGACCTTCAACACTCCTGTTCCATGTCCCCACAGCACAGGTGTAATGCTCTTATCAAAATCTTATCTGTGTTGATACATGAAGAAACATTTCTTGCAAAGGATATATGCATATTCATACATTTATGCATACTTCCTTTTTTTCCATGTTCAATTTGTGATTCATCATCTTGAATACATGGAAGAAATGTAAGCAGTCACTCCTCATCATATAGTTGTGAATTTGATTACTCCTAATTAAATATCATACACATGCCCCAGTTAGGTGGCCTCATTTACTTTATAATTTCTCTAATTTTTCATGTTGCGTTCTTATTCAGTTTTTCGAAATACTTGCAACTATCCCAAGTTTCATATTTATGCAACTTTTACAACCATATTTTCAATGTTTTCACTCATTAATGGATTTTTGTTTAGGAGACACTTTGAGGAAACTCTTGAAAAACTTGATGCCTCTGTTAAGATCGACAGGGAAAAAATGGTAGTCTTTCTATGCTGTAAGACTGTGACTTAGATTTTGTTTGTTACTATTGTTTAAGAGAATATTCTGATATATTGATTTCAAAATCTTTCCCAAATTTATACCTACTGCTTCTATCCTGTATGCAAAGGTTTTAGCCCATCACTGATGCAAATTTGGTATGGTTTGGTATTGCTATCAATTATTTTGATTTATAATTTCTTAGGTGCTTATAAGCATATATTTAAAATTATTTGCCCCATATTTTTATCTAGATATGCTGATTTGTCTCTAGGTCTTTTGTTTTCCCTTTTTTAAAGACAAGTATTATATTTTTTATCATGTTCTTTTTCTATTCTAACCTGTGTTACTTACCATTGGTTGGAGGTTGTGTTAGATTTCTATGGAGACTGAAACAAAAAAGCTATTTCAAATACTACCTAATATGTTTCTAGTATCTGATTTTATGCCATGTCTTGGGCTCAGTCATTTGCATTGCTGAAAAATAATCACTTCAACAAAATTAATGAAATAAATAATTACTATGCTATAATTTGACTTGTAACGAGGCTTGACAGTAAGCAGTACAAAAATAATATTATTGAGGGGAAAATTCTCTTCGACAGTTACTCATTTCCAGTTCTACATTCTTCAGGAACTTGCAAAAGAAAAGGATTTTTTTTTAAAAAAAAAAAAGAAAGAAGAAAATAAAAAAATGCTGTGGCCTCCATTATGGTTTTAAAACAGATAGCACACTTATTTTACAGCCATAATTCTGTAAACTCCAACAATTACAACTAATCCCCGTTGACCACATCTACTATAAAAGCATGGTTTTCAATACCCAAACCATTTCCAACTCAATATAATTAGAAACATTTCAAATATCATCTTGAGATGTGCCCTGTAGCCATGCATATGCTCTCTTTACAGGTCCCAAAGGCTTGAAACATACTCCCAATAGAAACCAAATATATTTAACTTAAATAAACTGTATTTTTATGGTTTATAAAAGAGATCATTATATAAATGAGAAGGCAACAGAAAGCTGACTGGCTATCTTGTTCCACACAGAAGGACTGTTTAAAATCAATCAAACAAACAAACAAAAAACCCACAAACAAAACAAAACAAACAAACAAACAAAAAATACTCTTACATAATTCTGTACACTAATTCCAAATGTCTTATGTTCTTATAAAAATACTGGTTAATATGAAACAACAACAACAAAATACAGAATATGCTATATCTTGTGTGAAATTATGTCAAACAATTTGTTAGGAAGCAGACATGACAGAGTACCAGATACATTATCAAGGCTGTATTACAATGGACCAAAAAAAACCATACCCTCCAATGAGATTCTGGAATCAAATTCTATGTAGTGTGACACAGTGACTGTTTTTCTGTAGTGTCATTTGTACAGTAAGTTCTTAAAATGCACTTTACATGCCTGTAACCCTAGTCTTAATGTAAAGGAATTGGACTACCTTCTATACTCACCAATTCAGAGACTTCACATTTCAGAGATGATGCCATCCATATACATGGCAATCCACAGGCAGTCCTTCCCTCCCTTGCCTTTTCTTTTGTCTGCACCACAGAATAAGACTGAGCTCATCTGGACAGAATGTGATAATGACTGAGAGTTTCTGAAACTTTCCAGTTTCTGAAATGTTGACAAGAAGGTGCTAGGCCTGTGAAGGCAGGTAGCAAGTGGGTAACGGGAGGGTGGAGAGGGGGAACTTTGCAACACATCTTTAAACTAAGTTTTCAGAACTTTTTTTAGATCACCCTGCAGGGGAGCATCTCTAAAGGGGTTCCTTTGACTGGCAGTGTCTTGGGCCAAGCAAAGTTGATGATAAAGCATCATGTTAAAGATTTCGCAATTCAAAAAGCTGCTCTTAGTAGGTGATTTGAAAAAGGCTTGTTTGAGGAAGTGAGAAGATAGTTTGGATGTGGTGATGAAAGGCAAGAGTGAAGTACTAAGGAATATGAGGTCACTGAGTCTGTTCCCACTCTGTTTCACCACTTACACTGGTGGAGAGTGAGTTGAAAATATCCCCAAGTCAGAATGTATACTGTTATCAATCATACCACAGAATCATAGAATGGCTTGGGTTGGAAGGGCCACTGAAGATCATCTAGTTTAAAACCCACTGCCATGGACGGGGACGCCACCCAGTAGATCAGGTTGCCCATGGTTTTGGGCATTGAACCTGGCATCGAACACCTCCGGTTTTCTATTTGTTTTGCATAAGAATTGCTGACATCAGAAAGAGAAAGATGGTGGAACAGAAAACAAAACAAACCTAGAAACTGAAATTGGGGTAAGCAAGGCTTGCCTTTGGAGGGACTTTCAATGAACAAAAGTAGTTTCACTAAAATGTAATCTTCTTAATTTTGTGGCTGTCTATGAACTCCAAATACAAATCCCACAACTCAAGATAACACAGTTATGTACAGAAATGTTAAATAAGAGCCAACCTGAAGCATAAGCCAAGCTTTGACTTAAAACCAAAATTTTATATGAAGTTAAAACCAGTTTGGTGTTTTTTATTATTCTTTAATATTTGCTGAGACCTCCAGCCTTCCTGCTCTAAATTAGTTATGAATATACTGAAATACCACAAAGAAAGTTGCTAACATGTCATAATTTAGATCAACAATAGCCAAAATGTGAATGTTCTATGAGCTCTCCCACATCTAATGCATTTGGATAAGCCTGAGATAAATATCCACACTTCTGGAAGACTGTGGGAACAGGACTTCAGAGCCCTCCTGCATCAGCACAGTATCAGCATAAGATGTGAAATCTCCATTGTGCACAACAATAAAAAACCCTTTGTCAGACAATCAGAGGGAATAAGAGAAGATAAGCTGCTTCTCTTTTCCTTATCTGCTGCTTTTATGAGTTTGATTTCAGAGCAGAGCAAAGAGCACTAAATCAACACTCCTCTGTAACACCAAATACAAGGAAGGGTGGCAGCAGTATGGTACATAGAAAGAGGGAATCTTATTAGTGATGCAATAGAAAGAGCTATTGGTTAGTAGGGGAGAAGTTTAAGTTTAGCTACAAAAATGTCAGGAAGCAATTTATGCTGCATGGACACATAATACTGACATGTAATTGAAAATTAATTTTCCCTTCTATTGTGTGGAGAGAGATAGACAGCTCCAAAGGACAGTTCTGAACATTGCTACTTCCTCTGCTAAATGACTGAAGTTATATGGGTTAAACTTAAGCAAAAGAAATGCAAGAAGTGACTTTAAGGATACATCTATGCTGTCAGTTAAGATGTGTTCATATCTGTCCTTAAGGACACCTTCTCCATTACTTTCATCACTTACATGCTAGCATGTCATCAGATTTAGCCTAAGTGCTGGAATTGTCTTGGGAGATGGAAGATGATAAACAGTCTCACTTCCTTCATATGGATTTAATTCATGGTGTGGAGATGGAATGGCTACAGGTAAAGCCAACTCTACCTAGCTCTGTTAATCAGAGCTCAGATTTCTTGAGCTCCATGCTTTGAGCCAAGACAGGAAGAGGTACAGCCAGCTATGTGAATGTTGATGGAAAATGTAAGGGTTTGAAGATCTCAGCATGCTTGACCCCAACATTGCAAGATTTGATAACATGCAGATTACACACAGACAGAATGTCAGAATTCATTATCTGAACTGTTTATGGGATGGAGAAGTTACAGCTGACAACTCAAACTGCCCAAGGAGTAGTAGCGATTCACATGCCAGGAGGAAAAGGGGGAAAACAAAACACCCCAACTTAGAACATATGATCTATATATATGGATGCAGGGTTGTAGTTACCTGATTTGTTAGTTTTGTTGACAAAGGCAACTTAAGGAGTTCAAGTCCTCCCTTCCCCCAGATACATTATCCTGCCTCTGTGCTGAAGTTCACCAACCCTTCAAATATAACTGTGGAGCAGCACTATAAACAAAATCGTTGGAATGATCTAGCTTGAAAATAAACTCTCAATAGAAAACAAATCAACCTAAAACCCTAAGGACTAAACAATCCTAGTTTCTGCAGTCATTCCTAGTAGTATATGTTTTCTAGAGCTCCTATTGCTTTCTTTCTGGTGTCTTTCCAATTGGCTAATTTTTTTGAAGTGAGGTGCCCAAGACTGGACTAGTGTTCTAACTAAGGTCTGATGGGTACTGAATAGAGCAGAAAGATTACTTCATGTGTTTATAAGGGAACTTGAATCCCAATCCAAATCCTAATCGAAACTTGGCAGACCATATATGTTTCCATTTAGTAGACAGGACCAGGCATTCAGGACTTCTGCCAAATCTTAAATTTCTAGGTCTCCGCAGAAATACATAGGATGATGGAAAGCTTCTAAGAGACCAATATAGTTCAGTAAATTTCCTTAGGGTTGTATGGAGGTGCCTATTTGTAACCTGGGTGGAATCCCACGTTACCTTTTACATTCAGGATCATTATGTTCACCTCCTGCATTTTAACATTTGTACAAATTTCAACATGAATAAGAGAGCAAATTGGATGAAATCATATGGAATTAAGGCTGTTCCATTTATTGCCCAGCCTAACACACAAGAGAGGGATAATATATAGACAGTGGCACTGCAGAAGAAAATGTCAAAATGCATGGTGACTGCTAGGAGAAGCAGTTCATTACTTGTGGTCTCAGGAAAGGTAGACCTTCACTGCTAAGGCAGTCAAGTGCCGTTCTGTCAGAAGTTCTTAGCAGATACAGTATGTATATTCACAGATGGGGTACAAATTATAATTAGTGCCAATCGCTACTTAGGAACTGACAGGTATGAACACATGGAAGTGAATCTGGGTGCTAAAGCTGCCAGAGTATGTACTAATAGATGAAAAAAATGTACAGGTGTATCAGATGTCATATGTAAGTTGTATCACTTACAGTGTGTTGCAGATGGCCTCTGCTGCTTTTATCTCAGCAGTTTTTATCCTAGTGACAGGTCTGTTGCTTCCTACAGAGATTGTCTCACATATACTACTCATCTGCACATCGAAATGAGAGAACAGTTTCATTCAACAGTTATATTTAATTTGAGGCCTCACAGATCTCAGCTTGACTCATTTTTATGCAGAAAATAGGACTGGAAAAATAAGCTCTCTTATTTGCTAGTTTCAAATAATTATCTTCTTGTGTAAGTGGGAGATGGAAGGAAACTCATTGCATAACTATACCACAAAAAATGGGAATTTACATTGGACTCTGCCAGTGCAAAGTAAGATCCCCTCCTAAATCTGTATGGGCACAATGACCTAGTTTTGGGGTAAAACAGAAAGTTTTACAGGCTCCCTTTCACGGGACCATGGCTAAATACAATTCCTAGCAGTATCCCGATACTACTGTGTTTCTATGAGGAAAGGGTGTTTCAGTGTTTTCCATGCAAATCAGAAACTTGTGCACTAATCCACCACATTAATTAGTTGTTCCTAGTGATTTATATCTGTTTTGCCTCACACAGGAGAAAGGAATCCATGGTATTTTAAAATGTGGGATCCACGTGTTCATAATGCAGGACTACCCCTGGACAGTTATAATGATCACTCTTTTTCACATAATTATCTAAGGTGGCAGTTACTCATAAACATTTTCAGAAGTTTTATTCCACAACAGCACAAATATTCCTAATATTGCTTGGTCATAATAATCACTATTTTAAGGAAACCTCATAAGGACTGTGGGGATATAATGAACATTTTGGAAGTGTAGACAAGGGAAGATGTACAGCAAAGGTGATCAGTATTAAGAAAATGATTGCAAACAACATTTCAGTATATCTTAAAATTACAGACTGTTGTTTGTCCCTTGCAGCATTTTTCTTCCACAGATTCTTTTCTTGACTAAGTTGCATGTGATCAAATAAAAGACAGACCTGCAACTCTATTATTCTTATTTACATAGTTTGTATCAACTCTGTGTATAATTTAAGATTGTCATAGGTTGTGAGTAGCTCATAACCCTTGGGGGTGTTTTGCCAACAAACTACTGTCTGAAGTTTTTCAGACAAAATATTTATTGAAAAAGACAATCTTGTTCTTGGATAATCTTGGAGTAAATAAAGAGACTAAGTGAATGGAGTGAGAAATTGATTGTGAGTTCATACTACAGATGGTAAAGCCAATAGTTTAATAAGTGAAAATAACTAGATGACCTCTGAATATCAGTTCATTGCTTTGACTATATATATATATATTTTTCTGACATAAACAATCTGGGTACTTAATTCATCCCAAGTTGCAAACAATTGAAAAGACACCATTCAATCACTGCATATATCACTCTCGCTATCATGCTATGTGATCAGATTCTCATTTTTAATGTTAGATTTGTACTCTGGCTTACATATCTTGTACACTTTCTTCATCATCAAAGGTATGCTGAAACACTAAAACAAGTAACAAGGTCTGTACTCTTGAACACGGATGTAAAATATTGCCTGCTACAGTGCAAGCACCTGATATATGTCTTTCACAGTGTTTTCATCTTTAATACTTGACTGTCCTCTAACCCCCTAACCTGGCTGGACCTAGTATCTTCATTCTTCTCGTACAAACAGTTTTTTTTTTTTTTTTTTTTTTTTTAAACTGATGAGCAGTGATAAGTGCTGTCTTCTTAAACATTCATTCAACACCTCATTGAAAAGCAGGATGACAAAATCGTCAATCTTGCACAGAAACTTAAAAGGCTGATCTGCAGAGCACAATCACTTCACACCCTTCTGCTTTCATTACCTTCAAGTCCCTTTTTACATTGTTTCCCATCTTGCATGCTTACATCCTCAGATGTCATGCTAACAAGCATGTTTTGCCCACAGGATTATGTGATCTAATTGCACATGCAGCCTGTGTTTTTTTTGTTTGTTTTGTTTTGTTTTGTTTTGTTTTTTCCTTTTCCTTGAAATGCACAAAACATCTGTGCAAATACTCACGAAACTATGCTTGGGACAGTTAATGGACAATAGAATACAGAAGGGAATATGTAAAGTGCAGGCCCCTCCTGTCTCCTCTACCTACTTTTATGTCAGCCTCAGTGATACTTTCACTTACACTACTGCCTAACATTGCAAATAGCACCTGCCCCCTTGGCTGGCTGGTCAAAATTGTCTGGCAATCATATTCACACCTTCTAGGGCAGTCTGGTGCAACCTTGAGAGTACTTGGTTCAAATTTCCTGTGATGACCTCTGGAGACTTTACCTGTAGCCCACTGACAGTTCTGTGTTTTTTCAGTTCTGAGTGTTGTGAAGACTGTGGCATCCCACCAGCATGCTTTTTAGAGTTTGATGCTAAAGTCATCTAGACATCCTCTTGTAGAGCCTGGCATGAGAGTTTATAAGCCCAAAAGAACCAAACCAGGCTTGGCCTTGTCCATATTACCTCTCAGGAGCTGTCCTTGCAATGAACTATCATGAGAATTTTGTGGAGGTTCATCTCATGAGGAAATAGTTCATGCCAAAGAAAGCTAAGAGTGAACTGGTTTATATGCTAGGCTCTCAACCTTGAGAGCTATGGTACATGTGCTGTTCATACAGCCTGCACATAGACAATAAATATAAAACTTTCTATGTGCTTGTCTGTGAACCAACTCTACAATTATTTTCCAGTAAGCATCAGCTTTTCTATACACATGCTTTGCAACTGATATTAGGTAACAATAAATAAAGAAATAATGGATTGAAAATAGGGAATAAAAATAATCAGTTTTCTCGGGGAAGAAATCGGTAAATTCTTTGCATTGTTTATACTCAATGTATTCATTAGTGATCCATCATAATGGGTGGATACTGACATGGTGAACCCTGCTGATTATACTGAAATACTCAGGATAGTAAATCTGAAAAGAAGCTGGAAGTAAATGCAGAGGTTTCTCAAGATTCCAGCTGACAGAGCAGTAAAATACCAGATGAAATTTGATGTAGATGAATGTTGTGAAATAATGCACATGGGGAGAATACTGTTAATTTTATAAACATGGAATGTGTTGCAGAATTGCTTATGGTACAGCTATCAATTCTCAGTCATACAATAAATAGTAGAAAGAAAAAAAAAGTACAGGAAAGGAATAGGGAATGTTTAGGAAATAATATATAGCAACAATATTTAAATCCATTTGTGTTCATTTTGAACATGCAGGCTGGCTTAGTCTCTCAACATGTAGAAGATGGAGTAGAACTGGAAAAACTACATGAAAGGGCACAGGCATGAAATAAAGATTAACTATTTTTTGAGAAATCACTAAAACTCAGGGCTTGTCAGGGTGGAACAGAAATGGCTCGAGGAGAGGGATTCTGTAAAATTGTGGGCAACCTTGAGAAAGCTAAGTAGGAAGAATTATTCCCTGTATCTAAAATCAAACTATTGGCAAAATGTTCAAAATAAAGCAAAACCATTTTTTTTTTCTTTTCACATTCTGCTTATTAGCTTACAACAGTCATTGGTGGGATGTCAGTTTACATGAAAACCAATCAGAAGAATTAGTTAAAAAAATATAGTCCTAGAACAAGGATACCATCATTATTCTCTGAACTGAATATTGATAGAAACTAGGAAAGCATAATAGGCAGTTATCACTATATGCTTGTTCTCTTCTCCTCTTCAGGCTTCTGTTGCTGCCAAAGACAGGAAACTAAATTGACCTTTAGTCTAAAGTGGTGGGGTTGCCCTTTGATTCTTAAATATACATCCTTTCATATACGGAAATGAAAGAAAGCGGAGAAGTAGCCAACATGAATTTATCAAGAGAAAATTCTGTCAAATCAAATATCATTTTACGGCAACGTAACTGTTCATATCATGAAAAGAGCTCAGCAGTTAGGCTTTTGACACTATCACATTACATTATCTTAAATACACTAGGTATGTACAAAACTGTATTTTGAGTGTGATGAAAAACAGGCTAGAAAAGTGTATTAAGAAATCACTCTCAATAATTTATTGCCAAAAATGAATGAGGTATTGAGGAAATGCAAATATAGGGTGGAGAACAATGAGGTATCCATTTTGCAGAAAACTCTGGGTGGCTAGTTTTCGACAACCTGGGCTACAGTGAATAGCATGAAAAGCAAACGTCTTCCTAACACATTTAAATATAAATATAGAGCGTGAAGCAAAAAAAGATCTTGCCTTTTCATCCAGCAGTTGGGAGGTACAAACTGCACTCTATTCTCACTTCTAGATGTGTCTAAAAAAGAACTAGCATTACCATACATCTAGAAAATATGGTTTGCAATGTAAATTGAAATAAGTTCATTATTTTTTCCTTAAGAAGAAGAGATTTGAAAAGAATAAGCATATTATTAACTTTCAAACACTTAAAAAAAAAAAACTGAGGTATACTCCATGCAAGAGGGGTCAGAAATAATGGGCTCAACAGAATGTTTTGGATTATGTGTCATCTTCAAGAAAGATGACAAAAGTGTCTACTGGAGTTGATAGTAGTTATCATCCATATGTACATTGTAGGAGAGGTGGATCTGCCACATGATCTCTTGAGATTTCTGCCAGTCCTAGAAAGCTGTGTTTCTACATACAAGATGTCAATCAAATCTTTCTTAAAATGTTGCACTTGCACTCTACACAGCAGAATTCTGTGCGGTACTTGCATAGGAAGTCCAACACTCCCAGAAATGCACAGCCAGTGTGCATAGTGTGCAGGTGACCTTTTGAAATATTCAGGATTTTTGGTTATGCAAAGGCCATTCAGAACTACTTATATCATATATGATATTTCTAATCAAGGCATTGGAATTGCTCAGAAAAATGCAAACAATAATTCAAAACCCTGGGCAGAAGAGGTCATCTGAGATACATGGTTGCTGCAGGTAAGAGTAGGACTGTGATAATTTAGCTTTCTCTCATGAAAAATTGAAGACAAAAAATACTTGCATAATTACTAGACTTTACAGATGCTATATACCCTTTGAAGATCTTTCCTCTAAACCGTGAACTTTACAGTGAACCTCATCCTCATGTTCTTCATTTGCAGGTTTGTGCTTATTAATTGATCCTAGCTGATGTTTTATTAAAAGCAATACCAGCCATAACTTTTTTGCTTTATCAGAAACTGCCCCACTGCTGCAATCAGTGTTTAGAAGGAAGAAACCTATTAATTACTGTAATAAAAAGTGTGATTATGTAAATAGTGGTAAGTCTGTTTTACTGAAATTTGAACAGACATTTACTTTAAAAAATAAACACTGAGTGTGCATAATGGTAAATCTTACAGAACATGGGATTCAGCATCTGAAAGCTGGACTACCAATGGTAGTTCCTAAAAGATGTAGAAGGGACTCCTTTCAAAAATCAGATTGATAGACAGGAACTGTTCTACCAAGTAATACTCAAAGTTCACAGAACCACTACTGAAAATATTAATGTCCCTGTTCCTCTGATCATCTCTGCTGAATTAATTTCTTTTTATTCACTGTTTCTGTAGGGCCTCTTTTTCTCCTCAAACCTGCACTGTCTCCTTCTCTCTCCTTGTTGTAGCCACTAACAAAACAGCTTGATAGAAAAAGAGTAAGTTAAAGCATATGACTGAGAATCACAGTGGCTGCCTTTAAACTGTCAGTCTATTTATTAACTTTATTTATTTTGCTGTTTTGAAATCTGTGTGTGCCAAGACCACGCTCTGGGAGCTCCTTGCTGTGTATAAAATAACAAAATAATCAACAGTTACAAGACACTGCTAAATCTATTGTCATGCATCTTCACAATTATAATTCACTTCCATGCCACTACAAAGCAATCAGACTTCCTGACCCACTCAGTCCCTTCAGTTGCGTAGTCAGCTGTCAAAAAACAAACAAACAAACAAACAAATTGAAGCCCCCAGAGAAAGCAGAAGATAACTAGCCTCTGGTAGAAAAGGAAAAAAGGAATTTTTGTAACAGGATAGAAATTGAGTTGCATATTTTGATACAATGATATGATTCCAATATAATATTTCCTTCTTTATGACAATAGAGAAACATCGCTATATTACTGACACTATTTCCAAGTTATCTGTAATTTCTGTGTCCCGTATGTTTCATGTACATACTGAGCAACAATTAGTGTCCTGTAAAATCTCTTATAAAACAGAGGTTAAGAAATCACAGTTTGGCAAAACACCTTCTCCATTCTCTAGTATCAAAGAGTAATAGTTCTGGTACAAGTAGTTCTAGAAAGTTGCCTGAAGGATGTCAAAACTGTCAATACCACTGTTGCAAATGTCAGCTGACAAGAATCAGTGCCCACTGACCTCAGCAATCACTTAGACCTTTCTAATTAGAATAGAATAGAATAGCTCAGTTTGAAGGGACCTTCAAAGATCATAAAGTCCAACCACTTCAGGGCTAACCAAATATTAAAGCACATTATTGAGGGCATTACCTAAATGTCTCTTGAACACTGACAGGCATGGGGCATCAACCAGCTCTCTAGGAAGCCTATTCCACTGTTTTACCACCCTCACTGTAAAGAAGATTTTCACAATATCTAGCCTGTACCTCCCCTGGTGCAGCTTTGTGCCACTCCCACACATCCTGCAATCAGTTCCCAGGGAGCAGAGACCAGCACCTCCCTTTTGCCTTCCCGTCCTCAGGAAGTTGCAGAGAGCAATGAGGCCACCTCTGAGCCTCCTTTTCTCCAGACTGGACAATCCAAGTGTGCTCAGCCTCTCCTCATGGGACATGCCTTCCAGCCCTTTCAATTGATCTTAACTTTTTGAATAGCAATCTCTGATTTCCAACATAAAATTCCAGTATTTTGGAACACATAAAAGGAAGATCCATGGGCAGATTGCCAAATCAAGGCAAAATAACCAGTCAGAAAGACTGGAAGATTCCAAAGGCTGACCTATAGACTTATGTCTTTCCTTCCTCCTTAAATCCCATTTCATCAGGAGATGCCAGGCCAATCGATAAATGAGTGGGCTGGTACAGTTCTCTGCTGGTTCACTGTTGTTTCTTTGAAAACAACTCAAATCAGAAACAGAAAAATTTTAATGAGCTGCATACTCAAATTTATGAAACTTTATATGTTTGTCTTACCTAATGTATGATTTGTAGAACCAATAATCAGTGCTGTCTCAGAATAAAAAAATTCAACAGATGCAAAAGTATACATCTTACAATATTCCTGAAAGTGTGTGACCCTCATTCCAGTATCATTAGGCTTTATAGCTAGTAAGATCAGGTTTAGAACCCAGTAATTTTCATTGGCTCAGGATATTGTTTTTCAGTACTCACTTAGCAGAATAATAGCAAAGCTTGAACCTTTTTAATGTTTTATCAAGTGAGACAATAACATTTTTGAGAGCAAATTTTCTAATTTTCTCAGCTGTTTCAAGTATCAATCTCTCATTCTCACCTTAACTATTCCAGTGTTGTGGGTCATAGAAAAGACTTCTGTATACCTTTTTGATTCATACAACAGTTTACGTTGGAATGGCCTCTGGAGGTCATCTGCTCCAAGCCCTCCACTCAGAACAAGGACAATTTAAGTTTCATTAAGTTGCTCTATTTCTTCTTTGTGGCATCTGTGTTATCTCTCATGTGACTATCCTGGAGAAGAGTTAAGTAACTTCCATAACTGAGGACCCTTCACATCCATTTCTATCAACAATCGCTTCCAGAATTGGATCTGCCATATGCAAAGTGAAACCTCAGTGGAAGACAGTTGGGTACAACTGGCAGCAGATTCAGAATCTGGTGCTTATTCCACTGTAAATGAACTAGAAACATTAAGCTTGGAGAAGATCACTGACTTTAGACAAGAAGGTGGCTAATGGGGCACTGTAAAACACGTGCAAGAAGACAGTGGCAGCTGATTTTGATTTCTCTTCCAACATGTGGATTATGTTACATCCACCCAAGCACTAAGCTTTCATCTCAAACAGTTGTGAAGGTGAATGCTTCTGGGGGTCTCATTCTCTAATTATGCCTGACTTAGAATTCACTTAACTTAGACTAACATGCATAGGAAGTCAAATTCTGTTAGCTGTTCCACCTTTCACCTTACCACACATCTGGGAAATATTCAGATCAAGATCATAACCTTGCATTTTGGCATTAGCTACCTAAAAAAACATTAAGATATCACCAACAATTTGCCTTTGACTGGGAAAATTAGAAGCATATTTGAGATGTAAACACTGTTGTGCCACTAATATTGCTGGTACTGATTAAAGGCTGCTACTTTAACTATAATGGAATAAACCAAAACCGACAGTCTTAGTCCATGTCCATTTTCAGTTAAAACAAGATAAGGAAATCCCAGTGGTATATCATATTCTGAAAGAAGGGGAATACTGGGAATATTTAGAGATGAGTATTTTCCATGGGGTCTACAAATGAAGAGCAGTATATGTAAAGAACTGTAACAAATTTGTGGTTATAAAGCAGAAGTGGGGATAGGACCCAGATCTTCCCACTCTAACAGTTCTGTGTCTTGAATTTAGGAAGAATTGTTTTTAATTGTAAGGAGGCTGGTCCTATGCTTAACCTAGATACTATGCAGTAGAGGGCAGCATTCATTAGCCAATTTATTTCATATCTACTAGCCAATTTATTAGATTATCATCACCATCATTATTGTTTTACTCCAAGAAAAAATATTGGAAGTCAGATGCTGGTACATATAGGAGTTGGAGGGGGAGAGCAGGTGGGACATTCTACATGCAGGACTAAAGAGATCCAAACTCCCTCTCCCCTTCTGTTTCCAGCTCCATCATTACAACCCAAGTCTAAAGCTGAGCCTATGTTAAGGAGGATTTGCTGTTACAGTCATACTGGCAGAAATTTTTTACTTCTAGGATTATTTCTGTGTTGAGATTTCTGTTCATTTTTTATAAAAGCAATGGCTGCCTAGAAAAAAAATACCTAGAGACTGAGCAAAGATCAATTTGTAGAAGCTGAAGCCAAGAAGATTCATTAAGAATGCAAGCACAACAATTCTAATGAAAAATTTTGGTCAGGCTTTGGTACTAGCTATCAAACAAACACAAAGATTCTCCATATATTGATGTGTCTAAACCAAGACTAATGCCTTTCTTGAAAAGATGATTAGCCAGATATTGGTTGTGTTGAAATGCAAGTTTCTATTCTCTCTGCAGCATTAACAGTGGGAAATGAAATAGGCTGTGATATATGCAGTCAGACTACATGCTATTAATCCTTCTATACTATTAAGAACTCTAAAAATGCTGTATACTTGTAATTTATGGTCTCTCTCTCTCCCTCTCTTTTTTTTTTTTTTTTTGTTCCCCAAAGATATACGTTCAGGTTAGAGTTGTAAAAAATAAGATTTCCTTCCAGAAATAAGTGTTTTCTACTGCAACATTTTTTCACATCAATAAGCAGAAAAACAGTCATGTTCTCAGATCATAGATCTGTATATGTTACTAAAGATGGTGAAATGAGATTTAGCATTGGTTAGCATCTACCTCACACTATTAGTTTCTTTGATATGTTTCAAATATCAGTAGAGCCTTTTCCTCATCTTCCACATTGCAGTGGAAAAACAATTCTGAAAAGTCTGAATTGTAACAAAAAGCTTCCTAGTAGCTTTGAACTGCCACCTAAAGCTTTTATATAACTTTACAAGAAATGATACAATATGAGTTAAGATTACTAAATAATTTCTGTTAGCTGTTTTGACCATTTATCTATCACAGGTCAAATCATTGTATGTGGTAGAAAAAAAGTATAGGTGCTTGGAGGCATCAGGAGTATACAGGGTATACACTGGCTATATGATTTATTGTGAAAAATTTAGTTCTATAAATCAAATGTAACAGGCAAATTTAGATGGAAGGAAGCATAAAACCCTAAGTACGTAAAAATTTATTTCAAGATAAAAATGATTATTTTAGCTACAGCTGGGTTCAAGTTTGTGACTAGAGTAACTTGGGTAATGTTGATTACCAGAACAATTAAAACAATGCTAGAGAGGTTTTGCAACAGTTGAGGCAGTACAGATCACTTTTAGAAAGTAAACGTGTTTTGACATCTCTTGCCATGTTTGTTAGAACAGCTCAGAATCTGAGAAAAAACACTGTGTGCAACAAACTCCTGCTCACATATATATCCAAATTATTTGATTTGAATATAGCACCTTAAGAGGCATTACAATGTATCTGATCAAACAGAAAACACAAGTAAATAACCTCATCCATCACACTGTTCAGTGCAACTGTCTCCTATTTTGTATTTATATGTATTTATACTTTATTTATTGCATTTTTATTTTATTGTATTTTTATTTTATTGTATTTATAGTTTATTTTAATGGCCTCAAGTTGTGCCAGGGGAGGTTTAGTTTGGAAATGAGGAGACATTTCTTCTCAGAAAGAGCAGTCAGGCATTGGATTGGATTGCCCAGGGAAGTCACCGTCCCTGGGGGTGTTTAGGGAAAGGCTGGACGTGGTGCTTAGGGACATGGTTTAATGGGTGACATTGGTGGCAGGGGGATGGTTTTACCAGATGATCTTGAAGGCCTTTTCCAACCTTAATGATTCTATGATTCTATATAGTCCTTAGCATAATTGGATTAGCAATCACAGATTTCTAAGTGCTCAGCACACAATCCATAGATAGGCAGGATGATTCTGCCCAGTGGCTTGACTGTTATTGCTACTCAGGCTAGCTAGCATAAAGCTAGTCTGAACAGCTCTGTAATACTATGGTGAAGAAATATGTTGTCTCTTCTGCAGAATAAACCTCACCCTTTCTGTCTGACTCTGATTCACCTGTCCTTAGTCATTGTGCTGTCTTAGATGTTGTATTTTTGAGGGCCATTGGTCCAAGTAACCAATGATCTTTCCAGTTTTGTTCCTATGTTAGCATGTCTTCAGATGGTATTTATAAATGGTTGTAAAGACTAATTTGCCATGAACAGCTTTATATAGCCTTTTACTTAAGAACAACCAGAAAAAAAAATGACTTTGTTCAGCAACAAAACTCAACTGACAGAGGTCAAATCTTTATCTGAATTTGCACCTGAAAGTATCTACAATCATGTTGTTAATTACAAGATTTCTTTTCCCACTCACATATTTGTGCATATGTACTAAACATACATACATATCACTATATATATATGCATGTCATTATGCCTGTGATGAAAACATAATAGATCTAACCCTATGACTGTTATCTTCAGAAATACTGTTTATATATTTAAATACACATGTATGAATATATATATGAAATACTGCTTCTTACATGTGTTGAACAATTCATATAATTTAGAAATGTATTCCTCAACCCTGAAATATCTCTAACTGGATGTGAAATCCAGTTCCTTATTCCTGATATATTTCTCACCAGAAACCAAATTGTTGCACAGCTATCAAATACTTTCAAATTATATTGGACTTTTATAAATTGCACTAGCTAGAAGTGATATTGTACAGAAAATGATTTAGAAAAAGAACATACATCATCCATGGATCATACATCATACATTCATACATAGGATCACACATTCAGGCAAAATTATAGTGACCTCTTGTAAATACTTCATGCAGTCCAAGGGCGCAGGGTGAATTTGCTTCTCTTAAAATTTGATATATTTCAGCACAGGAATGAGACACCATTCATCTTCCCTTCTCATATTTCTACCCACAAGACAGATGTCAATGTTGTCTAATGGATAGATCTGGTCTAAACTATTTCCCATCTGGAGGCAGGCCAAACAAAGAAATAACAGCTAGAATCACAGAAAAACATCATTTAGAAGGTAACTGAAACTCTTCACTAGCTATGAGTATCTTTTCAGCTTAGCTATGTTTAGTTAATACCTAGCAAACATCTAAATTTTGTTTTTGGTGACATCAGATAACAGATATATTTACATCCACAGATACTAATAT
Source organism: Stictonetta naevosa (assembly GCA_011074415.1). Taxonomy (NCBI): domain Eukaryota; kingdom Metazoa; phylum Chordata; class Aves; order Anseriformes; family Anatidae; genus Stictonetta; species Stictonetta naevosa. The sequence goes on from CM021729.1 coordinate 12,833,008, forward strand.
CTGCTATTAACAATCTAATTAACCAATATTAAGATAATTACTACAGGTGTTAGTATTAACCTCCATGCCACAGATACTTTATGCAAGATATTCCAATGTATGACTTTTCCATAATCCTCTAAGTAAGCAGAAACATCATCAAATGACACTCAAGAGATTAAATGATGAAAACTGAAACTGATGGACTACAGTGCAGTATGTGCTTTATAGTATAGGACTGAAGTGTATTCATGCTGCATGCACACAGAGTGACTGCAGATACATCACAAATGAATCATCAAAAAATTGGTCTGTATAGGGACAGTTCATTAATAAAGAAGATATCACAATGAAACATTTGGCTGGCTTTACTGAAAAGGAATTGTGAAATGTAATTATGAAATGTAGTGTCTGAAAGTCGGTGTAAAAATGGATGGACTTTATAGCTTTTCATTCTATGAGCCATATTCTGGGTTGGCAAATACAAGTGGTGACAGCAGTTTTAGACAAGATGTGTCAGCTATAGTTAAGTCTCATGTTTGCTCTCTGACTTCTCCACATAAAATATTTTCACTGTACAGCCTGGAAGTCTTGCCAATGCTGGAAATAATCTACTGCATGAAAAAAAGGCTCAGGTCCCTGAGAACATCATGAGTAATAAAAATCAGAGTTTAGTAAACATTGCAGTATTAGTAAATATTATAGTACACGAGAACATTTACAGTTCATCATACAACTTCCAAGACATCATTATTTTGCCTTGTTTATTGCAGTAATATTTTATTTTTACCTATAGAGTGGGCAGATAAGATGAATACATTGTGACACTTAAGATTAGCCTAAATCTAATCAATTTATTCTTGTGATAACATTGCTTCCATTAAAATTGATGTTAAATTTCTTTCAAACCTACATCCACCTATCCCCCTGTAATAGCTTCCTCAGTATCTATTGGTGGAGCAATTGGCCTTAAAGGACTCACTGAATGTGTCAGGTGCTGAGTAACTTTCCAAGGATGATTTATACGTCACTTTATTTTGCTCTGCCAAATTAGGAGTTACACGTAACATCAGTAACAACAAGCAGGTGCTGTTTTTCACTGATGTAAATTAAAGTATGTGATGTATTCCTAGCTTCAGCTCACCTTATTGTCAGCAACTTGTCCCTATGCAAATGCAAAATGCTGTGAGCTATGATGGTAGAAGTTGCCTCTCAAACATGGCTTTATCAAGAACGTGCTTACGCCATGCACTGAGGATGTCTTAGATAAATAAAGAGGTATATTTTGATTGCAGCAGGTTGTACAAAAACCTGAATAAAATAGTTCTGAATCATGGAAGTTGCTTAAGTAATTATTATAGGCAACGTTACAGCGCCCCCCATTATTAAAATGTCAATCATGTATCTTTTTTGTGCAATTGGAGAAATACTAATCTGTAGCATTAAATTTGTTTTATTTTTGATTTAAAAAAATCATATATTTCATTTTTTATTTTATAAATATTTAATGAGATAGTTCCGCTTTACTAAATTTGGCGCAAAAATTATGATATTAAATGAAGTAATAGTTTTGCAAATAACCTAGAAGTCAAAACATTTCGATGAAACACCTTGCATCAGAGTTTTAACAGAGAAAATAACTTCTTCGTTATGATTTATTTAACTTATTCATGTCAGTATGTCATCCATTCAAAGTTACAAAGTGATTGGGACTTTCAAAAAAAGTAAAATTTTTAACAAGAAAGAAATAAATGATTAAAAACAAGGTGTCAGAAGATGAGTTCTACTACTTTTAAAAACCTAAAGGACATGGTAAATAAAAACAATCAGTTCAGTATATTAAATACATACAGTCTTTTGCTTAATAAATTAATTCATACTAAATGCAAAGCATGTTTTGACAAATTACTCTTTATGCTTCCAACATAATGTCATTTCATGTAATTTAACTAGCAAAACAATGTTAAATTGTTTTTTGAATTTTTTTTTAGTTACATGCTAATTTCTTTCCAAGTGTTCCTTGACAAAAGCCATATGTAAGTGATTATCTTGTAAATAATTAACTTATCATCCACCATTTTCTAGCAAAACCAAAAAGAAAAAATAAGAATCTGAATAATTGTTCATTAAACCATATAACTACACATAGAAAAATCTGCAGATACTTTGTGGTTAGCAAAGAGGAGTGTTGAACAGTACCAAGCAGTGAGAATCAACAAAATGACTAAAACCAAAAAATACAAAATAATTGTTTTTAAATTAAATATTTCTGTTGGTGCTTTAAATCATGATAATATGAAGTAGGGTAGTAAAACCGAGTTAAGTTACTTGTTATATGAAGCAACTGCATCACATATTCAGTTCATAAACTGATAAACCTTAATTCTTGCTTAGATTTTTTTTCAAAGTACATTTTAAAAATATGCAGAGTTAAAAAAATATAAATTCCATTTTTTTTTTTTTTAAAGGATCTTTTTTTTTTTTTTTCCTCACACTTCTGTGTCATTCTTTTAGTGTAAGCAGTCATCTTGTGTCTTTCCATACTTATGGGGTTACTCTTTATCTTCCTGCTTAGATACATTAATGGAGAACTCTTATACCTTCTTTCAGCCTTTCTTTTTCCTGGTTAAACAAGTCAGGCATTTTTCAGACTCCCTGGTAAAACTGTGCATGTCCACTACAGAGTTACGTTTCTTATAGCTGCATCACATCAGAAATTCTTGCTCATTCTGTGATAAAGTGGTCTGCTGAAGTCTTGCTTCAAGATTAATCAATAGTTGCATACAATATATGTTCGTGTTATTATCTCAAAACAGTATGTTTTGTTTTTAATACTGTTGAATTCTCTCCCACCTTTCCACTTATCAATCTCACCAAATACTTCCCATATTGTTACTACTTCCCATACTACTACTGCTTTATATTTTCAAGATTTTCCGATGTCACACCACCAAATTTAATTTTAGCTGTCCAAGTTACTACTAAAAGCATTGAAAACTTATTAACTCTTCTGATGTCCAGCCAGATAGACGAGATCTCATTTATTTTGCTTGTCCAGAAAAAACAGTCATCAAAGAAAGACATCAGATTACACTGACATGATGCCCTCTTGGAAAATCCATGTTGAATTTTATTCTGTTTTCCATTTATTTCCATGCATTTAAAGCAAATGTTGAAGAAGAGAACAGTTACATTGTATGACTTTTAGATAATCTGATTTTCAGTTGTGTGGATGGGACAAAAGAAAAAACAAAAACAAAAGAAAAAACAAAAACAGTATCACAAAGAGCAGTCTTCTTCCTGTTGAATCACCAATAAACCCCAAGATTGCTGAGTTCTTCTGCCTGAAAATAACCAGTGGCAAATCATTATATTTCTATTTTTACATTACATTTCTATTTTTGATGGCTCAGTAAAGAATATGTAATGGATTGGTTCAGTCAGCCAGCTATCATAGACAGAAGTCTGTATGATGATCTACATGTGCCATCTTATGAGAGCTGCTCACTTTTTTGATGAAACCTGTCTTTAAGATTCTATGCCCTTTGAAAAACAGCTCACCAAGTGGGTGCTTTCCTGAAAAAAAAATGAAAAAAAAAAAAGATAGTTGATGTACTACACAAACAGGAGTGCACTGTAAGGAATCACAGTCTCTCCTTGTTTGAAAACAGGTGGAAGTAAAATTACAGCCTTGCTCTCTTCATACAATTAAAGAAAGCACATGCAAAGTGGAGATAAATACTAAGAGAAAAAAAAAAAAAAAGACAAAATTATTCTTAATATATAAGTCAACTTAAACTGAACTTAACATACACAAACCAGGCTTTGCACAAACCAGGCTTTGTACTTGGGAGTGAATTACACAAAATCTTTGTCTATAAGCACATTTCTTCATTGTCCTGCACAAACCATCGAAAGTATGTGCCTTGCTACTTTACAAAAACAAGAAGGGTTTTCCTAATATGGAACACTTGAGCTATGTGTGTAGGTGCGTGTGCACAAAAATATGAGGTACTTTTGTTTAGCTGCAATGCTTGGAGCATGATCTACTTTCCCATTTTGCAGAGTTCTTTATTCACACTCATTCTTGAAATGATCCCTACCCCCAAAGCTTCCATTGTAAAGATATATTGTGAGGATGCAACAAATACGATAAACAAACACAAGTTAACATCATGACCATGTGATAAAATCAATTAGCAACAGTTTCTGTTTATATTATGATCTACAAATGGAAAACAGAGACTGGTAGGAGTGATGTAATGGCTTTTACAGAGTTTTTGAGAAGTCTGAGAAAGGTGAGAAGGAGCAGACAATAAATAGTAAGGGCATCTAGCAAGGATGGAGTAATGGTCAGTAAAGACTAACTTGGTTAGTAGAGCCCAAAAAAGGCTTTCTGAAGAGAACAGTTTTCAGAATTCATACTGACAGACTTTGTTCAGTGAGTCATAACTTTTTACTATTACCATTTCTTTGTGCAGATAAAAATACTACAAAGATAAATTCTGGGCATAATAATTCCTGCGTGAGAAAAATGAGTTGGAAATTGTTTGAGGGAAGATTGGTGGGAGATGAGAGAGACCGATCACAGTGAGATCATCTCCAGATGTCAATGAGACCTGAATCTTTGAGGGCAGCCATGTGTCCAGTAGGGCTCTTTGAGACAGAACTGTGTTCAGAATAAGATGCTGTCAAGGATGAGTTCAAAGTCATGTTGAAATTGCTATCCAGGATCATTTTTCAGGAGGATACATACTTGTCTCTGAGGCAAAGAAAGAAATTGGATACTTTGTCATCCATTCCAAGCATACAGTAATTTTTATGGATCATTAAAGTTTGGAAGATAGAATGGGAATCTTTTGGGTACTTTGAGAAATAGGAATAAAATAATCTCTGGCCTTTCCAAACTTTTTATCTAAGCTAAAACACATTTTAATTTTTAGCTCTACAAAAAATAAACATTCTGCCAGGTCAGCAATGTTAGAAATTGATTTATCTGGAACTACATTTAAACCTGATTTTAAAATTGCCATTTAAAATTTAAGGTAGAGAGTAACACTTGAAGACAAGATGGTTAAAAAACAACAACAAACACAAATGAACAAAAAAACCCCCACAGTCAGCTGTATGTTTGGAAGGTTTTCTTTCTATTAAAGGTTAGAGCTGGTCATGAAGAATTTCCTACTTTTATCACTATGTTTTAACAGCATACTCTTATAAAGTATTGATTTACACAGGAGAACTGACATTGTTGTCTTGAAACTAACTATTGATATCTGCCAGTTATTAACTAAAATTGCAGGGCATATGTTTGAGTTATCTAAGAAAATAAAGCATCTTTAATTTTACATTCATTAGGGACAAGATTTTAAGTTCACTGGAGTCAGTGGCAACACTTCCAACAGTCTGGATCCCTTAATTACACATATCTCAGTGAAGTCCATTTCCTCACAACTCAAACTCAACTCTCAATCAGGATAAATATTACTTTATCACAATCTGAAAATATACACACAACACAAAAAAACTTCTGTAAAATAAAGCACACTAAAATTACATATTAGTGTATGTTGCTCATCAGCTATGTCTGTGCCAGATATAGTTAACAGTTGTTTTTTATGAATCTACAATGAAGGACAAATTTTTTCTTCAAGAAAACAGTAATTATAATCACTCTATCAACAGCTCTTAGCTAACATATGCAAGGAAGCATTCATTTCCTATTTGTCCCTTTAAAGGGAAATATTGAGTACCAAAAAAAGCAAAACCAAAAATACTACCAAGATTTTTCCACTCAAAAAGACAAGCAAAAACCTGTATAACTCAGAATAAGATCGAGCTTTCATCTACTTGATGGAAAAACTGCTCTACTGGAATCAACTGAGTGACCTCTTTTGCACCTCAGTATGGTCTTATTTGGGTTGCATACAACCTTTTAATAAGCTTCTTGGAAATCCGATTGTTTGGATTTTGTGAGTGGGATCGTATGTAAAGACATTGGTGTTACGTAACAACCTAATGAAGTTGTTCGTTTCTGGAATTTTGGTGATTTAATGACTTTCAAATGCACTGAGTTTTTATCACGCACTAATCACTGTTAGCAGTCCACAAAGAACCCATGACCAGAAAAAGTTTTTATTATTATTTATTTATTTCTCTCTGTGACAAGTAAATAAATAAATAAATAAATAAATTTCAGCAATTCCAACAGAGATAAATAAACCTGGAGCTACGGCACCCAAGAATCTTTATAAATTGTTACTTTGCACACAGCTCTGATACTATTAAACTGAACAAAATAAAATACAACTTTAACATAAAAAACTAATTCTGCTAATGAAGTATTTTGTCTAGTAAGATCCACTACACACCAAGAAGACCTTTGGGAATGCCTTCCCATGAGTTTTATGTAGAGTAGCATTTTTTTCAAAAGATTATTTTGTATGAGATAAAATCTGTATGACATGAACACTTGAAAGTAGTTCAAGGACTACTTCAGACATACCATTCTCTTTCAGGAATCAGTGGTTTCTACTCTAGGGAAATGTAAACTGGCCCTTCTGCCAATGAATTCAATGGCAAAACTACTGCTAATTTGAAGGAGAACAGCAATTCCAGCTGCCACTTTCTTACTATGGTGTAATACAAAGAACAAATGCACAAAATCCCCTGAGGTTGATACTGACTTTGTCCGAAAAATAATTTTTGCCAACTTAGGAAAAAAAAAGAAAGCAATATATTTTGTTACTTTAAATTTATCCCTGATAAGAGATTGCACTGCAGTGCCATTTGAAAATTTATATTTATAAGAAAAATGTTACCTTGCACTTAAGCAAGATTTCTTTAGTGCTAGAAACCAGGGTAAATCAAAACTATGCAAACTGTTTGAAGTAAAAAACAAAGTTCTATTTTAAGATTTATTCTGAGAATTTGTCTTCCAAAGAAGTGACACTGACAGGTACAGAAGTGTTAATGGCTGAACTTCCCATTTCCCTTGTAATCAAAGTTGTGCTTTCTAATATCCTACCACTAAATTATTCAAGCAAATCAACGGGAAGGTCCCTTTCTAGTGACTTTCAGTGCTCAGTGCCCTAAATTCAGTCTAATTCTCTGAGTTTGCACCAGGGCAGTCTCTACTTATGCCTTTCATCCAACTCAGCAAGTGTGCCAAAGACACAGCTTGCTCCAGAGAAGGCTGCAGTTACTCTCCTCAATCTTTTTTAAGCTATAACTGGAGATGGAAACCTTTTGCTGTTCCTAAAACAGGAGGAAATGTCTCATCTTACCAACATGGCCTCTTTCTGTCCCTCTTTTCCTCTTTGCTTCCAAAGACACAAGTAAATGACATCGTGTGCTGTGACTATGCTTTCTGAAAAGTTTGTACAGCACCTTGCAAATCAACTCTTGTGGTCTCATAATTCAACTTCAAACAAAGAAAATATATTTAAACAAACAAATAAACACCTAACAACTAGAAAAAAAAAAAAAAAAAAACAAAAACAAAAAATGAAGGAACAGCCTGGCATCTTGTAGGTGTTCTTTCAGGATTTCTTTTCAAGAGAACACTAAGTCAGGATAATGTTACTGTAAAAGAGAATATATCTGATGTTCCCTAGATTGCAAACAGCATCCACAGTTTAGGGCAATCTTTTTTATTAATTACAACAGCACAAATGTGAATTATTTTACTTGTGATTTTATTATGATAAAAGAAGTTTCATTCACTAGGTGCTTCCTTACATACATACTTTTCTAATGCTTGTAACTGTTAGGATAATTTACTGACATGAACCAAAACAGAGAATTATGAATTACAACTAATTGATTTGCTTTGGTCTAAATTTCTAACTGCCCCTATTTATTTATTTATTGTTTATTTTTCTTACATTGTCCACCAAACAAAGATGAATGGCAGTATCTGAATGGCAATGTTTAGCACTTCAATATAGAGTTTAGACTCAATCAGTCTTTCCCCCTGTTTTGTCTGTACTTTCATTCTAGGCAGTAGCATTTATGAAATAACAAAATACGGTGAGATGGCAGTTTAGTTCTTCCAATTTTAAGCCAATAAAAGAGAAAAAATACTTTGAATGCAGTCTTACAATTAAAAACAAAAATCCAAACTTGTGCCAGATCATACACATTGGTGTTTCATTGTTAGGTTTTTGCATGAACATCCCAACATCTCACAGATTTTATATTTCATCATCACATGATACTGTTAAAAATTAAAATTTTGAAAAGAATTTTCTCCTTTTGGGATGAAACCTCTATGAAATTAAATGATGAAAAACTCTTTAACATGTTGATGCCTACAGTCAGTTTAGGCTCCATTAGTAAGATAGAAGAGATGTAGTGGTACTCACTGCATATTAGAAAAGAAGGAAAGGTGATTCCCTGTTATTTCCATTATACCAGACTGCAGTAGAAAGTCATGGTGTGTGTTAAATGCCTCTCACACCCCACGTCTCAAATGGGAACAGCATATATGAACTATACCTTATATTTCCTTTTTCCCTGACAATGCAGGAACAACACTTCCTCCAAGTAAGAGAATAAGTCATGTTTTGCCAGAGAGATCTTCTAACTGAGCTAAGGTCTGTAACTACTGGACTGGGACCAAAAGGCTTTTCAGCCCCTTGGAGCATATTAATAACAAAAGACAGGTACACATCTCAAATTCATGGTTTCAGCTAACAATAGGGCAAGATACGTGACACTCTATCTGGTTCCAGCCAATCTTTATATAATGGAAGACATTTTCAAGCTGGTGTTTATCAATTTCAGGGTGACCCTGTTGCTCTCATACTTCTGTGCCTTGAATTACTGAGGAATGCAGGCTTCAGAGCTGACAAAGATGCCAAAAGTTAACTTCTGCCTACCCCCTGCTATGTACACAGAACACTGCCGCGCTCTCATCTACAGGAGTCAGCCAGAGGACTCTGCTTTTGTTGGTTCTCTTCTGCTTTCTGCATGGCTGAGGTTTTCAACCCTCAGAGAGTCACCAATTTGCCTCCAGGCTGGAGTTTGTAATGAAAGTCTTGGTGCCAGGATTTTGTACATTCTATTCTGCCTCTAGACAGGATGAGGAAACTTTCAAAATAATTATCCAATTTTAAAGACAAAAAGTAACAAATGGGTATCCAAGGAGCCGTGAGGTTCAATATAGGCTATTTCCTCATACAGTTAATATTGGCCTACAAACACTAGGCCTAAGTTTAGCAGTGATTAAGATTGAAAACTCTGCAGAGCAAAAGAGAAATAAATCTGTACTGAGGAAAACTGCTGTGGTGGGAAAGCTGCCCTCTACACATTACCACCCACAAAGCCATATGGGGATTCCATGGATAAATATGTGACTGCTAGCAAGAGCTGGGTGGGAAACCATCTCTCTAGCTCAGGAAACATTTCAAGATTTCAAAAGTGTTCTTGTTCTGTACCAAGGAGGCTGACCAAGCCACTGCTAACAGTGGAATCAGACAGGAGGGTATTTGTTTCCAAAGTGAAATATATTATAAAGCAAAACTGATAGTGAGAAGATATGTTTCAAAATCCACAGAGCTGGAAAAAGTAAAGAAATATCAGACTTTCTTACTACTACTAGAGTCTGCAAACAAAATGAGAACAGGAAAAACCCAATCACTCCTGGCATCCTGGCAAAAATAGAGGACAGTGGACAGACCTTGGAAGAGCTACAGCACACTTCCCATTTCTCTTTTCAAATGTAAATTCTTTATTTGAATGACCATCTGGTCATTGAATCATTTAAGACTGATGGGAGGGAATCCCAAATACTGTGGGCCTTATCCAGGCCACCATAAGCAAGCTGGTGGCCTGTGATGGGCACAAGACATAAGTGTTCCTGACACACACCCTTGATCAAATCACAAATGCAATTCCATTTCCATGGAATTTTCATTGCCTCTCTACTTTTTGCTCACTCGAACCCAAACTTTTCATCATGGACTGAAAACTACAGGCTGCTAATGGCAGATTCTCCATGAAGAATTTGAACTTGCATCCTACAAAAACACCTGGTAGACAATTTCAATTTCTTACAACTGAAAAAGCATTGAAGTGTTTCCCTAACATGAACATAACATTCAGACTAACACAAGAAATGTAAAGCTTCAAAAGAGCTTCATAAAACTTCTAGGTGTGAGAGATAAATTCCCTTTTTATCTAGTAAAACCCTATGATTTTTCGTTGATAACAGTTAGAGGAAGTTTGGGATCAGAACAGAACATAAACTGAGAATGATACAAACAGTAGTGATGATAACAGGTGAACTTTCTTCATTTTAAACAGTTATTGATGGCAAAAGCCTGAAATTTTGAAGACTTTGTAGAGAAAAAACAATGGCTTCACTGACTGCACTATTACTCCAGCTAATATTCAAGACTATTTCTCCTGCAGACACGTACACTGATTATATTGTCCTGGGACATCACATGAAAAGCACTACAGGACTTTTATTGCTTCCTGTGTTTCCAGAAAATTAATTAACTTATCCTGCTATAGTGTTGGAACTTGGAATTACAAATGTTAAATATTATTCAGCTCAACAGCTCTTTGTTTTGTAGCTTTGGTACTTCAAATAACATACATGTAAAATTCTGGATGAAGAGGTTTTGTTTGTTTTGTTTGTTTGTTTTTTATTTTTTTATCCAAACCTTGGATAGAAAAGTAGATAATGCTTTCTCCACAGCCTCCTGATCTTTAAAAAGGAAGAATATAATCAAGAGCAATCTTATGTAACAATGAAAGACATCTTGGAATGCTGTGCTTGAAGGCAATGCTGCAATATCATCTCAACTAAATGTTCGTCCTGTATATATCGGAAAGAAGCCATCAAAGCACGCTGATGAACTTGAGTGTCTGATGTATACAATGCAAATATTTTAGTAGCAGTGAAACATTGTCCAGCTGTCTCTTCTAAGCTTTCAATCCAGTTTAGCAGGAAGCCAAATGGTCCAAGGCTGTTACATAAATTTGGTGACATCTGGAAGAAGTGGTGTGCTCAGTTGGACAGACAGGTTTTGCATGGGAATATGCTGTATTAGGAAAGTTATAAAGCAGCTGGAGATTTAATACAGAATCTGTGATGGATAAAATCCAGGGCTACTGGCTCTGCTACTGCCTGCCCTTAGTCACACCATCTTTACTCAACCAACACATGCAACATATTAACAATCCAATAATTAGTACACATTCCTGTCTGCTACTTAAAACTTCACTCCCAGATGCTGCTTTGGTCTGATCTCAATTTTATTACCTTTGATGATTCCCTGCACTTCGTAATAGTAGGCTCCATTGCCATTCATTAGACTGAACAGTGCTTAGGCAGACAATAGTTGAGGCCAAGTTTATAATAGGAATGCCCCTTGCTTTTTTTTTTTTTTTTTTTTTCATGGGGCTAAATTATGTAAATTACTGTAAATCCTTCCTCCAAATCCTCTTCAGTGTATATTCATGTATGTGTGTGTCCAGGCAAAACAACTGCAGCCACAAGAACAAAACTAAGCAGCTAGATAACAAGCCAAACGATTAATTAGTAAAATAATAATAATAATTAAAAAAATTGTTTTGCATCAAACTACCTTGAGTAAGATAACAAGATAATATCTGTTATTTAATCTGTTCTTTTTATGTAGGCACACGTGCGCACACACACACACTTTGATACTCATGGTCTCATTACTACACCCGTAAAACTACAAGTCACCTAATGCTCTCCCACGGCTAGGCAGTCAGTCAGTCCTAATCATCTTATACAAATAATTCTGCTAAGAAAATAATCATGAGATGTATATCAACAATGACATTTTTGTTTGTAATTTTAAATATCCAGATCTCTCATTTCTTATCTTATTGTTCTGGGCCCTGTTGCACCATTTATACATTTTTTTTCTTTTTTCCTGATATATATGAGCAGAATTAAGTTATTTGGCATATCTTTCTGGACAGCAGCTATAAATGCTTGAATGTGAAAAACTATGCACATTCGGACACTATCAGAGGATACCCAAAGGCTTAGCTTCTAGCATCAAATATTTTAAATTTATTTTAATTTAAAATACAAATAAAGGGAAAGATTTCATACAAATACAAGCAGTAAAGGTTTGGCTTAAGTTGATCCAAACAAAGTGGTGCCTTAAATGGTCTTTACCTGCCTTCTTGCTTATTGATATAGAAAAATATGCTAAATAAAAGAGGAAAAAAACCTTTACCTATCATGCAACAACTGGAAATATTCCCAGTAAAACCAAAAACTGTGAAGCTTAGCAGACCTTGACATTAATGAACATTTCAGGATTGAGTTCTTGCAAATGTTTATACAAATCATTCAAAAGGAAACAGGGCTGGTATTTTTGTCTATGTGGAAATCTTTCTAAAACTTGAACTTTCTTTGAACAACTTTATTCAGTGAAACCCAAAATGGAAAGCTAATACTTGGAAGAATGCATGGTGTACATCTAGACTGACATTGCAACAATTGCACGAGCCCTTTACAACTACAGTTGTTGATTTTCAGACTTTATTTGAAACAGAATTAAATACATTATATTTTCAAATTTTGATCTAGTCTCTTTTTTTCTTGATGACAGTTTAATTTCACCTTCAAGCCTCAGAGATATTCCTAGCTATGTCTTCAAATCATCTCTCTATTTTTCTGATATGTAATTTAGAAGAGTGTTGTCTATCATTGCACAATCAACATGAATTTCAGAATGGTGCAATGGCTTAACTTCTGTTACCCATAATGAGCAATTTTTCAACATGGACATTTCACATCACGTTCTATTTCAAGATACATCTTGCACTACTCTACTTACTGATGGGATGGAATAAACAAAGAAAAGCAACGAAATTCCTTGGATCAGACAATGACTAATTAAGTGTTAGCATCCATGAATGGTGTCAAACCAAACAAGGGACGAATGGAGCTTGTTTGCCACACTCTTAATCAAAATACTATTTATGAAACATATGACTGGTCATCTTGATAATGGAAAAATAAACAACACACATAACTCATAAAAGCTGCGGTGTGCAGATTTTGTCCAACTGAAATTGCCTTGGCAACTTGCAATGAGACCAAAGCCGATCCTGAAGACTCCTCCATTCAAGTGATATTTATCCTCAAGAAAATTATTCAAGTGACTACAATACTTTTTGATATAAAGAATGAGATCTTTTAAATTGTACATGCTGTCTACTTTACAAAACAATGGAAAAGGCCATACTAATTTCGATATCCCGTGTTTTATTTGACAGAAGATAATGAGGTATGTTAATTCCCATGGGCTACCTTATGCCACTGAATATTTAGCTGTTACTTTTTGACTTGCATTATGGGCTAAAAGACCCTTTTCTCAGTGCACAGGTCCCCTAATACCAGCAACATCTCACCTGTACAAAAAGGCAGCTGGTGACAGATTATTGCTTACATGGAATAAAAACCTCATTTTCGACTATTCTGTTCTAAAGCACACTCTTTCCAACTTTTCTTTTTAGCAAAAACAACTATCAGATAACACCTAATTGATGTTTACTGACTTTATGATATCAACAACAGCTTAGTCTTTTCAATTAATATGAACTAGAATTTGACTTTCCTTCCACCCACTCTCCCTCAAAACAACATTGAATATAAACTCAATTTAACACCACTGCCAAAATTTAATAATTTCATTAACTGGACTACCTAACACTCTTTTGTTACACAACACACTAGATGATATAAACGTAAATTTTGGCTTATGTGCATTTTAATTCAAAACCCAAGTTGGACAGTACAATTCAACATATGGCAAATCCCAGTCTTATCTTCGTTTTTGTAGTAATAATGTCTAAACAAAAGTAGACATTTACTGGGAACAGCAAACAGCAGAACTTGTGTCTTATCCTTTTCACAATTCACAGTATCATGCTGGCATTTGTTATACATTTCTAAGCACATTTTGACAGCTAAAAATGTCCCACATCATATCTCAATGTAATGGCTGTTTTACATCATATTTTTGTATCTAATCCACTTAAAAAAATGATGATCCAATTATTTTTGGTACAAAAGAATTCCTTAGAAATTCTCGTAATTAAACCTAGCAACCTGGAGAATTCCTTGAGTGTCCTATGATTTTTTCTAGCTGTGATCTCATATAGGCAAATTCAAGACAGCTCCTATGCAAACAGTGTCCAAGTTGCTTCAAGCATATGAGCCATATCAAACAGATTTAAAAGATTATTGCACTGCTGCTCTGAAGAAGCAGGAATGAGGTGAGACAGAAGTGAATTGCCACGCTTTAAGCTCCCTCGCTGACCTTGCAACCTTTCCTCAACTTGTTCCTGCATACTCCAAAGCATAAAGCTGCCTCTTCTCTTCAAAAAGATTAAAGAATATGGTGTTAGAATGTAAGAAAACATCATAACAAGAGATGGAGGGAAGCAGGTACTTGTACATTCATATCTCTATTTTACATAGGAGATAATTGATTTCACAGAGTTTGGGTTGAAACGAAATAATCTTAAATGAGACATGAGTGTTCTGAGGACTGCTTTTTGTTTAAAAACCTTACGATTTCTGTTTTTAACTGAACACCTGCAAGGATTCTGTTTAAAAGAGCAACTTTATCAGTATGTTTACACTATGATCTTGACAACACTTTTGTTTAATCAGTTTTCCCAATGAAAGCTAGCTTCTGGGTCTATATGAAATTTTCATGGGACAACAGAAAAAAAAAAAAAAGGTTTTAAACTAGCTACATGTGATTACAGAACCTCAAAAATTATTGGCAAGCACAACGTATGCAGGTGTCTACCTAAATTACTTCAAACTATTATTAAAAAGAAGAAAGATTAGGTACTTCAAGTTAAAGGAGAGCTTTTAGATGGAAACGAAGACTCTTTAGATATTACATATTTTGAGGATATGTAGGAATCTTTTTCCTTGTATATGTGAAAGTAATACCATATAGTAGGCGTAGCTGACCAACCATCCTAGCTGAATGAATAAATTAATCAATCCAAAATATACCACCATCTGTGAAATCTTCAAATTTAAAGCAGATAGAATAGGGGATGGGCAACTGCAGCTCTGATAGCTTCTCCCAGATTGTTTATGTAGTGTGCTGAGAGTGTCAACTGATGTGGATGGTACTGGAAACTTTCAGGCATAATTAACCTCTGTAGCCTCTTAATGCAGTTTCAACCTATAATCCACGGTTCCGTATCAGAGAAGAGTAAAAACTTGTTCAGGACCAATTGCAACATTTCACAGAGAAGTCACTGATTAAAGCCAGACACACTGATAGTAGAAGAAAAAGAAAACAGGAAAAAAATATCATGTGGTGCCCATTATCTCCATACATCAGATGCAACAGTCCACACATCTTCTATAACATCTTGATGCATCAAGGAAATGCTAAGAATAGCCTTGGTTGATATATCTAACTTAGAATATCAGGAACAAGTGAAATTATACCTAAATGTTTCAGGAAATACTATTGTCTTGTCTGTCTGTCACAAGATTAAAAAAATAAAATAAAATAGCACATTGTCCTCATCCCTCCTCAACATGGAAGTAAGAGACCACTATGAATTATATTCAGTACAAATACACAGCCACATAAAGCACACTGTTTCCTAAAGTGCTTTTCTGAACACAAATATGTATTTTCTATAAAAGACACAACTTCATGAAAAACATCCTGGTTCCTCAGCTTCTACTGTATCCAGAACTTATGGCAGTTGTCTTGCCACTCCTGAAAAATGTCAGGAGGAGAAAACAAGCATATTTCCTAATGTTTTCCTTAAAACCATTGATAAATACAATGGAATGAAGCCAAGGAAGTAAAGATACAGCTTTGCTTCTACCCTTCTCCTTGTATAAAAAAAAAGATAACCTGTGGACAGGTTTCTGCATGGAAACCAAGAGTTCTGTGCACAGTATTAGGTCCCAGTATTAGTGGTATGCCCATGGTCCTCTGGTATTTCTAATTCAATCATTCAATACCTCTTAGGGACCAAAGCTACCTAATGACTGGCAGGAACTCTCTATTTCTTCTGTTGTACAGAAATCAGTACCTTGAGCCTCAAACACCAGCTAAGATATTTAATGGGCAATCAGACTGCTTGCCTGGTGTCAGGACTTGGACAAAAGCCTGTGCAAAACATAATACAATCATTCTTTGTGTTTAGCTTAATTCTAGTGATGAGCCTGATTATTTGACAAAGAATATTAGAACTCTCTTCTCAGCTTGTATCTGTTTACTCTCTAATTCATTTCTTATTCTGAAGCTAGTAAGTATATACAGAAATTATATGACCAACCATTACTTCATTTGAAAGTATGACTGTTCATTCATTTCATTTTCCCATAGAAATAATGGGTTTCAACAAGATTTTCAATTTAACTTTCTAAAAATTATCATTAAAAATATTTTTTATAATTTTAAAAAGAAAAAACATTTTTGTTTCTAATTCAAACTCACTATAGCAAAAAAGAATAAATTTCAATTTTGGCAGTTTAAAAAATATATTTTAAATTAATTTCCATAAAATGCTGTGTTTAATATAAACTGACATTATTCTGGACTTTGATTTTTAGGAGAGTCTGTTTCAATATTTCTTGTTCTCTCTGAATGGTAAATACTTTGGCATTTCAACATCTTTCAGAAAGTGGGAAAAATGAGATGCTCCCCTAAAACACCCATAAACCAATTCTCCACTTCTAAATTTAAAAAGAACCCTTATGTGCCAAATCAATGAGAGTAAAACACTATGTGATAAATTGCTTCAATTCATCGTCGCCTATATCAGCTGTATTCTGATCATCACTCTTAATGGAGGACTCCAAAATTTCCAACACTTTGTCCTGTTAAATATATTGTAAGCTAGCTCCATTTCTATTCTTACATTTCTTTTATTTATTGGGCAGAGAGTGGCATTTGCCATGTGACAGGTGTAAGGTCTGTTTGAGGGTTTTGTTAGTTTTGGCAATATTAGAATTCTTCTTACCACTCATTTCCTCTGGCACTGAGAAATTAATAGTGTGAGTCCTGAGCATTGAGGGCGGAACCTAGCCTGGGACATGGTGTGCATTTTTGGTTTAAGACCAGGCACCTAGAAGCAGTTCTACAAGACAGGAAAATGAAAACATTATCTTACAAGAGAAGGGCATGTCTACACAGAACCATCCAGGGCTAGAAACATGTCCAGCAAAGAAATACTTCAAACTAAGCTGCCCCAGTAAAGATACTAAACTTGGAAAGCAAAGAAAAACAGATATGCTTTCAGGGTACAACACATGAATTAATACGATCCACTAAGATGCATAGCTTATTAGTCCATGTGGATTTAGCTACAGTGCTTCATGGCCAGGACCAGCAGGAAAATGGTGAGGTTATTTCTCAGCACACTGGGCTCTCTTTAGCAATCAACTTGACATATTAAGTTTAGCAGAGGAAAAAAAATATATATATATAAATATCAACTCCCTGTATATACATTGTGGTGGTGAGCTTTAGAGTGAGCTTTAGAGAGGAAAAGGCAGTGAAGGAACCTGCTGTCAAAAGAGTAGGAGGAGTAGCACTGACTATGAATGTATTCTGACTGAAAATACGAACTAATTGTAACATGTAAAGCAGTGAGATTGTGCAACGACCTTTTGCTAAAGAGTATGAGGAGAAGAACCTATCTGTTGTTAATTGAACTCAGTAAGCTTCTGAACAAATTTATACAGCAAGTACTAGTGATAACAGGGACCATAGTAGAATTCCCAAGAGTTTTTTTTTTTTTTTTAAGTCCTGTGCCTTTACAAGTTTTTAATTAATGGATACATACTGACCAAGTGCAACAAATTCCCATGGTAAAGCTGTGCATGCAGTAGAACACCTCAGTCATCATAAGCCATGCAGCAATGCTGGCTGAACCTTGATCCTGGAACACTGGCCAGTCCAACCAATTTTAAAGTGTTCCACCAAAAACTGACGTAAAAAGAATGCCAGAGAAAGATGAGTATATATATATATTTTTGGTACCATACACTTACTGGTTACATATACTGGTTACATATTACACGTTTTTGCAGGACTTCCCTGTTCCAGGCCAAGAGCCACATAACTGCTCCTTGCCTACCTACATCCCTCAAACTGCCAAAACCTTGATGTTTGTAAGTGGGAGAAGCCACCTGGAAGTGCCAATCCAGTGAATGAGTTAGTGCTCTGGAGGGGTAGCAAATACTTTGCTGATACCATTCATAGACTGTTTTTCATAGAAACTGTCTCCTGAAGCTATCCAGTAAGAATGGTTCCAGCATTAGTGTTTTAGCTTTGAAGTTTATGCAGATAAAGAAAAGACAGAGTTTCTAAGTTAGACGCATGGCACAAGAAAGATGTGGAGTTTATCATGCAAATTCAGAGTGCTTCTGCCTCCCCACTGGTTATTCTGAAGCTTAAAGAACAATTCTGATTTCCTTTTCCCTTTTATCCCACAGCTGACCTTCTCCTTTGGCTACTTCAGCCTTCTGCAAAATCAACATCTGTAACCTTGTCCAGGATTGGCACAACCCATTAAATCTATTGGTATTTTCTCCTGGACTAGGTTCTAAGGTGGTACTATTACTTTTATAAGGTGCTGAAATGATACTCTTGATATAAATTGAAATCCTGGTGTGAAAAAAAAATGGCTACTTTGCATTGCCAATTTGAAAGAAATACGAGGAATTCATAACTGAGATCCTGGACTGCTGCACATAGGTACAGGGTCAAAACTCCATCCTCTCTGTTGAGTCTAAATGATTTTGGTGATCTTATATCAAATGTTAGCACTCCCTTTACTTTTTTCATTCTAAAGCATCCTGGTTCTCTGCTATGAATCATGAAGTTAGTCTTGATGTGATTTCATGTCCTACTTCTCTCAGTGTCAATACTGGATATTTCAAAGTAATGCAAATATCTACTATAAAATTCTTCCTCTCTATGCCTTGATGAAGTCTGATCCCAGTGTAACTAGACACTTTTTGGTTTCAGCTGTTGAGAAATCCAGAAATTCCAGTACCATTGATTTTGGTAGGAGTGAAAACACTCTTTCCTGCACTGGCAGAAAAACCTCCTGTCTCCAGCTGCTCATCACCAGTCCCAGATGGAGCTTAGCTGATCTCCAAACATTCCAGTGGACACACTTGCTTTAGATAATATCTTGCATTTAAGCCAGTAAAGTTAAACTGGGTGATTTCTGGGTGATTTTGCATGATGGAAGTTATGGAATGCTCACATGAGCTGATGAGATTTAGTAAACTCCAGCAGAGCAATTATAACAAATTGCTGGAGGACTTTTCCTATACTTACTTCTAGTAGAGGCCGCCCACAACCTTAGGTTTCTGTGTCTTTGCAATTAACCACTCAAATCCCTAAATCCCTGCTTGCAATAGTCTCTTCATTTTTTAAAATACCAGACCTGTTCCTCCTGCCTTTCGGTAGGCAAGTTTCTTTTGTTCCTGGATGAATAGATTTTCTTCAGTTAAATCTCTCCAACACTAACTCAAAAAGCTCAACAACATGAGAAGGAAGCAATTAAAATTATGAATTTGGAATCCATATGCAAAATATGCTGGCTTTCAGACTCTGCTCTCCTGGAAGGACAGACTCTCTTCAGCTGTTATCAGTAGTGAATACTTTAGCAATGCTTAAAATATGTATTTGTCATTGTAAAACAAAATAAGTCCCCAAACCCAGATCTTCTAAAGGACAGTTTACAGATCACCAACAGCTCCTAGCTTTACTGATTAAGGTCAATTCGTTTTCAAATATTTTCAATTTTCTCATCTACACTGGTTCAAGGGTATGCTTAGCAAGAGAAGCTACCTTGCCTCTGTCATTAGACAGAATTGTTTATCTGTTTTCAATCCTTTCTCTAAACTTTTCTTCAACTTTCTGTATCTTTAACTAGCATTAAACTCATCATTTAATCTTTCATATGTATACATCTGTGTTGGAGACATACTCTGCTATGCAAACTGAACAATTACACTTTACCCCTTAAATCCCATTTCTTACTAAGAACATGAACATTATCCCTTGTATTGTGAACACAAAATATATGGAACAGAGTAGAATCATCAGACCGTTATTTTGCAAGGAATAAGCTTGAAAAAAAAATAGAAAAAATCCAAGTCTTTAAGCACTCTGCCTCAGTCTCTGTCTCTATAAAAAGAGAAAATAACATAGTTATATTTCAAGATTTGGCTAGCTAATGTCTATAGAATGAAAAAGCCCAACACTGGACAGGAAACCTAAGTTCTAAAGCATGGTATTTGTAGATTAACAAGTAAGAATTTTACTACTTGTTACTTTCATTTTTGCTGCAACTCATAGAGCTTCTGGCCATTACTTTTCAAAAGTAAACATGGAGCTATTGGTCCAAGTATTGAAATATCACTACAGTAGAACAGTCTTTTGGCCTAAAACAGGACTTCGTAATACTATCATTTTATGAAAAGTTCTTAAGCAGTTGAAAAGTTCACCTTACCATATCATTATTTTTGTTTAGAGGTATTTAACTTTTTGTTCCTAATCAAAGTCAATTAGAAAAACGGGGGCAAGAGGTTAGACATACATCTGGTCTCCCTATTTAACATAGAGGTTTATCTTTTGTATGTTGCTGATGACCATTTGGAAGGACAGGCCCAAAGAAGAAGAAAAACTTATCCACCCTAACACTTGGATATTTTTCCATTATGAAAAAGACTTCAATTTCTCGTTTGACATATTAAATAGCTCTGCCTTTAAAAACCTGCATTTTTCAGCTTTGTGTTTAATTGTTGGATCCAAGAAAAAAGGGTGAAGAAATAAGACAGAACTTGCTTGGGCTGACACTTTTTAAAACATAGGCTATAGCAGGCATGTCTCTCATTATGTTTAAGTGAATTAGTCTGTTTCCTTTAAAAAAGAACGGGGAAAAAAAGGAGAGATTAACAAGCCACCAAGGGCCTGCTGTAAGATTTTGACACTTTTAGTGGCTTGTGACATATGACTTGTGAGTATAAGCTCTCCTTCAAAACCAGAAAACAAATCTATTTGGATGAGGAATAAAAAATAATAATAATAATTAAAAAAATCACAAACCAAGAAACTGTGCTGCTACAAGGTCATGTTAACTAGAATTTATTAGCAAGGTATTTATTGGAACAAGAGAATGAGATAAGTTCTTTAACTGACTAAACTCTAAGATTATTATTAGATATCTGGAAGTTTCTAACATTTGTCATCCTCTGCTTGGGTAAAGCATATACTATGGTCCTCCTGGAGGCATTAATCTCACACGTCCAAATAATGAAATAATACAGATTTCTACTTATTCACAAGATGTTTCACAATGTGAGAGGTTTTACATTACAAACTTGATAAAGCAAACTCTTGGAGGTTCTTACAGCAATAGGTACTGAAGGATTAGATGTGAAAATGAGTGCTCATTACTAGTTAGGGCTGTTACAGATTCTTTGGAAACTTAATCTTATGAAGTACATTAGTTGCATCATCATGCAATACTATCAGTGTGCGTCTAAGTGTACAACAGGAGTTTTGCAGGTAAAACAGCCATAGCCTGGGACACAAAACACATCTATAAATGAAAAGGTCATGTATATGTTTATGTTTGACTACTGTGAAAAACAGAAAGTGTGATGTGGCTGGTGGTCTTACAGTGAACTATATCTGAAAAAGATTAGATCTCATGCACTGGGAGGAAGAAAGATTCTGAAACTACTAATACAAGATACTTAGTTGAAAAGTCAACAACATTAATATTAAAATATGTCAGACTGAAGTTTACTCAAACACAAAAACTATGTTCCCATCCCCGTATGGACTTAATGAGAAATGTCTGGTAACCTCAGCTATAACTTCTGGTATTGACCACAAGGTAACAGAAAGCAGTGAGAAGTTTTCAGGTATTTTTCCTGCTCATCATTACAGATACTTTTTGAGTCTGCATTAGTGTGTGAGCACAAATATACATATCCCTTATATGTGTTGCTACCTTTTCAAGGATTTAAAAAGGTGACTAAGATTTAGAGGTCCCTGGATAGGAGAGCTAACATTTCCCCCATCAGTCCAGAAACAACTTTTCTTTTAAAACGTTACTGCATTTAATAGATCAGACAACACTAAAGATCTTTCTCAATATAAGCACTATTATTTGCCTTTTTTTTTTTTTTTAATAATTTATTTCATTTTGGACACAGCAGTTACTATAATTTAGTTTGTATTGGATGAATAGATAGGGTGTGTTATGCCCTGAGTACTGTTGAAAACCTAAAAGGTTACATTTTGCTGACCTTTCTGATCTACTGTGTACATTAATAAAATGAGCAAAACCTAAAAGGAGAGTTCCACAGAAAAAATATTATGGATATTTTACAATAGTATTTGTCCCCAAATTCTCATCTTTGCAAAATGTTTCCTGTTTCATAAGCAGAATCAGCTGGAAGCAAGTCCACAAATGCATGTGTGGCAGAACTGAAGGAATAAAGCAAGCATGGTGAATTTTGAGCAAATCTGGATAATGCTTTGAGAAATTATTTGGTGTGTGGTCTGAGGCAAGAAGCCACAGAGAGGCGGAAGTTAATCTTATGTACTCCCCAGCTGCAGATATGTCTTTTTCAGAGCAGACTGCAGCAGGAGACACAGAAGAAATGACCAAGAGACCAGATTAATACCACATGAGCCAAGTGTCAGCCTCATTATATGTGTTTTCACTAGAGTTGAAAAGACTTTAACTTGGATGGCTGTCATTTCAAAGAGAAGTTGTGACATGTAAAAGTAACTGTAATAAATTAAACTGAAAGAATAATGTCTGTGGCACCAAAGAGGAAATATCTACAATAAAAAGAAAGGTAGGAATAATAATAATAATAATAATAATAATAATAATAATAATCTTGTAGCTTTACTCCGAGACATAGCCCACATTTCAGAGAAATTAAGGCAGTGCCAAAACTGCATAATAGGACCAAATATGAAAATTATTAGGCAGAAATCATGTTCAAATTTCTTTGACTGGTAGGCGTAACAGTAAAAAGAAGAAAGTGAAATAAATCACTATTTTAACTATTTAATCATGGAAATGATACAGATCCTTGAGCTGAAACATCCTAATGTTTAGACCTGTAAAATAAAATCAGGGTTGATATCCCTTAAGGTCATAATGGTCATGCAGCACAACCAGATCTCAGCTCAGCATGACAGAAGGGCAGATCCAGTTTGTGCCTACACCCATGTTTTTTCAGAAGCTATCTTGCCATTAACTTTTCAATTATGCTATACAACAAGTTTATTGAGTAATCTTGACAGTGCTTGCAAGAGAAGCTATGGAATGTTTCTTTTGCAGTGGAAGCTTAAGTTTTTGCTCATCAAAGGACAAACACCTAAGTCTGCTGGAGTTAAGAAGCAGCTTACTCTTTCCCTTATATAAAGAGGACAAAACTGCCCTTCCTATTCCTTATACCCAAACATTTATGTAAAAAGAGAATCATTACCTTCCTGGTGGGCTTTTTTTTTTTTTTTTTCCTGGCACTCATCACCATGTTACAGGTGTGTTTCATAAATAATATGTTTTCATAACACCCTTGCTCTTGGAAGAAGTATTACTACCTTGATTTTATAAACAGCAAGGAGCCAAAGAGAGACTAGAAACAAATACATGTATAAATTTTGGGGTACAATGAACAAAAATCATATACAGAACCTGATATTTCACAATAGCTCTATGACACTTCAAAACTCAAGTTTTACTTCCTATAGTTCCTTGTGCCAAATTGTTCAGTCTTCTTCCCTTTCTCTTTGAAGTTAACAGATTCCTCCTCTGTGATGCTTGGCTATCAGCTAGGGGAGCATGGAGAAATCAGAAAAGTTCCCCAGATCCCTTTATGCCCTGGATATCTTCACCTCTTGTACTGAAGGATGTGAACCTTTAGTTCTTCACATCTCCATGTCATTATTCCAGTCCATATGCTTTTCAGCCTTGTTATGATTGAAAATTCCTTCATAGTCTTAAAGAATGTTTCAAAATTTTGCATGAAAATCTTCTTCCTCAAAGAATGCTGGTGCTGGACCTTTTCTTCCAGCCAGTTTATTTGCAACCTTCAAGTAGTAGCTGTTCTGTAAAGTATATCATCCACCCGCAATGAATTTCCTCATCCCAAACGTCTTATAATGAGGTATTTTACGCTTGCGTTACTAGTAGCAATCTTTCTTCGTCTTTCATATAATGATCTTAAAATGTTTTTAGCAATGTTTTTAGCAACATCACTGGGTTCACTCTTGTAGCTCCTTAATATACAACTTTCTCCAGCTTTGAAGCAATCAGCAATCACTGTTCTTGACTGGTTTATGGAATATGAAAAAAAGAAAGTACCAAACAGTACTACTAACTCCCATGCAATGTACAGAATTGGGTTGCAATTCCCAGTATCAAGGTCATTTGCACATGTGAAGCTGTGAGAGAAATGTTGCATTTCTCCCCATAGTACTCAGAGAAGAGATTCTTGTTAATATTGTTCCCCTTCCCTATCCTGCACTATCTCCTACAGTGTTTTGACTGTAGGAAACATTGTCATTGCCAGGATTAATAGATTGCTAGTTTGCATGATCTCAGCATCTCCCTCATCTCCCTCCATCTTCCTTGGCCTAGGACTGTGGCTGGCCACAAAGCAAAATCCAAGACAAGCAGCAAAAGTGCTTGAATTGAATCCATTCTGGGGCACAGAAAGGGCATGATTTGCAGCTCTGACTGCCAACTTTAGTAAATTTTGTTATGGCTCCTTAAACAATTTAAACTGTGCATTGCCCTAACAAGTGAGATATTGTTTGTGTGAGCTCATGAGTTATTGGAAGCAGAGGTGATGCTGTTCTGTAAATAAAAAGTAATAGACATGAGAGTAAATGTTTCTATTCATAATAATTTGCATACTTGCACAATATGTACCTTCATCCAGTGACTTCATATGTAAGCATAAAAGGTGAAATGCTCACTTCCTTCTATTAGTTACATGCTGCTCACTTTCCAAGATATTTCTGTCAGATGCAGGTAAACTACTAGTTGAAGAGCTTGAAACGTTTAGGATGTCTGTTTGTACCTCAGAGCACCTGGTGAAACTCAGTTTGTATGAACATTCTACTCCATTTTACACATGGTTGAGTCCCTTGACCAAATTATCTACTTCTGTCCCAGATACTCAGTAAGGGTAGCAGCAGAACTGCATGTATATCTCTTCCAGGAGGAAATTATCATTTCAGCATCCAGATACAGACCTTGAAGCAGACTAGTAATAAGTGGCCACTACTCAGCTCAGACAGTTAGCTCTAGTCTCTTTCTGCTGCTTCTTTTCATGTTACCATTAGTTTTGCTGCTGTAAATTCTCATTGTGATTACTAGCAGTAGCGTTTTGACATAGGAAAGGTGTCCTGTTATCAAGATATGGGCCATGTCCACCGTGTTGCTTTCCTTGAGAAAAGGGGGAAGGACACAGTGATGTTAACTAAAGTTAAAGTTGCCAAAGGTTTTAGATTCTTCATGTGGGTGGGAGAGGTACTTCCAGATCAACATGGTTTAACCTTTTTAATGTCTAACCCCATAGAAATCCATAGAGGAAAAAATAATTATCTGGGAAATACGCAGTGAACAAACCTTGTTCTGTTGAAGTCAAAGACAGTTTCAGTGAATATCAGGAGGCTTAGCGTCTCCTAAAATGTTTTTAAAAACATCTGAAAATGTGGCACTAAAACTATAGTCTTATAAAACCTACTTCATGTTAAATACAGTCATCCTGTGTTCTTTCACAGAGCATATATTCCTATTGTGACTGTAGTAACTAATAGTTATTGGATATATGAGCTTGTAACTATGTAACTACTTCAAATCTTAAAGGTAAGCTTATGAAAGATGACATACTTGATAACACTAAACATATCAGTCATAAAAAATAACCTATTCCATCCCCCCCAAATTAAAACACTTAGAAGTCTAAGGATATATCACTGTTCTTCAGGTGTATGTTTCTCATAACAAATATAGTGGATAGTGAAAAACTAGCATTGAGAAAAAATGAAAAACAAACAAACCCAAACCCCATTTTTTTTTTCTTCTTTAACACCGGTTTGTTTGTAGCTGCTTTTCTTACTCCCAAGGGCCAAGTATGATCACCTTTCTGCTTACAAGTAGTCAGCACTGATTTTGACACTAGGAATAATGCATGCTACTAATCCCCTTGAAGAGGATAATCTGAAGAAGAGAATGCCAGAGCACATACCAAATCGTATCAACAGAATAGGGTTAGAGAAGATACAATGGAAGTGGGTTAGGAGTGGGGAGATTTTGTAATTCAACATTGATTGCACACTTTTAAACAAATTCAACAAGCACCTTGATAAACTTGCAGCTTCACAGGTTCAGAAAGTGAGAAAACTGATGATGCAGTGAGATAAGATGGGGCAATTCAATGGCTTCACTACTGCCAGAATGGGTAGCCCACGTTCCTGACTCCCACGTGTAACATATGCTACCCCTATTTCTTGTCATCCTTTCTAGTGTTGTTCTGGCACTCATCACATTTCCCTTCCCCTTCCTCTAATGCTGGCATGGTATCATTGATTTATTCCCAACCTCCACTTAGCACCACAACTTAATTGCAACTAAAGAGCATCCTGAATGCTTCCAAAATGCTTTAGTGTCTCCTCCCCAACTCCCACATACACTGACTGCAGCTTGCACACATGTACATTAGGAACCTGAAAGAAAATTTACATTCCCTTTATTTCTATGCTATGTTTTGAACCTCTACTATCAGTGGCAGAAGGAGGAAAAAAACCTAGACCTGTCAGGTCCCCGTTCCCCCGTTTTCACCTCTGCTCCCTATGTAGGAGGAATCAGGAACTGAAAAAAAAAAATAATAAAAAAAAATTGTCTTTCACGTTTTCCACCATGAAAGGAGCAGGCATCATATTGCTTTACTAAATTAAGGTTTATGAAAGATCTGATCTTTGTTTTTATATAAAATTTATGAGCACTCATGTTTATAGTATCTGTAGCCTTTTCCTCTCTTGCACAATATCAGAAATTGCAGAAGGGGGGTTGGGAGTGGAAGGAATGAAACTTTTTAGTGTAATTTCAACATTTCCTTTTTCTTGAAAGTCAGCCTCAATGCGTGTGAAAATTCCTCTTTAACTGTAGAAGATATACACCACTGACAGATTATTTAGAGGTAAATGTGAAAGGGGACAGGCTAATAATTCTTTAGGCTAACTAAAAAATATGGGAATGCTTTACAGCTGACACTGTGAGTATATCAACCAAGTAATTGGATGCACGTGTTAGTAGCAGTAAAAAGGCACTGTCCAGTTGTCCACCTTACATGGGAATCTACTTTGAGTGTATTCTTTGATTTACTGTTGCAATTAGAACTGAATGTTCAAAGAAAGAACACAAGTAATCTAATTTAAAAGCAAAGAGTGCCTTTAAAGCTATTATTTAGCGTGTGACCAGGCTTACTTGCAACCATTTCATTCCCCTGCAACTTCCATTTATTGCACTGTACATATGAAGTAGCATAACCAGTTTTAATAATACATTCAGCTAATGAATGAATATCCATCCAGTGATTAAAATATAAAGTATTTCCTTGAAGATATTCATTTTCTTCGTAACAACGGAGAGCTTTCCCATACTGGATTTTCAAAACTTCATGTAAAAGTGTTTCTTGTCTCCCTTTTACTATGTAGTAACTAACAGAAATATTTTACAACAAATTGGCCCTAGCAACAAAAACAATTAATACAGATAGGTAAGAATCTTTTCAGGTCACAAAGCTTATGCTTGCAAGTACCATTATGAATTCTTTGTGTTCAAGGTATCTGAACAATCAAAGGCTGTAAGATATTAAAGTATTGCATCAAAATAAGTCGTTGAAGTAAAGGAAGGATTTATATATAATATAAATATCATATAATATACTATATATATGATATATATAATGCATATTACATATAATATATATAATATTTATAATATATAATATATAAAAATATGTTTATAAATATATATTTATAAATACATTCAATTAGACTAGTGTACTTCTACATACCTAGTGACCAAGACACATATATGTGCTCATATTACTCAATGCATCCTCCATTTCTGATCTGAGATTTAGCTTTCCTTCACCCAAAGTGAGCAAAGCTTACTTCCATAGTCTCATCAAGTTGGCATTGGCTGTTAATGTTGATAAACCTTCAAACTATTTATGCTCTTCAAAGTGTCAGAAGTCAGTAGATGATAAACCACAGAATATTAGGATAAGACAGTTCAGTGTCTTATGGCAACTGCAAGGAATGGTACCAAGGATGTGCAAACTGAAATGTCTACTCAGTGCTGTTTTGGGAAGGAAAGAACTCTAAGACCTTGATTCAGAGAACTTCAGAAAACTGAGAAAACAAACAAAACCAAGACATGAAAGGAGCATTAGAACAAGTCCCGAGCTGACTAAATTATTTGATGACACTATTGTTATCATCCAAATACCAGGCTTATGAATAAAAATGAAATACTGTTTAAAAGGATCATTTTTTTTCCCATTAAGAACATTCCCAATGTGATTTTATTACTCGCTCAGAGGAAAGGTCAGGAAACCTCCATGAGAGGAGATATTTCTCTCTGCTCATATAAGTACCCGCTGTTTTTAACTTAAGACACACAGGTTAACAAGATTTGCCAACAGGATGGTTTTTCCTTTTCTGAAATGAGAGGCTCTGTGGAAGAAATGAAAACTCCCCTATTGCAGAATCTGACTGAACTCCCATTTGAAGTGAAAAGACCCCTACTCACAGACACAGCTCAAAGACATCTGAAAGTCATCTTAACATACTTTATTTCAAATCAGAGGATCTTATCCTATGAGTGAATGCATACAAGATGTTTCAAAAGTGTAAGCACATTCTATAGCGCTCACTCAACTAACACCATTTTCAAGGGAAGTTTTGACTGAGCCATACCTGAGAATCATCCCATTAAAACAGCAGCATGGCATCTCTGTATGCATCTTGCTCTCACTCTTCTGAGGTTTTAAGGACAAAATTCCAATTGCCCCATTTTTTTTTTTTCATTTTTTTTTTTTTTCCCAAGAGGTTATAAGTTAGATTTATGAAGACAAAGAGACTTCTTACAACTGTGTATTTTGAACAGATTTATGACAGGGCTACAGTATCAGCATGGAGGGTCCACAAGGCAGGAATGCAGTAAGGGTAACGGGAGAGTGTCATGTAGACATTAAATAGTACAATTCTTTCCACATTCATAAATCCTAAGTGCCTAAGGTTGTACACTGCTGGTTATAAATTACGTAACTGAGTTCTGCAGGAAAAAAAAAAAAAAAAAAGAAACCTAAAGTGAGAAATCATCTCCATAAAAACATAAATTTCATACTAAAGAAAAAGAAAAACAAGATTCAACTTACTTCACTGAGACAGCATTATTTCATATTTTAAGTCATTTTAATTGGTAACAAAATAAAACATCTCTTATAGAGTAAAACAACAAAACATATGACTACTAATTAATCTTTAGAAAAACAGAGAAAAGTTCTCACATTAATTTACAAACATCAGCTTGTGAGGAGTTGATGAACACAAACAGCTAACTTAAGCATGTCCAGAAGCAAAAGAATGTATTTTCCCAAGTATTCTAATCTGTTTTGAACAGTACTTCTGAGATTAATGTACCAACAAAGCTCTGAGGTATACTCAAAAAAATGATTATCAAACTGAGTATACTTAATTGGAACATTTTTGTTGTTGTGTGTACACAATCCTATATATACTATAAATCTGTATTTACATGTCATGCATACACTTAAAACCCTCAGCAATGTTCAGCATTTCTATCAGAGTCATTGTCTACAATCTTTTGGCCTACAGAGCAAGCCTTGAAACTTTCTTGCTATTATTCACTATATTGCTAATCTGATCCCACACTGACTATAGCAAAACCAAAGACTGCCAAGGACTTCAGCAGATATTAGACATTCATAAAAGATAATTGCATACTCAGGGGAAAAGCCTGGAGTAGGTTAACTTGTGAGCTGTAGATAAATATTTCTTGCTCTTAGTGAAAACTCTTGTTCTGCAACTGCAGTGCTTTTGCACTGTTTGTATTAATCCACTTTGGATGCTCAGAAGGCCAATTAATAGCCTCCCACCTGGTGTAAGACCTTTTAGCTTTGCTTGAGCTGGACTAGCCCACGGAGCTGAGGACCCAGCCCGTCTACCTACTTTGAGCAGAGGTGACACCAGACAGTGTCTGTGCCGCCACCTACCGTAGGTTTTGCATAGCACTGCTTGGTCCAAAACTCGCGTGAATCGATCCAGTAATTCTTCCCTCTAATGGGCAGTCTCAATGACAGACAACACTCCCTAAACATCTACCTCAATAACGGCTTTACCCTGTAATCCTCG
Source organism: Stictonetta naevosa (assembly GCA_011074415.1). Classification (NCBI taxonomy): domain Eukaryota; kingdom Metazoa; phylum Chordata; class Aves; order Anseriformes; family Anatidae; genus Stictonetta; species Stictonetta naevosa. The sequence goes on from CM021729.1 coordinate 12,863,490, forward strand.
CTCAGGCAGAACTCCCACTACAGACGGCATGTTAGCTGCTGCTAATTAACCATCGCTTATTGTGTTACCACTCTTCACCTACTAAGTTCTGTGCTGTAAATTTGAAGCCCATGTGCTTCTTAGCTCTATTTACGGTTGCCTTAAAAGTCAATTAAAAATAACACAACACTCAAGAATATGTTCAAGTTTTCTAGAAGCCGTTTATCATAAGTATCATGCAGCGCAGTGCATGATGTCCATTAAACCTAAAGATTCACCATCTTCAAGAAAGCTTTCTAGGTGCAAATCAGGTCAGAATCTGCACCATGCCATTTTCTCTCCAAGTTTACATATGGCTAAAGCTATTGTTGGTCATCCCAGATGTCAAATTACAGCAATTTATTTTTTTTAATTACACTTCAGAGTTTTTTGTTTTGTTTTGTTTTCCCCCACCAAAATACTTAAGACTCCAGAAAGCAGTGCAGCTGTCCTTGTTCATATACACAAATGACCCTACCAAGGCAAGGGATTTCACAGCTGTGGTGCTGAGGGACAAGCTATTACTAAAATGTTACTCTTTGAGAACAAAACTCCAGTTGCAAGGAACAATAAAACAAGACCTAAAAAACATCCTGCTTGTATCTGGAGATACACACACTCCAGGTCGCCTAAATGCTGCAAGTTCTCCTAGCTTCCTGACAGTGTGTTCAGAAGCCACCTCTGTTCTCATTACCCTATAGGTAGAGAAAGGCTGATGGAAATGTTCCAAGCAATCAAGTTGGAAAACATCTGTCAAAGTAAACTTTTATTTAGTGCACTTTACACAGTATTTATAGAGCAAATCTAAGGATGCTGTTTGAGCCATTTTAAAGGCTGGGGACTAAGTTCTATTTTCTGAATGTTTATTCTGACTTTCTCCAACTGTTCTTCTTACTTGACAATGCTTAATTGGCAGCCAGCCATGAAAGCTGTTGTCTAATTACACAACATATCATGATCTTAGAGCCCTACAGATAAGGCTTTACTGCAGCATAAATGGACTTTAAACATTAGCATACGAGAAAAAGAAAATTAGCCTCCAAATTAGATTTCAAACAAAGTCTTGTGTGTCAATAGTCACTGTTATTTGTTTAGGAAAGCGTGATTTTGAAGGAGGAACTTCTATTAAAGATTAATTAGCCTTTAACGTTAAACAGGCTACAATTTAGTGGGTTGGCTGGCTAAACCCTTATGCATGGCAGAAATTTGTTCACATGTAATTACACATTTTAGACTATCTTAATGATACCACATATTTGCATGGAATCAGTCCAGCTAGAGATTATGGCAGCACCCTGATTACACGGCTAGGTGGAAGTGATGAAAGGCACAGACTTTGTGAGTCACTTGTAATATTTTGCTACACAAACACCCTTGAAATTAAGACATGGTAAATGTCAATGTGAATGGTCTCAGCCTGTGAGCTCTTACAGAAAACACAATTTCACACTGCAAGTTATAGTGGGTGTTAAAGAGGAAGATATAACTGTTTGACTTGTCTTCTGCTAGCTAAAGTGTAATCATTTTGTGTTTAAAGATGTTGTTGTATCACACAGTGTGGAGTAAGTGAGGTTAGGAAGTTACATGCCCTAGGATGATGGTAGTCCTTTCTTCACTACTTGTAAACTCGAAAGACAGGATATATCTATGTGTAACATAACCATTGGTTTGCATTTATATGAAAAACAAAACAAAATAAAACATTCTTCACCCCTTAAGTAGATATTCTGCAGATGTAAAAAATAACCAGGATATCACCCAGAATGCTCTTTCCGATACACTGACTAGAACTCTAGGAAAAAGGAACCACATCTCGGTGTTACAGGGAATTGTTCATGCACATAGACCAAGAGTAGAAAGATGTGTATGTACATTGCAGATTATGCTACCTCTTCTTGGCAAGATCTTGCAGAAACTCATGCATGTGTGCAACTTTACTTGCTGAACAGTTCTGCAGGCTAAGTGGGCTGCTCAGACGAGCATTTACTTCTTTGAATATACTGTTGTTAATTTGGCTCCTTACAGACTGTGCTGCAGGAATATTCTACACAGCATGGCTTTGTGTTTTCAGTGATACACACAATGTTTGCAGAATCTCATTTGAGGGGAATCACACTATCCTCCTCTGCAAATACAAGTTATCAAAGAAATACAGGGCTAGGACCTAGTTCCACAAACACCCATTGAAGTGAAACCTTCATCATAGGTCTCTATTTCAAAAATTTGTCTTCCTATGAAATATAAAAGGGAAGTGGTAAGATTTGTCTGCCTTGACATCTAAAGACTTCACAAACATTAAGCATGTGATAAAGTATGAACTTGCCAGGTGGAACAAGTGAAACAGCGACATATGATACATCAGCCCTCTCCTCACTGCTTGTACGCCTGTGTTATGGGTATTTAATAGAAATACAGTGGAATTAACAGTAATGCCTATCATACAGCAGGGCAACCCGCTGAAGTATTCTGTACTTCACACATTCGCTAGCATAGGAGCTACTTAAGTCACTTTGTTTTAAATTAATGGGAGATTTATCCTCAAGTTTATCTGGATTTATGAAAAACAACCCAAGAACCAAGGAGCGGTTCTCCACCAGCGGAACAAGTCAAAGAGCTTACTCCAACACTTGCATAACAGAGCTTACTTTTGCAGCAAATCCCTATTGCGGGATGCAGTCACTTAAGAGTTACAATGCAATATATTGTGATTTACTACAGTTGCTTCAGTTTGAGACTGCACAGGCAAGAAAACCGAATAAATGTTACATTTCTAGCACTGACAGCCAGAAATGCATTACCAGAAGCACGCTATTACTAAAAGCCTAATTAGTACCACAGAAAAGCTGGAAAGTACAGCCATGGAAACAGCCATATGGCTTTTACTTTGAAATCATTTCTTCAAGAAAAAAAAAAAAAAAAAAAAAAGAAGAAATGACAATGAAATGTGTGTGAGGTCTGCGCGAATCCAGCCCCAGATGTTTACAATGGGGCGCGGAGCAGCACCGAGGCTGCCGCGAACCCGAGCGCGGCGCGGGTGTCAGCGGAGCGGCGGCAGCAGGAAAAGCCCCTTCCCCGGGATCGGGGAGGGGGGGGCGCAGGGCAGTCAGCCGCGTTTGGGCTCGGAGAGCGAAGAGCGTGTGTGCACGGGGGAGATGGGTGCATTGTTTTAATATAGCGTTCTCGTCGAGGCGCGTTAATGACAGGGGATAATGATTTTCAGATTCGGGAGACAATGTCCCCGTCCCCCCGTGCCCCCCCCATAACTCGCCCCCCCACACGCTCCGCGCCACATCCTTTGCAAATCTTTTCTAATTTGCTCTTCTGCCAGGCACCGGAGCGAGCGGTGCTCGGCGAAGCCATTTGCAAAGCAAATGCCTGCCGGAGCGCGCGGCACAGGCGTGCGGGCAGCGGGGTCCCGGCGGAGCCCACCCCACCTCCGCCCCGAGCCCCCTCCCCGGCCCTTCCCCAGCCGGGGGCTAGGGCGCCGGGTCCGGGGGCGCCGGGTCCGGGGGAGCCGCGGCCGGGGAAGCCGGGGTCCGGCGTCGGAGCCGTACTTACTGAAGGGGCAGTTCTCCTTCTTGGTGCCGCTGACCTTGCCGTTCTTCTCGATCTTGAGAAAGTACTTGTTGTAAGAGTAGAGCTTCCTCTTGCGCACGTCGCCTTGGAGGTGATTGTAGCTCCGCACGTGTCTCCCCGCACTGGAAGGAGAGGAGAAGGACGAGGGGAAGGAGGAGGATGATGAAGAAGAAGAGTTGGTGGCCTCCGGGGACAGCATGTCCTGGCCGAGGTCATGGCAGGTGACAGGCACAGAAGACACCAAGAAGAGCAGCAGCAAGCAGCAACAAGGCAGGTGGGAAAAGGCTGAGGCACCATTTGTCAGTATCCATTTGCACATTGTACTGAAACTCTGGGCGCTGGAAAATGTCTTATCAAAAGAAACATACTGGAAGGGTAAAACCTGGTAAAAGGCAAGTGGAGAGCCGGTGGTTGCTGCTTCTGGTTAGATCCCTCTGAGCTCTGATCTGGCCTGAAGTAAGTGCACCAACATCCATAACTCAGGGGACAAATCGCCTCAGAAGTTGCTGCCTTTTAATCCTTCGAGTCCTCCCTCAGAAAAAAGAGCTGTTGGTTTTTTTTGGGGGGGTTGCTGTGGTTAATCCTCTTTCCTTTTTCTCTTCCCCTCCCCCCCCCCCCCACCATATACACACACACTCCCCAACCTGGTTTGAGACTTCCCAGTAGTTATTTTGTTCTCTTCCTCACTCCTTTCTTCACCATCTTAGATGCAGAAAGGTCTGAAAAATAGATGACAGCAAAGTGAACAACAACAACAACAAAAATAAATAATAACCAGCAGAAACGGGTGCTGGAAGGGATTTTTCACACACACCCCTTTACACACACACTCGCACTCACACTTTGTGGCTTTGCACCTTCTTCTGATCCCCACCCCCTTGCCTTTTTGCAAATCCCAAACCAGTTGCACAACTCGTCCTTTCTCACTGACAACCCCAGAGGAGGCAGTTTCTTTGTTTTGCTTTGAATTCTCCAGAACAGTATTAAAAAAAATTTAAAAAATCCAGAGAGAGAGAAAGAAAGAGAGGGAAAAATCCCAACTTGTCTCCCCCCCTTCCTTTTCCTTTTCCTTTCCCTTCCCTTCCCTCCCCCTTTGGTTGTAAACAGGTTGGAAGCTGTAGCCTAAATGTCAGCGATTACAAGTCAGAGGTGGGATGTGCCTCTGGTGGTCAACCCTTATTTGCAGGGGGTCAAGCAGCGGTGGGACATCTGAAACCCTTTTGCAGTTGGAGCGAGCAGTGCCTGCTGCGGAGGGAGCCTCAGGAGCTGCCCTGGCTTCCTCCGGGCAGCAGCGGCAGCAGCAGCCGCCGCCGCCTTCAGCTCGCTGCTAATTGCTCCTAAAGCGTTCTTCTTCTCGGAGTGCTGGCCACCAGCATGGCTTGGAGATTCATGCCTTACTAATTTCCCTGTTTTACAGGCTGAACCAATCCCCTCCAGTGAGGCTACCTTCCCCCCTCGCCCCCCCTCTCAAGGGAAAGGAGAGAGAGAGAGAGAGGAGGAAAGAAGAAGAAGAAGAAGAAAAACAAAACAAAAAAAACAACAACAACAAAAAAACCAAACTTGTTTTCTAGCGGAGGATTTTATTTTATTTTTTGGCAGTGAAGTGCTTGAGAAAGCCACCTGGAGCTTGTTGCCTGCTAGATCTCCCCCTCCCCCCTGCTGGAGGAGGGGTTGGTGGAGGGGCTGGAAAGAAGTATATACTACAGGCAGACCCTGGAAAAGCAGATTATATGCTGGTCGGAGAGAGTAAAAGGGAAGAGACATAATTAGCTCCTTTTCCTTCTTCTTTGCCAGCTTCCATGGAGGTCTTTCTCCCTCCTTTAATGAATCACTGATTTCTCGCTTCCGTTGCTGAAATAAAAAGTTCACACTTTAGCCTGCTCTTCCTTTTAAGCCTCTCAAGATTTATTGTGTCTCTTTCCCCACCCTCACCCTCCTTGTCTCAAAAGAAATCGGGGCCCTAAATGACCATTTTCTAATTGCTAACATGAGTCATTTACCGAATCACGCGTCTGACTTCAAAGCAAAAGGGGCTTTATTGGGATTGCAAAGGTTTCCCCATAAAATCTGTCTGAATGTTTTGCTGTCTTTTTTTTTTTTTTTTTTTTTTTTAATTTACTGATGGAGTTTTCTTTTCCCAAAAAAAAAAAATTTTCCATTTTCAAGGCTATTTTAAAGCGATTTTTCAAGCTCTTATTTTCCTGGAGGGGCATATGTTGTTGGTTTTTCCTTTGATTCTGTCTCTCCTAATGGATTTGTCATTTCACATTCTGAATGTTATGACAGATTCATATTTCTATCCCGTCACCGAACTGTCAACTTTCCCAGTAATTAATGGGCATCTTCCATATGATGTACTATCTTTTAACACCATAACAAGGGATCAGGGACTGACAGGATATGGGCTAGCATGCTAGGGGTTGAATGTTGGTTTATTATTCAGTATTGTAAAATAACTGTTTTGGAATGTAAGTAGGTGGAACATTCGCTAAGAGAACAGAGCGGAGAAGTGAACCAGTGCAGAAACACAGGGAGTTACTCAATATGTAAAACCAGAACTTTTTTTTGAAATAGAGGCAGTTTAATAATGCAGATCAGTGGAATGCAATGGAAAACCGCCTGTGCAATTACATGTGGCATTTGGAGTCAGTCTTAATTTAAACAACAGAAAATCCAGAAAAGAACAAATAGTTCTAAAATTAGACTGATTCATTAGATTAGGATGTTAAATATATTGTTAACTTCACAACAGAAATTAGAAATGATTTTGTCCAATTATGGTGTTTATTCTGGAGAGAGTTAGCTCTTAAATTTATGTTCTCAGCTTCTGGGGGTGACATTTAAACAGCCTTAAAAATGAAACCATTTAATGTTAGAATCAATATGTTTTATGATGTTGTTTATGGTACTTCAGAGTATTTATTCTGCACGTATTTGCACTGAGTGCAGAGCATTTCAGAAAATTTTTGGTGAATCTGACTTAGGCTTTTCTTTTGTAACAACTAATAAAAAAAGAAATAAAAACTAAATGAAAAGCAAAAGCCTACCCTTTGGTGAATGCCTGACAGCTTACGTGTATGTCTGCAAAGCTACTGTCAATGTTCCCTTGTCCAGGTCACGAATACAATATATTATCTCTAAAACTGAAGTGCTTTTGATTCCAGCAGATTAAAGAATAAATAAACGCCATAATGTCTTAAAATTATACATTTGAAGAAACCTTTAATTTTTGTGCTTTTTCTGTCAAAAGCTGAAAAATGTAATGAGTTGGCATTTTAGGATCTCTGGTGGCAAGAGAAAATAGCAAGGTCAAACAGATATATTTAACCCCTGATCCTCTAAAAACAGGTACTATCTTGAATTTATTCCTCTCAAGAAGAGGTCTGCCTAGATCTATTTCTAGCTTGTGATGGGTTGTACATCGATTTTAAGATCTTATGGTTAAATACAAAACTACATGTCCAGAATTTCATATTAAATTTGCTTCTGGCAGGTGCAATATTCAGAGCAGTATTTAAAACTACTTCAACACATAGGGAATGTGTTTCTGTCCCGTGTGATGACAGGGAGGGCATTTACAAAACGGAGTCCAAATGAAAAGCTGACATAGCTTTTTAGATTATATCTCATTCTTTTTTCTGCTTTCTGCATAGCCTTTCTTTTACAGCACAGTTGAATCCCTAAATACCCCACTACTTTGTATTGTTAGGTCACCTCTTAGGTTAGCCTGAGAAAGCCTGAGAAAAGTTCCACAGGAAAGATGCACTATTTAACGGAATTCAATCTGTCCCAATAGATTTGAATCACTAACATAAATGTATGAATGTAGATTATATCTCTGTAATGAGGCCTGAATCATTCTCAGTTACTTCAAAGGACTGAAATTCAACCTTCCTTTTTAGCAGCAACAATCAGACCTTAATGGGTTCCTTTATTAATTGTTCCATTGCTAAGTTTGAAAAGCAGCTACCTTTAGTCTCTGTCCTAGACTAGAAATGGTACCTGCTACTTCTAAAGCAGTGCTTCTGTTTTGACTTCTACTCTCTAAGATTTGGTGAAAAGTTTCCTTTTCTGCAATTTTAGAAATGCTGAATAATCTTGACCGTGAATGAAATAAAGAAAACCCTTTTTTTTAAAAAATGTGCAAAAAGTAGAACATGTGTTTCAAGCATTTTCCTTTTGGGCTATTTTATTGCCAAGGAATGTTCAGGGAAATGAATTGCACAGGTAAATTTTAATGAAAAATAATCTCAACACAATATTTTTTGATACTTGTAGCAATTGCTTATGTCACATTTTTGCCTTTTGATCAGCAAGGGGGGAATTTGTTGTTGTTGTTTTTCTTTCCTGTGGTAAGTAATTGACTTGAACCCAAGATGGAGTATTTTAAGGTAGCTGGAACAGATTTTGCCTTCTATGATTTCCATTAGGCAAGTCTTTATCTTTTCTGGTGTTGTAAATAAGGTCTGTGTATGCCTTTGAGTGTTAATATAATCAGCTCACTCTCAGATATCACCAGCCCTTTAGGTTGGGCTGTTAGATAGCAATCATGATCATTTACTGCTTACAGTATGATGAGAGATGCACATGCATCTTCTGGTCATGGGACCCAATTCTGTTCTTATTCAAGGTGTTGGGAAATTTGCCAATGTTTTCACTGAGAGAGATCTGGGCTAGGAACACGGCTGACAGAGAGACAGTCCTGTTGGAAATGAGGCAAGGAATGCCAAATGACAGTGATGGTTCAGATGTCTCCATCCATATGACTAATTGCTGAACTTGGTTGTGTTGTGAAATGCTAATCACAGTTGTGAAGAAAAGGCAGTAGCACATAATGTCCACAGTTGCCAGCCAGCAATGAGACAAGCCATTTGATTCAGGTTGCAATGCTGCTTGCTGAAATCTTTATACTGGGTAAAGAGTTTGTGGCCAGCAATAGCAGAGATTAAAGGCCATAGCATTTCATCTGAATTAACTGTACCTTAAAGCTTGAAGGTAACTATGTCATGAAGCTTGAAGGAAATCATCATTACAGTTGTTTTCTTCTGAGAAATCTGCAAAATCACCATTATTATATTTGGCATAACATGCCATTTAAGAAGTATCCAAATACTAATATTATTCTAATTTTACATATAGAACGAGGTATTAAATAAGCCCTTAAGTTGTCAAAGACTGAAGAAGGTGTATGCCATATGCCTCATCCATATGCCATACGAAGCTGGAATAAGGCATCCAAAGACAGCATACTATTTTAGTGGGATTTTGTAGTGTGTGGGATACATGGCTGAGCTCCTTTGTGCGCACTCCTTTCAAGTTAAGCATCCCAACTGGAAGAGGACTCCAGCAGAGTTTACGCAGAGGTTAATAAAATGAACATGTCAGCATTTATTTTTTATTTCAAAATCATTTGCATTTCTAGGTCAGACATAACAGTAGACAAATGTAAAAAGAACCTGAGATAAACAGAATTTAGCTTAGGCAAACCTGGTTCCCCCTGAGCATACAGAATCACTGCTGAGAACGGTCAAGTGCCTTGCCCAGGCTGCTACTAGTCCTCAGGATGGTGCTTACTCTCAGAGATCTATTAGAAGCACAAAGGGTTGGCTGGGCTAGCACTGCCACTGGCAATAGGTAATGATCATCCAGCATATACTGTCTCATGTTTTAACACAGAATCAAAATATGGCAACTCTTAGGACTATATGGGTCATATTCATCTGAAGAGATGTAGGAATTGTGGGACAAGCAGTATTTGGTCAGTGTGATTTACCTCATTACTTAGATTAGTAGGATGTGTTTTTCACTCGTAGATTATTGGAAAAGCTGCCTGAATGATGCACTTCAAGCAGATGATTAAGCAAATTGTTTATTCTTCTTAAAATGCTAATTATGGCTATTCTCTTGGAGTATGTTTATAGTTATGCTATGCCTGGCAAATATATTATAAAGAGATTTGTAAATAATGTATGTGCGATGGTTGAAAATATTTGTGTGATTTGTGTTTGATAAATACAGCTTAAAAAAGGAAAAAGTAAAAACATGCATTCTACAGAGGTCATCTAGAGGAGACTACAGATCCCAGATATTGAACTGCAGTAGTAGTGCATGGGTTAGACACTGACTGTGTTTGTTAATGGTCTGCTGGCAGCCAGTTTTACTTTGCAGAAGAAAAATAATTTAAAAGGCAATATTTTCAAGGAAATAATTTGTTTTTCTTTCTAATTTCACACAGAACTACCAAGAATACAGGCCACTTAAATATTGTCTGTAAATATGAGTGATTGAGAACAAAACCATAAGAAACTGCCGGGAAGGGGCAAATGCCAGTGCGGTCTGCAGAATTCTCCCTCTCTCCCTCCTTCCTTCCTTCCTCCCTTCCTCCCTTCCTCCCTTCCTCCTTCCATCTTTCTTTCCTCCCTCCCTCCCTCCCTCCGTCCCTGCCTCCCTCA
>CM021729.1:12902124-12915871 GCA_011074415.1 Stictonetta naevosa
GCTTTACTGTTTGTTCAAATCAGTTTGGATTAAACTGAAAGGAAGAACATGACCCACATGGCTTTCTGCAGTGATATAATAGCTTTATGCCTTCAGCCATACAGAAAGTTTAATGAGGGTATAAATTCCTAGGTTTTGTTTTGTCTAGGACAAGATACAGAATTCTTATGGCCAAAGATCTTGTTGTATATTAATTTAATAATGAATATATAGGTTTAAAGCAATTATTTAGGCAGCATCTCTGAAGTACTTTATGTTTAATAGAAGACTATATTTGAAGTGATTGGAAAATTCAAGCAAATCTGATTTTCCGTGATAAGGTACACTCTAAAATCTTGTTTGCAGGAAGTTATAGCTACATCTGATTGTACCAGATATACTTATTACTCTGGAAGCATATAGGGATTTAAAGGAAGGTAGGAGAGGAAACCAAGATCCTAGAGTCTGTATTTTACAAGTGAAACATTGAAAAATAAAATAAATTTAAATAAAAAGGTAGTGAAATGATTCATGAATTCCATTCAGCTACTTTCTTTAATGGTTGGGTTGGATGACAAGGAATTGGTCTTTCTCAAGAAATAATAATTTGACTGTTGACCGGCTCCACTTGGTTCTGTTTCACATTCCAGAAGGAAATGATAGATGTAATTGGAAAATAATTGGAAATCCTAGATTGGCCTTGTGGGATAACTGATAAAACGCCTTAATTTAACCAGTTACATTAAAATGTTTAAAATCTGAGTATCTTTTACTCTTTCACATGTTAGGGAGCTGATGCAGCATCTGTGAAAATGGTCAGCTGTCTAGAGATGTTAATTTCATATGTTTTTGTAGCTCTTACTGTGGAACAAAAAAATTCTGTAGGAAGATGTAAGAAACAGAGATATAAGCAAAAGTGCATTAGCTACTTCGTTCTGTACTGAATTTAATGTAGACTACAGTCACATTCTCTCCTATGTCACACCTTAGCCTTCATATGGATGTCCAATTTTTCTGTTATGAAGGTTGTCTTCTGAATGCATTTGGATCAGGCATATAAAAGGGACAAGGAGGGGTCAGAATGACATGTAGGATGGTACTGATGTGTAGGGGATACAAGCTGCACCAACCTCCCTGACATGACCTGTTGACGCCCCATCAAAATGCCAATATCCTACTCTTAACTAGACCCTAGATATGATTCAGAAACACGGAGTGAGCCTTTATAGAGCTGTGACTTATGTTATGCCACAAACTCTGGAATACAAATATGGCTATGCCACAAATTCATAGTACTCAGGTCTTAGTAATCATCTTAGTATTCTGCATAATACTGTCCAGACACTAGTGTTTTGTGCCAAAACAGCAAATCATTATTTTATCCAACCACTCTACACCAACCTCATTACACCAAATAAAATTCATAAGATTTTAGTTCATGAAACTACCACGAAATACAATTGATAATGGCCTCTAATATACATAACTGGTTCAAATGAATGTTTTTTTTTTTTTTTTCTAGGGTTTATTACCTTAGATATGGCTCCATTACGTAATTCTTACTACAGAGAAGAGAGAGCACAGATTCATGCCAACTCAAATAGAAGAAACTATGTTACGAACAGTTGGATGGGTGTCATATAAACTAGTTGTATCAACACAAGACCAAATATCTGGTTTAGGTTGAATGGTTAAAAATAAATATATATATATTTTTGTAGGACTCTAATTTTTGCCTGCAGAAAAACTTTAAATATGACTTGTAGCTCTGGTAAACATTTTAGTCAGTGGTTCAAATGAATGTTTTTGAGGCAGTCTGCAAACCACGTAATTTCCCAGAATAATAGTTGGCTGTATTCTGAAGTGTAGATATCCATGGCATGTTCTTGAATCCTTGAAAAATGGGGCTTTGCAGTGGCAGATGACATTTTGTTAAAATAAACATAGCATATGATAGAATTTCATTATTTCTAGGTGAATTTATTTTATGGATTTGGTTTATGAGCAGAAGCTATAGTTTGAACAGCTGTGCTAAAATTCTGATAAATCATTCCTGAAGGAAAATAGATGGCAACTTTTCACTGAATATCTGTTGGATCTAACATATGAATTAAAAGCAACAATTGGACTGAAAGTTACTTTTGATAACAGTTGCATTTGACTTTGAAGTGCACCTGTTTACAGAATCATACAACAACAGAGTTGTTTGAGTTAGAAGCAACCTTAAAAATCATCTAGTTCTAACCCCCCATCTATGGGCAGGGACATCTCCCACTAGACCAGATTACCCAAAGCCCCATCCAATCTGGCCCCAAACACTTCCACGGATGGGGCATCCACAGCTTCTCTGGGCAACCTGTGCCTGTGCTTCAGCAGTCTGAATAAAGAATTTCCTCCTTATATCTTATCTAAACCTACCCTCTTTTAGCTTAAAGCCATTGCTCCTTGTCCTGACATTATGCTTCCTGACAAAGAGTTCCCACCCCACAGCTTTCCTGTAGGCCTCCTTTAGGTACTGGGAAAGGGTCTCTAAATTATCTTCAGAGCCTTCTCTTCTCCAGGCTGAACAATCTTAGCTCCCTCAGCCTGTCTTCATAGGAGAGGTGCTCCCGCCCTCTGATCATCCTCATGGCCCTCCTCTGGACTCTTTCTTACAGATCCATGTTCTTTCTTATGTTGGGGGCCACAGTATTGAACACAGAGCTCTGGGTGGGGTCTCATGAGAGCAGAGTAGAGGAGGAAAATCACCTCCCTTGATCTGCTGGCCATGCTTCTTTTGACACAGCCCAGGATACAGTTGATTTTCTGAGCTGCCGGAGCACATTGCTGGCTCATGTCGAGCTTCTCATCAACCAACACCCCCAGGTCCTTCTCATCAGGGCTCTTCTCAATCCTTTCTCTGTTCAGGCTGTATTTGTATTGTATAGCTTCTTTGAATTCACCAGTCTTTTAGTTTGTCTGGTTACAGAAAATTAACTTTGTATATGCTTTGGACAACATATTTGCTACTTAATTAAGAATCTTGACAGCATTCAGAGAAAAAAATGTTTTTCAGACACTGTCATGAAATTTCTTGTTTTTTACTTTTGAAGTTAGAAGCTTTCTGCATGAAATGTTCCTATTTCCTTTATTTCATTACAGCAGACTTAGCTGCAGTGCGTTGCCTGCAGTCAGTGTTTTGTATTTTTTTTTTTTTAATTAACTCTGGGGTATTCATTCTAAGATCTGTTGCCCTAAAGCTTCTTGCCTAGCATCCTGAAGCAAGCCAAAGGTGGCCATTTCATTCTTATTGTTATTCAGTCATTTGGGTATATAGTCACCACTGACCTGATCAAGTGTAGTAGCACCAGATGCTGAGGAAGTCATGTAGTTGCCAACATGACATCAACAGGAGTTTCAGCAGTACCATAAAATTTTACAGTCAGATTTCTTGTGTGAGGTTCTTAAAATCTTTCTGTTTGCAATTGTACTGCGTCAATGGAGGCTTTTCTGTTTGATGAATAGGGTGTAAAAATGCTTTCCACATGAGGGTATGTACTGTTACAATAGGCAGTCAAAAAATGCCTGTCTTATGCCATTATTTCAACACTGAAATACTTAGCTAGACTCCACCCATGGTACATGGTACATGTCTTCATAGTCTCAAGTTTTGTAGCAATTAATTCTGTGCAGACAATGCACCCTTCTGGTCATGGAGAGGATTTTTAAGCCAAGAACATTTCCTACAAACAACATTTGGATAAACCCATAAACTAAACCTGAGCAGCTTCTTGAAAAAGTAAATGTAAATTTGATTCAGCTGTGCAGGTGTTTGCTATAATACTGAGTGATTACCTAAACAAACTGACCTATATGTGGCTGTTGCTTGAGTGTGTTGCAAAGGTCAATGTTTAGAGACTTGTATCTGGGAAGACTATTTTTTCTGTTACTTCCTGCCTCCAGTATAAGCTCTCTGTGAAGTTTGGGATACTCACCAAAATGCACCATGTTTTTGTTGAATGTGTATTAGTGTCTAGGACTAGTGACTAGGTGTCATGCAACCATGCAGAGGTAATGCTAAGTGGACTCATTGATGTAAAGTGAAGACAAGCAACACTTTGGGCTCTTGGTTCCTTTGTACACATATAATCTAGTTTTAGATCATAGAATTATAGAATCTTAGAATGGTTTGGGTTGGAAGGGACCTTAAAGGTCTACTCTGTCCTGGGAGTGAAGGTAACATCTATATCTTGCATTGCAGGTGTAGATGTGTACTATGAGATAGAGATTACATAGGGGAAAAACATAGAGAAGCTTATTGTTCCTTACTATATATTGGAAGGACAAAATGAAATTCTGTCTCTGCAGGAATGCTACACCAGCACCTAAGTTCAGAGTCCTTGTACTTACTACCTGTTACGTGGGAGGAATATAAAACTCAACCTGAATTCAAGTTCTGAGCAAGAATGCCTTGATTCTAGTAACAGGAAAAACACTACTAGTAACCAAGTTTGTATAAACAAACTTGTACCACCATTTGTTGCCTTGTCTTCCTTATGAACTTTTAAAAGAAGGAAAATTCCCAACTTTACTGTTAAAGAAAAAAATGATGTTTTTTGGTCTCTTTTTCTCTAGCTTTGCATCTCTTAATAATGATTTTCTTCTGATCTTCCTATTCAGGAAAGAACCTAAGAAATAGAAAGCTTATACGTATTTAGGAATCATCTGTGCATATCCATAATATCTCTTATGGCAAGCAAAATCATATTGCACTGGCCAAGAAATGCATTGCGCTAAGCATGGAAACTGGGTGTTTGTTTTGCCCTCAACATAGATTTTCTGATGAGGCATATTCTGTGCCTTTTTATCTCACCTGAAACACTGAAATTTTCCTTCAATGACTCCTTTGCTTCTATATTTTGCATTTTGCCTCAGATTTTTTCTAACCCGTAGTCCCAGAGGTCACCTGTGGCTTTGAGAATTTAAGTGACCTCTGAGACTACAGTTTAAAAATAATATAAAGAATGATGTTAGAACTAGGAGCCACAGAGTCATTTCAGGATTTTAACTTTTTTTTTTTTTTTTTTTTTTTCAGAAAATCCTCAGAAAATATTCCTTCCAGAAGCTATGGAATACTTTATTTATGGAAGACTTTCTTTTCCTGTTTCATTATAGAGAGAGTGTTGACTGACTTAGCTTTGTAAAATGTATTTGCACATGAACTTTATTAACATCATTATTATTGTTAGTTGTGGATAGGCTTAGAAGATAATTAGCTACATGTTCAGGATATAAATTAAAAGTGCTTGAAAACTGACAGTGAGCTCAAGAGCTGGATGTCATGTTCATGTAGACAAAACCTAAATGATATGGATATGCAAAGGTGTAAAGGATAAAGAAGCATGGATCAAACAATGGACTCGACATGAATGATGTTTGGTGTGCCCTTTTCCTCCATACTACAGCAGCTCTTACATCCTGCTTTGCTTCCTATTGCGAGTTGACAAGAAACAGATTCTCTGTCTTCAGATGGCAGATGGACTGAGGCACTAAATATCTGCTGCCTTGACTTTTCTGTTTGTTTGAAATGGGCCATCTCTTTATTTTCACTACATACTCCTGCAGAATGTGAGATTTTCTATCAACAAAATAAATATTTATAGAGAATGTCACCAATTATAAGGCTGTACATCTTCCAAACTAAGAACATTAAAACAGTTAGACAAAAGTCCAAATATATGCTGCTAGATTAATAAAATAAATTAAAAAAAAATAAAAGAGAGAAAAGAAGAAGAAACTAATTAATTATTGTAAATAAAATAAGATGTTGAGCTGAACAGTCATGACCATATCCAGCTTGTATAAAACACAGCATGTTATCTCTGCAGCAGAGACCCTCATTTCATTGTGTACACATGTATGTCCAAGAGGAGCATATCTGTATGCTCAAGCTTAGAGCAGAAGATGACACACAAACCAAAGCACTTTGAGTATCCACACAATCTATTATCTAAATTTATTTGTGTTTTGTATTTTTAGATAATCAAGCCCAACTGGTTTTCCAGACAGGGAAAATGAGGAGAAGAGGGGAAGCAAACTGATTTGTATTCAAATTTTGTTCCTAAAGGCAGATTAGGTCCTAAAGCCTTGAAAAACTAGACCGTAGTAACACAACCTGTTGACAGAGTACTAGACCCTGGTTTAGGGCCGAAACACTGAGACTCCAGTTAAAATAAACGAAGAGTTACAGTTGTCTGCAGCACTGCATTTGCTTGCACCGTGGCTGAGTTTTTCATCGTAACAAGGCTTTGAAAAGTATGATGTTTTAAGTTGAAAAACCATAGGGTTAGGAAATCTAAAATTTTTAAGTTATGTTCCAAATATTTCTAGAAATAAAGTAACAAAATTAAGCAACCAAATCAAAGGTCACATCTCTGACCTGAGCCTTAATACTTGCTCTAAACTAAAGAATGCTAAAACTAAGATTATTATTATGAAAAATTTAGTAAAATCACCCGATTTTCCCCTGTTTTTATTACACTGTCTTGATGACCTTTAATTAAATAAAATCACTTTGATCCTGCTATGAGCTAATAAGGGTTATCTCAGTCAGTGTCAGTATGTTTTCCCCTATATGTTCATACATTTCAGTATAAATCACTTTCTCCCTTTATTTTCCTCAAAAACGAAGCAAAACACTTTTAAACTCCAACAGAGAAGTAAGCAACTCTGAAACAATAGTAAAATAAATAAAGATTAAAAACATACTATTTAAAATATATTATTTTACAAAACATATTTTATTTAAAATGCACTGTTTTATTCAAATTGCAGTTGATCATGTGGCTTCACACTTGGGTGGGATGAAGGCTAAGTTGTCTCAGCCACATAACTCAAAAAGAGCTGGAGGACTTCTCTACTTTATCTTGCTACAAATAGAAATAGAAGCAAGTGTAGAAGCAAGATCCCAGTCATTAGTAGGGTCATTGGACTGATAATTGATCAAAAGAACAGGTATTTAGTATATAATTGTAACTGATGAAGTCCACAGTTACTGAATGACAGTCAGAAGTAAATGGCATATTAGAGTCAATAAAAGCAAATGAAGAATGTAGTCATCAGTTCCACAGTTCCTCTTTTATTACTATTTCACATTGAAAGGGATTTTGTTTCTTTTTGACAACAAATTTATTTTCTATTTAGTGATCATGTACATTTGTTATGAATAAAGGGCCAAAGAGGAATTGCTGCATTTAAAACCAGTCTCAAAGTCCAATTACTCCTGACTCATGCTTGTGATTCATTTGCAGATTCTTACACATGCATTTGTAACTGCTTGGTGGCTCATAAATCCCTTTTATTACCCTGCATGGTAGGGCTACCAATAGGAAGATGGATATTGCCTTAAGTGGAATCTAATGAAAAGTGGAGTGACTTCTTACATTCGTATCATTGCTTTTCAGTGTGAAAGTTATAGATGATAGTGAACTCAAGAGGATGACAGGGGAAGTGTAGGTCAAAATCAAAACAATAGCACATTTATGCATCTGCATAATAAAAGCCAACTTCCAGTTTGTTAGGCTGTATATAGAAAAATAAGTGTTTCTATTGAAACATGAACCATATTTTTAGCCCACCATACATTTAACCTTCAGTTGTGAAGCAGCCAGAAAAAGACACTTCACTAGGGACTAAATCATACAAGGTACTGAGAAGGACTAAGCAGAGGAAATTAATTCAGAAAGCAACCAAGCAAATCTTTAAAATTACATATAGTTTACTCTCTTTGTTCCCCAGCACAAGAACACTCATTTTTGTTTCTGAGAATTCTTGCATAGCTGGCATTTAATGCAGAATAAGACTATTAAATCCTGAGTGTTATTTTTCTTGCTTGCTGTTAGCTGATCTGTTGGAAGTACCTTAACCTGTAAGTGTATGTTTAAATGCATACCAGGAATTCAAATAAAATATAATGAATGGACAGATCACACTGCCACCAGATTTTCCTCGAGATGATCAGGAATGGATTCAGTGAGATTTGTGATTTGGTAATGTATGTTCTAATGGTTAAATTAGGGATCTCCTGGCTCCATAGGAAGTATGGAGTCACCTCAAGGAGCTCTAAGGTTGCCAGTGGGAACATTCTGCATTTTGTTTTGAATAGCCAAATGAGGAGCAGGATCCTAAAAGAGTAGAGTCAGCCACTACCTTTGTGCAGTGAATTTTGCACTGCTCTAGTCCTTTCTGAATCCTCTGCACGTTGCCAAGTAAAGTTTTAAAAACAATGGGAATAATTTTATGTTCTGCTTACTACCTTGTCTTCATATATGTCAGGACTTTTCTATCTGAATGCTTAAGATAGGCTTTCTTATCTTAATTTTTCACTTCTATCTAATATTATATTACAAAACACACAAAATTATGAATTGTGTGCAAGGATGAATTTTTAAAAAGTCATATATATCCAGCATTATCTTTAGCATGTCTCAAGCATCAGAAACTAAGTGAAATTGAGGGAATGCCAACATATGTCAAGCAGCCTCATGTTGAAATATGTTGAGCTGGGGTGTCCTTGGGGTCTCATGCAGAAATATTAGCTTGTATGCAGCAGTGGTATAGCTATGGTATGTAGTGCTTCAACTGAGCTAATCATCCCAGGAGGAATGCTGTAATGATGTGACAAAAATATTTATGATTCTGGAGTTAGCTCAGGCATCTCTTCATCATGCTGCATTGTAAGATGTAGACATAACCTTCGTGGCTCATGATATGCAGGAAGTCAGATTAGATAGGTGACCTGGAGGTCAGTTTGGGCCCTCAGTTCTATTAATCTATCTGTGTATCAGAACAAACCATAAACATATTAGAGGAAGCAGTAAAATAGCTCCATTAAACACCACATTAAGGGAACACATTTCCACAAGCCTAAACAGACACACACACACATACACACACAAAGCAGCAAGGCATTCAAAGTTTTGTGCTTAGATAAG
Source organism: Stictonetta naevosa (assembly GCA_011074415.1). NCBI lineage: Eukaryota > Metazoa > Chordata > Aves > Anseriformes > Anatidae > Stictonetta > Stictonetta naevosa. Next base: position 12,911,076 of record CM021729.1, read on the forward strand.
GCCAGGGAAAAAAAAAAAAAAAAAGAGGGGAGAGAAAAAAAAGGCCTCAAGATGCTAACATATTAATTTATTGTAAGGTTAAGATAGATACTGAAATCATTATGCTGGGAAAATGTTGCTGTGAGAAAAAGGAAAAAAATAACAGAAAACCTGCAGCACAAATGTACTTTCCTATATTTTACTGCTGCCCGTGTTGTTCTTTTCTACTGTATTACATGTGATATATTATCATCATCATATTTGAACACCTTCCAACAGTGCATTAAGCAACATAAGTAACATCTGCCACATGTTCATTCTCACATCTCCTTCCCAGTGGCAGATGCACAAGAAGTGCTTTGTTTTGGGTTCATTTCAGTGATATATTCATGTTGCTGCATGTTTATAGTGAAGGCAAAAAAAATAAATGCTGGAGAAATGAGTTTAGAGCAGAAGGTAGCAAGCTAGTTTTTCATCTCTGCGGAAGGCATTATATGCTGTTTGATCCCTTGTGGAAATGCCTGTCCCTTGCACAGACAGTTATCACACTTTTTGTAGCAAGTTCCATTGCCTCGGGAACAGGAAGTTGTAAAAGGAAGCCTTGAACTCTTGGTGATAATGCAGACTTAGGTTATTGAGCTCTTCCAAATCTGATGGTTTGTTATCTTTACTGTAGAGAATGAGATGCAGGTTTCACTTGTTACAGTAGCCAGTATTGGTGAAAGAAAAATCTGTAATGTTTTATATGATCTGGTGTATCCTAGGCACTTAATGCTTAATGTTCAACTGAAAGGTGATGAGAGTTTGAATAAATGAGGCTAAATCATCATCTGCTAGTATATGACAAAATTATTTGGGCAGTGACACTCCAGAAATCACAGACTGGGGATAATACATAGTGGAATAGTTTTACTTCAGTAAGGAAGAGTCCCAAACCCAGGACTAAAAGTTGATCATTTTGGGTATAAGTACCTTCAGCCAAATAAAACTGTAAATTTTATAAAGGCTTTTCTTGCCAAAGCATTGGCCAAGACAAGCCATTACTCATCTAGCAGCTGTTATAGGCCACTATACTGCTAAAAATAGGTCATGATTAGTATTCCTCTATCTAAGTTATATCCTTTTCTGATATGGAATATCACTAATTATATTTTCTTTTTAGAATTATCTTATGTAAGCAGACAAATATATGTATGCAGTTATATTGTGCTTATTTTCACAGCTTTCTGTATTCTTGTCTGAACAAAATTTTACTTTTTGTGCAGAGAGAAGTATCTGTGTTAATAATCTTTCCATCATACTGTTAGCTGATTGGCTTGCCTGAGATAAGCAGCTCTTTGAAGACACCAAAAATTCAGACAGGCAGTTTTGGAAGAGCAGGTTGTATCAAACTGTATTCTTCACCAAAAATAAATAATGAAACAAATCCCAGCACTGCTTTTCTCTCTCCATCCAAAAATAACCTTTTTTGTTGTTGTTGTTGTTATTATTTATTTATCCGTGACTGTCTATTTTTATTTTTATTTTATTTTTTTAATCTCTGAGTCTCTTTTTTATTCTTGACCTGTGATAGTACTATCTTTATGGCTTCCTTTTCCCTCTGTCAAGGTGATCTAGGGGAGGAATCTGGTAAGGGTCTTTGAAAGGAAAAAGGTCCCTCTAGATTTTCCATGAAAAGATCACAGGAAAAAAGAGCACTGAAAAACATCACCTGTCCCATCAATGGGAAACAAACAAACAACAGCAGCAACAACAACAAAAGCCAAGACCAAACCAAACCAACCAAAATCAAAACTAAAACCAAAACCAAAAACAAAACCAAAAATCACCACAAATTAGCATTTGTCAGTACAGCAAAGGGGATTACTTTAGGTAACATAGGTTTGCATACTTCAAGTGGAATGAGCAATGAGTAAAGCACTCTTCCACTTAACATGGGTGACTCCCGGTTCTTACTGCTAGAAAAATCTCCCACAGGCAAAGTCATCTAGTCACCATTTCTGGAATGCCAATATCTGCTCTCTGCTCTGCTTCCACTGACTGATAAAGGTGCTTCTACTGTCTTCTTGTGAGTCTTTAATACCATTTAACATCAACAAGAAGCTAACCATTAGAGAAGTTGAGTCAAGTCATTTACAATATATTCTGTAACACTTAAAAAGAATTAAGTATTACTATAAAATATGTTATAAAATGTAATAACATATATTGTATCATTTCCATAATTGTATGTTATATTAAAACATAAATGTCCTATCAATGAAATACAAATGCTTGTAGAAGCAATTCATCTTTTTAGAGTCCCCCACAGAATTGAAAGAAAACATATTCACATCAAGAGTGACATAGTGCAATGAGCTAATTTCAATTAAACTTAAGTTGAGCCCATTCTATCACTGTGCATGTAAGTCAAGTCAAGTCAAGACAGTCAAGTAGGGACTTCTTTTTCTGGCTTTGAACAGTATACTTCTAGCACCCAAGAAGAAGAAAACTTGTTAAAACAGAAGCCATTCCCTGATGTTCACTGCTAACTGGCTGTTCAGAAGACAGGGTAAGGTCTGTGTGTAGAACAAGCCAATGGAGTAGAGAAAGCTGGATGATTAGTTTTATCCATACGTCTGCAGTGAAGTGATGAATTAGTAAATATCTTAGATTTAGGTCTGATCCTACCTTCTGGTATTCTGGAACAATCAAGCATGTGAGAAATAGCAGCATTGCTTACCTTGGTAGCAATTTAAATTACCTTTATCTCCTAGGAGATAAATGCTGACATCTCAGATTTACTTTGTATTTTTTTATTTATGAACACTGTATTTGTCTTTTGTCTTTGTACTTTCTTCCTTCATAATGTTTTGCTGTTTGCAGGGCATGCAAGTTCCTTTCCCAAGGACTAATGAACATAGTAATTTAGCTTCATGAGTTAAAATCCAAGTGAAAACACTAAAGCAGGTGATCACACTTTCAGAAATGTCAGCTTTAATAGAAAATGCTGGAATCTTGGCCCTTTGGAAAATCATGTCTAATATACAGCTGCTTGACTGTAGACTCAGAAGCCCAAATTTAGATACTCAGTTCTCAAAAACTTCACTAATTTTCCTTTCATGTTTTTGTTTTTATAAGTTTATTGTAGTATGTCTCTTGGTTTTCCAGTTCTTTTGAAAGTATTGGAAAAAAATATGATACAAGTCCAATACTAATTGTTTTCATCTTGGAATATTACTCATCTTTTCAAAGAAAAGCATCATTTCTAGGCAACATTGTGTTCCTTATTTGCAAAGTTGTTTGTTGGCTGCATCTCCTTCCCATATACACAAGCCAAGGATGAGTAGCTGTATGCATCCAAATGTATTATTTGTTTATACCATGTGTGCAAATTGTACAGAATTAATGTACCGAATAAGTGTATTTAAGCTATTTTATTCTCATCTTCTATTTTCCTTAAAATATACATATTCTCTTCTCAGTTCTCTTGTAACTAAAATTTTTAGAGTTCAGAGCTAAGTAGGTGAGTAGAATAAATGTTCTTAGGTACTTGATTTGCCACCCACAAATTTTTGTACATAAGATTTTTTTTTTTTTGTCTTCACTCTTATATTTCTCCTGGGTAGGAGAGAGAATTTCAGATATTTCAAATGAAGTAAAATCTAAGGTTTTTATGCCTCACATGAAAGCATAAGTGCTTGATTTGGGATTTTGTCATAGGTTTACATGTGATTTTTTAACTATAGAAATTCACATTGCTGCTTTGTTCTATACGGAGTTGAATTATTTGCTAGTCATTTTATCTATGTCAGCCTTTTTAAAATGAGAGATACCCAAGATCAGAATGAGAACACATTAAGTCTGTGCAACTAATAAAGCTGTTGAATCTCCTTATTCTTCTGAGAAGAATCCATAGCTCGAAATGAAAAAAAAAAAAGAAAAAAAAAAAAAGAAAAAAGAAAAAAAACAGAGGCCAAGAATAGCAGACCTCCCACTGGGATCACTGTCTTTGTCTCGTTCTTTCCATTGCAGTGACTTGGAATGGCAACAGAGCCCATGATGTATCATTGCATGTGACTGGATAGTCCCTGGAAAGATGGTCAAGGACACATTTGTTATTAGAACTCATCTTTTATTTTGTAGATGAGTAATATTTCTGAAGGATACAGGCTGGTAATAAAATGTTCTCAAGCTTTTAATGAACATTTCTAACTGAAAGATTTCTGCACCTTTATATAAACACTAGTGATGAAAAAAATGAAATTTCAGTTTCAAAATAATATTACAGTGACTTTTCGAAATTAGCTGTCCATTGTACTATTTTTGAGGCAGCTCCAGTGGCCATAGAATGACCAATGAGAATAAACTGCAGCACTCAGATTGGCAACAAGAGTCATTTTTCTTAAATGAATTGTGAACAATTAGCTAGTGGCAGCACCTAAAAGTGATGGTGCTGCAGATATTGAGTACTCTGAGGGAAATTTGTTTGTGTTACCAGTTCAAGGGTACACTAAAACAGAGATTGTCCCTCCCCCTCCCCCCCCTTTTTTTTCCTTTCAGATGCTCTCATATTCAACTTTTTAAAAGGTCATTTTGCATACCCTGAATAATAATTAATTCTTTTTCCTTTCCTAATGATACAGTATAAAAGCCAGTACATAAGAATGCAAAACAGTTGCAGTCTTTTCCAGAACTACCATTTAAAGTGATAGGTAATAGGGTTGATCGTGTTAGCAGATACTTGAGACTGTCCAAGAACATGCATTACATCCTTCCATTAACAATATCAGCTACCAAAAGAAATTATGCACAACCTGTGTGATGAAGATACTTTC
>CM021729.1:12917372-12930434 GCA_011074415.1 Stictonetta naevosa
TAGGTTGGATCTTAGGAAGAACTTCTTTACCGAAAGGGTTGTTAGGTATTGGAATAGGCTGCCCAGGGAAGTGGTTGAGTCACCATCCCTGGAGGTCTTTAAAAGACGTTTAGATGTAGAGCTTAGTGATATGGTTTAGTGGGGACTGTTAGTGTTAGGTCAGAGGTTGGACTCGATGATCTTGAGGTCTCTTCCAACCTAGAAAATTCTGTAATTCTGTGATTCTGTGATTCTGTGATTCTGAAACAAATTTGTAAGACATTCGACAGTAGTGTTTCCAGCTGTTTTTAGCCAAGTCCCGCTGATGTTACCCTTTCTTCAGTGGTGCCACTGGATAATTACCTCCTAATTTGTGCTACTGTCTCCTCTCTCCAGCTGTAGCACAGCTCATTAGTTTGGGCTCTGTTTTACACTGTGCTTTTCTGAGTGTCAGTGCCATAGATTATAAATCTTTTAAGGTCATGACTGATACTTTTGTGTGTTTTCTATCAGGCAAATAAGCACAACCACCCATCATTGCTATTAGATAGTATTAATTATTTTATAAGCCTTTAAATGAATTCACTATGGTCTGTGTATTTAATCTGGGTATATATTAAAATGAAAGTTTGAGTAATTACATCCTTTATTTGACAGTCACACTACATAGAGAAGTATATTTTAAGTCTTGTATGTACAGGAGTTAGAAAAACACAAGTATCATTGATGACCCACTGGACAGCTTTTGTGAAAGATGTAATACAGAAACAGGTTACTTTTGGAAACCAGCAGTGACCCTCCAAAAGGGGGCAGACTGATTCAGTTCCAGAGCAAGGGACAGATTCTAATAATTTTGCCTGATAATCAGACTTTCCACAGATTTGACAAAATGTTCTTAGTGTTAAATGCCAACATGCCAAATAGATGCAGCTAATTGGAAACTTTTTTTGCAAATCTTTCAGAATACATCAAGTAAAAGGTAGAAGTGTTTTTTTTCTGAAACCATTTTTTTTTTTTTTTTTTTTTTTTTTTTTTTCCCCCTTTTTTTTTTTTTTTTTTTTTTTTTTCTATGTGACTAAACTAATCTTCATGATCTAATAAAATCACACCTTAAAATTTGGAGCATGGGATTGTTAACAAAATTATCTACTTTTCTGTCTGATCCTATGTATGCTATCAAAATTGTCTTCAAAATACAAAGAAATCCTGTGGTAAAGAGACAAAATTTTTTAAAGAAGTCAAATGAGTTTAGGTTTCATCTAAACTTCTTTTCACCTGTTTTGATCACTGAAACATCCTCTCTCTAGAAAGTGTAAAGTAGCTTCACAGAATATACTTGCAGCATCAACAGCCAAATAAGGCAAGTTACGCTCTTCACAACTGGCTTTGTCCTAGAAAATTATATTTTAAAGATCAGTTAGTATGAATTTTAGAGCGGGATACAAAAATTTGCCTTTTACAGTTTAGAAGGAGGATACTGGAACATTTCAAAAGCAAAAGAAAATATGCTTTGACAGATTAAAGAGCAGTGTCATGCTTTGCCTTCCTCAAACTGCCCTTTATCAGATGGATTGATGTGTTACAACCATTTGAGAAGACAGACCTGTTCAAGTGACAGAAACAAAACATCTGAGCAAATCTGGTTCAACTTTAACAGAGAAGGAAAGGGAAGTGTTTATTTCCCTTGTCAGTAGGCTGAAAGAATTAGACAACTATTGGCATATGGCTTATCTTAAATGAGCTTCATTAACACAAAAATCAAGTGGGAAAATTAGAAAACAGATACCATATTGAATGCAGTTCAAGAGGGTGGTCTCAGTATCAGTTCAATCTCCCTCTCCTCATTGTTCCCTCAAGCGACTGTGACTTTCATGATGTTCCTTTTTCTAAAACTTGCTACTTAAAGCAAAGTTAGTCATCTTCCCCATTGTCCTTTTTCAGGTAGAGCTGTAGTTGCTGTTGTTGTCTGCATTGAAGTGTAGATCAGATTACAAGTCACAAGGGTTGGAATGATCTGTCTAGAATATTAATGCACCAATAAAAAATATAGCTAAATATCAGAACTTTCACCCCACAGCCCTACTGATACAGAGGTGACATGCAGAGGAAAGTTTGCATTTTAATAATGTATCTATCTGTTTCATCCAGGGTCTTCATTAATAACTGAAATGTCAAATGAAAGCCACAGATAAATAACTTCTTGGTCTCTTTTCTTTCTCGTCTTTTCAAATCAGCTCACATCACAAACAGTAACAATCAAATACTACTTCCAAATCAATGAAAAATATAATATACAGGCATCTAATTCCTTCCTACTAATTAAAATTTATATTTTTTTCCTTTAAAACAGGTTATAGTAAAGGATATGCTTTCTAAAATTTGTTTACTCTAGAAAAGAAGAATTTCCACTGCATATTGCCTGTAAATTTACCATGCAATGTTAACGTAATTCATTGTGTAATAGATGAAAAATTACCACAAAAATCTTATTTTGGAACATCAAATTCAGGTCAGATAAGCTTCTTGCAGCACAAGATCATTTAGGACTGATAACATAAACTTGAAGACTCATCTATAATCCATTATCCTGATTAGTGTGCAATGCTGTTGATTCATCCATATGTTTTCTCACACACAAATCCATCACAATCTGTAGAGGAAGACCAATCTAATTTGCTGTGTATCTCATGATTATATCAAAGCTCTATTTTTTTTTAATTAAAAAAATAATGTAGATGTATATATATAATAAATGAATTACATATAAGGAAGCATACTACATACATAACAAATAATGCTGGTGATACCAAGGTAGTGACTTAAATTACAGTGAAATAAAAGTTCCAACAGATGGAAAATTTTATAAAGCAAAGGAAGATAGCTCACTCTCTTCTTTCCAAACATTAAATTAATGATTGCAATACATACCATATTCACTGATGTAGAATTTTACATACCTACCTATACATAAACAATGTATATTTTTCTAGGAGCAGGAGCATATGGAATATTTTCTGATTTCCTTATGGCTGATCAGTGGATTTTGACCTGTACAATTGATGATGTCATAAACGCGTGTTCATGAAGTTTTAGCTCATGTCAATTTAACAGGTAATATACTTAATTCAAAGACAATCTTACTATAGGATTAATCAGGAACACAAATTTCATGTTAAAAATTAGTTAAGGTCTAGTTATCACTTTTGCATGTGAAAATCCTGCTTAGCTGAATTTTAAACAATGAAACATATATAGCAAATCCTTTTCTGGAGGTCGGAGACCTAGTCAAAATATATTCAATACAGAAGAGTATCTAACATAAGGGGATTTGGGTAAACTCAGAGCCTCCCTTTGCCTCCAGGATACGAGAGTGAATTCCTCTATAAAAATATTCCTATGAAGTCCTGAATTCCCAATACACATAAAACTGTTCATACGCATACATTCTATTGGAGCTACTTTGTTGAACTCCCAGCACAAATGAAAAAGTGGAATCAACTCATCTCTACATCAGTGATGTCAGGGTTTGTTCCCTTTCTTTTCCCTGAACATAACCAAAGATGTTAGGTTGAGATCAGGAAGAAAATAGAGATTGCTGCAAACAAACTGTCAACTTTAAGAAATGAGCTAAGTTATCTGCTGCCCCCAGCCAACCCACCAAATACTACAAAAGGGTGAGGAGAATGAAAGGAAAAAACAAATGTCTTCTAACTTCCCACATTTTTATTCTGTTATTCTGTTCTACACAAGTTCAAACTGACATGCTTGATGTCATGAGGTTTATTAATAAAGAGAGGATCATAGTATCATTCAGGTCAGAAAAGACCTCTAAGGTCATCTAGTCCAACCTTTAACCTAACACTGCCAAGTCCACCACTAAAGCATGTTACTAAGTTCTAAATTTACATGTTTCTTGAAGACATCCAAGAATGTTGACTCAGCCACTTTCCTGGGCAGCCTGTTCCAATGCTGCACAACCATTTCAGTAAACAAATTTCTCCTAAAATCCAATCGATACCTCCCCTGGCATGACTTGAGGCCATATCCCCTCATCACTTGACTCTTGGGAGAAGAGCCCAAACCCCACCTTGCTACAACCTACTCTAAGGTTATTGTAAAGTACCATAAGGTCTATCCTGAGACTTCTCTTCTTCAGACTAAACAACACCAGTTCCCTCAGCTGCTCCTCATAAGACTTATTTTCTAGACCCTTCAGCAGCTTCATTGCTCTTCTCTGGACACAGTCCAGCAGCTTGGTGTCCTTCTTCTAGTGAGGGTCCCAAAATAGAATACAGCATTTGAGGTGCAGCCTCTCCATAGCTGAGTACAGAGGGACAATCAGCTCCCTGGTCCTGTTGGCCACACTGTTTATGATCCAAGCAAGGATACTGTTGGCCTTCTTGGCCACCTGAACACACTGCTGGCTCATAGTCACAGAATCACAGAATCACAGAATCGTCTAGGTTGGAAGAGACCTCAGTCAGCTGGCTATCCACCAATACCCCCAGGTCCCTTTCTCCTTAGTCCTCCTTTTGTTGCTAATGTATTTATAAAACATTTTTGTTGTCTTTAACAGCAACAAAATTAGGACCTAAAAGTAATTACAGAATAGAATAGAATAGAATAGAATAGAATAGAATAGAATAGAATAGAATAGAATAGATCAAATCTAAATAGAATTAGGATCTAAACAGCAAAGAGTTTTGGATCCCTTTTTTCTAAGCATTTCACATATGTATAGTAAGGGACATCGGTATCACTGGGTTTGCTAGAAAGTTGAAAGAGGGAAGAAAGTTTTAGGAGGGAAGAAAAGGCATAGACAAGAATGGGGAAAAGATTTATCCAGGTTATACAGCTCCAAAGAGACCTCCAACTTCTTTACTGCCAGTCTAGTGATAGCGCTCACTGAGTGAGGCCAAATTTCACTTACAAACACATAATCTGCTTTTTAAATCCTACAAGGTATGTGAACCAACATTTCTGTGCAAATATTCAGCTATTTGTGAAGGCTTCCTTATGTAGGAAGTTTCATGCAAGAAGTCTTATTCTTTTTTCAAAAAAAAACCAACACTCTAAAGTATGTCTGTGGGAAAGAAAAACAGTGTTGAGAATACAAGCCAAATGCAGATTGCTATCTCCAACATAACTGAGGAACACTACGAAAACAACTCTGAAATCTGTCCTCCATTAACAGGATATAGAGAAAAAGACTGGTTAGAATACGAGGAAGTCAGCTTAGGGGACAGATTAAATGGAAGTCTTCTGTGACCTCTTAGCTAATTAATTGTAAAGCTGACTGTAGAACAATTTAGATGCTTAATTTCTGGTATCAGGGTTGTACTTAGAGGCTAGGGAATAATATCACTAGTTGTTAGTGAAGGAGTTAGAGAGATGCTGGTTCAAACACAGTATAACTCAGGAATAATTGGCAACAGATTTACTGAAATAGTCAATAAATATTGTTTCATCTAATTCTTAATACTTCAACAAAAAAGAGGCTTTCCCTAGAGAAACATCATTGCAGGTTTCCTTCTCTCATAAAATAAGTTTTTATTACTCATCTAATTTAAGCAACATTAAAAAATAAGAATAAGCACAAATGCAGTCATCCTCTTATATGCTGTAAGTATCACATAATTATGCACTGATCCCACAATATTACATATGGAAACTATCAATTCAAAAGAAAACTTTTTCCTGAAAAATGTAAAGTAATTTTCCCAGTGTTTTAATGTTGCTTATATGCACATATTTCTAAACAAGATTACTTGTTTTCAAGATAAAACTTAACAGGTTATCTGAAGATATTTCACTCTGCCTTGTGAAGGAGTTTGTTTTTCATACATTATCAGACCATATCAGAACTTGTGATATGACTTTAATTTACTTTACTCTCTCTATTATGTTTGATGCTAATGACCTCTGAATTTTGTTAAATGAATAGAATTTTTAACTGTCTCATTAAGTCATGATGAGGTTTACAATAACTAAGACATCTGGTCTGGATGTGGTATATATGAAAGATAGTCACCTCACAAATCAGCAGACTGTGTTGCTCGAGAAAGATTAGTTATGAGGGTTACTTTAAAGGCTTCTCTTTGGATGAAGAGATCAGGCTCTCCTCCCAGATATAAAATGGCTCTGTTTCTTTTGGAGAATGTGTTCAAAGGTGAATATGACAGAGGACTGGGTGGCTCAGGAGGTATGGTAGCAGACAGTAAAGCAATTTGCCTTAAGCCATTGGTTGGAATCCACTGCTGACTTGTAAGATTTTCTGCAAATCCAGTGAAATCATTGTTAAATACAGAAGAATTTCTAGACTATTAAGTTCTACTCCATTTGTGGAGACTCTACTACAGCTGTTAACCTTAGAAGTCAATAATATGGTACATTGGAAATGACAATGTGCACCACTTTTGTTAGAGTACATGTTCTAAAATTTCAGAGTCAGATCCTGATAGCATTTTCTATTCCAACCTTCTCTGACAATTTCTACTGAAATCTTTTGTGTATTAAATTTCCTGCATCACCTTGTCATTTACTAGAACGAAATTTACTTCATGGAGTTGAGCAAACATCACGGTAGCAACAGCCACTTACTGTTCAAAAATACAAGGAATGAGGTATGTGTCCAGCTCTCTATATAACATTTCTTCAGAAAGTGTTGTGACCCACCTTAACTTGGAGAAGGCAAACCACCATATTGTTAGTCATGGAGTCACAAACAAGTTTAGCTGAGGATAGGGTACAACTACAAGGGAGAACAAGGGTACAGTTACCAAGGAAAGACCCATTTCTCTAACTTGGTGCTTTGGCTGCTCTATTGGAAGCTGGAGGGCTGCAGATGAGTAGTTTATGTATGTCATTCTAGACTATAAGAAACAGTTTTAAATCAGAACCAGATCCCAGATCTAAGGAAGGATCAGAATCTAGAGCTGATTGCTCCTTCATGAACTCTTTCTTGTTCATGAAATAAAGCTTGCATTTATATATATTTGTTTGAACCACCCCACTTAAGCAGCCAGAGACAGAGCTGTTTTCCTCATGTTGCCTTTGTAGCACTACAATTTCTGTATTTTTCCAGGATGTTATTTTGAATAAACTCAAGCCATTGCCAGATAGATCTCCTATCTTCTAGGTGAATGTATTATGAAGTAGTTTAGACGATTATCTAAAGATAATGGCCACCATAACCCCTTTTAAGAAGAATGAATACTGCTCATATAGGTAACTTTCCAGAAATGAAGGCATCTAGCATGTCACTGTGATTTGTAAGTTTAGTCTTGAGAGAACTGTGGGAATTGTCTCCTAAAGACTTACTCCTACACTGTGTGTTTGTTGTTGCCTGACTTTAAAGAAATTCCTACTCTGTGTGAGGTGTTTGAGAAACATTCTTCAGAGATAGCCCTGTATACATACACTGTATATAGGCTGCCATCTACTTTCTGACTTTTTGCAAAGTGAGATGGAGTCATCTGAGAATAATACATCATAAGTGTTAGAAAAGCACAGAGCACCATAGAGCAGGATGAGTTGCTAGTAGGTATGGAATTTGGAATGGAAGAAACTCACCATTTGCTTTTATTCCTAAAGAATAATTAGTTAAATAACAAAATGTAGAATTTTTCCAAAGGTTAAGGCTATACTTGAGGAACTCCCAAAGCAGGTGATATTTATAAAGCTTTGCTATTATTTGGCCTATGCTACTCTTAGTCTTATAAAACTGGGACAGCCATTCTAGTGTCTTTTATAAAGAATTTCCTATACACATCTTATTTAATAAGACTTTTTTTTTTTTTTTTTTTTTTTTTAATCAGATTTAACTCATTTTAAAAGGAGAATGTAACAAATTGATTAGATACTCAATCATAGAATCATAGAATCATAGAATCATAGAATGGTTTCAGCTGGAAGGGGCATTAAAAATTATCTAGTTCCAACTCCCCTGCCATGGGCAGGGATACCTCCCACTAGACCAGGTTGTCCAAAACCCCATCCAGTCAGGCCTTGAACACTTCTAGGGATCCACAGCACCCACAGCTTCTCTGGGTAGCTTGTTTCAGTGCCTCACAACACTGTGAGTAAAGAATTTCTTCATGTCTAATCTAAATCTATCCTCTTTTACTTTAAAGCCATTACTCCTTGTCCTATCACTATGTTTCCTGACAAAGAGTTCCCTGCCCTGCCACCCCCACCCCTCACCCCTCCCAGCCTTCTTTTAGGCCCTCTTCAGGCACTGGAAGCATCTCTAAGGTCTCACTAGAGCCTTCTCTTCTCCAGGCTGAACAATCCCAGCTTCCTCAGCCTGACTTCACAGGAGAGGTGCTCCAGCTCCCTGATCATCCTTGTGGCCCTCCTCTGGACTCATTCTAATAGGTTTATGTCTTTGTTATGCTGGGGGCCCCAGATACAAACGCAATACTCCAGGTGGGCTACTCAGCTGGAAAGAAGCAAAGTATACAGGGAATAATGAAATAACTATAAAGATTGGAGGTTAAAGAGTTTGGGAAAGAAAAAATTTGCTTTCTCCATATTTTTTCTCTTGTTTTTCTGAAACTGAAACTGATGCATAGGACAAATGTCACTCTAGACATTTTGGATTTTTTTTAGGCCTCCTCTCTCCTTATAAAACTAGAGCCAGAGATCTTCAGGGAATTATCACACACTTGGTGGTTTTGCCTCAATCTCAAAGTATTTTGGAAATGAGCACATGTTTATATCACTGAAATAACTGAAGAGCCTCTAGTAATGCATCTTAGTACTTATTAATTGGCTATTTTCTCCAAAAGTCATTTATCTTCTTATTAAAATGAAACCAAATGAACTGTTGCTGTTGGCAGCTCAGTGTGGAATAATGCAGTTCTAAGACAAATGAAAGGGCTTCTTCTGTGGATGATAAATATGGTAAGAAAAAGCAAAACAGAAGTCCAGAGACCCTTTCTATGGAAAAAAAGTGTCACAGTAGTTTAAGGTCAGTTTGGGTAGCTGTATAATAATATCATTTATTATCTCTTATGTCTCTTCTAATCCTACCAAGTTTTTGTAATGAGGCAATCTGAGTAATTTTAATTGACATTACATTTCTGCAAGTTGGGTGGTATGTTTATGCTTTATGTGCCATGGAACAAGGTTGTTTGAGACTGACGAGCTTAATGATATTCCCTTGTGGGGACTGAGTTTCTGGGCTGACCTGGTTTGGTGGTGTTTGTGTCACGAGATGATTGAGACTCATAGTGGATAGCTTTAGTCTACTGTGTGAGGGCAGATGGCTGCCAGTACCAATGTATTTGAAGTTTGTCCCAGATTAATTCTGACTTACAAGGAAAGAAAAATTAATCATAAAGGGCTTTGTGAGGAAACCAATTTTATTGATTCTGGATTTGGAGGCTTGCACTTGACTTCCTTGAACATAGTAATAAAGGATCAGCCAGCTCTTGACTATTCCCGGTTCTTGAGGATAATAAGAGAATTGTAACGATCTATGACTTCTGACTGCATATCTTAGTCATCTGAAAGAACTATGAATAAAAATACAGGGAATTGAAGGAAAAAAAAAATATAGCAGATACAGATGACTTGAGAGAGAATTTAAATTCTCCAGAAAACAGAAAGAATAAACTAGAAGGAACAAGATCATCCAGGTGATCTCTCTTTTAAGAAATCCTGTTTCCTGTTTCTTTGCATTTATTTTGTGGTTTGTGACTCTGAAATGTGCCTGGAATGGTCCATTGCAGTGTAGAGGTGAGCTGTCTTCAGAAGAAATAAGAATCAAGTTGCATATTTTTTCTGCTAACAATGGCACTAGTTCTAGCTGGCCAATGATTATGGTAGTCATCTGTCAGACTGCATTTTCAGGCTGCAGACACCCACCTTATATGAGTTATACAAGTTTTGATGATGATTAAAGATATTCCTTGGCCTAAAGGGTTGCTTAAAGGTTATGGTTAAATATTTGACATTACAATATCAAGCCTGAGATCCTGTATGCCAGCAATTTATGACAACGCACCTGCATGAATGAGGTGAGAGAAACTGAGCATGCTGAATTATTGCTTGTGTTACTAAACTCAAGTAGCTTCACAAGGCCACACAAGAAAGTTGAGAGGCTGAAAATACAATCATTTCCAGTCATTGTGCTTCATGAAAGTGGATCTTGTTGAAAAACCTGCTGTGTGGTTCTGTTTTTGTTTTTAAACAAGATCACAAGTCTGTCTGATAAAGGATAATGTTTTGATATTCTATTCCTAAATTTCTCCAAGTCAAATGACTCCATTTCACATGATATTTTGATTAAAATAGTTGTATCAGATGAACATAATGGGGCACACATTTATACTCTCCCATAGGAATGTGAGAACCATGCTATTGTTCCCCTTCCCTCATTGTCCCTTTCCAGTGCCTTACTACCAGGGACCCATAAGTAAGGCAAAACTAATTAAACAAAAATCAGTAATGTACTGATTGGATTCTACCAAGATCTGTGCTCTGGGTACTGGGAAGAAAGACAGGCATAACATGGAAAGTAGATATATCTGCATTCATGAACCAGGATCCTCAGACTTGAGACTGAAAGTGAATTGTTTAGAGAAGGGAACATGATAGTAATCTTCAAATACATAAAGCTGCTGCAAAAAGTTGTGGAATAAACTGTTCTCTTTGTCTACTGGATATGTGACAAGAAGTAAATGGGAAAGTTCATTTAGTCTTTAGGAAAAAATGTTTAATTATAAGGATAGTGAAGCTCTGTTATTGCTCGCCAGAGAAAACATTAACTTACACTTTCTAGAGGTTTGTGAGCAATAATCTCAGAGATGTTATAAGGGTCTGTGCTTATAAATGGTGTCAGGGCATAATCTTAGTGACTCCTTCAAGCTCTGTGTTTCAGAATCCTTTATTGACATACCTTGAAATGCAATGGTCAGTTCAGAGAGATGAATGTATGTGGCTATTTCTGTGAACATTGTCATTTAGTATTATTTCTCAGCAATTTAGGCACTATCTTGTTCATCAAATAAGAGGATGAGACAAAATTGGTAGGAAAAGAAATAATGAGGAGTAAAGGTTAGTGTTGCCAAAAAGACTAAGTTTTCTCATTAAATCACAGAATCACAGAATCACAGAATAGTCTAGGTTGGAAGAGACCTCCAAGATCACCGAGTCCAACCTCTGACCTAATGCTAACAAGTCCTCCACTAAACCATATCCCTAAGCTCTACATCTAAACGTCTTTTAAAGACCTCCAGGGATGGTGACTCAACCACTTCCCTGGGCAGCCTATTCCAGTGACTAACAACACTTTCAGTAAAGAAGTTTTTCCTAGTATCCAACCTAAACCTCCCCTGGTGCAATTTTAGCCCATTCCCCCTCATCCTGTCACCAGGCACATGGGAGAACAGACCAACCCCCACCTTGCTACAGCCTCCTTTAAGGTACCTGTGGAGTGCAATAAGGTCACCCCTGAGCCTCCTCTTCTCCAGGCTAAATAGTCCTTGCTCCCTCAGCTGCTCCTCGTAAGACTTGTTCTCCAGACCCTGCACCAGCTTTGTTGCCCTTCTCTGGACTTGCTCAAGCACCTCTGTGTCCTTCTTGTAGTGAGGGGCCCAAAACTGAACACAGTACTCGAGGTGCGGCCTCACCAGAGCTGAGTACAGGGGGACAATCACTTCCCTGGACCTGCTGGCCACACTGTTCCTTATACAAGCCAGCATGCTGTTGGCCTTCTTGGCCACCTGAGCACACTGCTGGCTCATATTCAGCCGACTATCAACCAATACTCCCAGGTCCTTCTCTGACAGGCAGCTTTCTAACCACTCATCTCCCAGCCTGTAGCTCTGCTTGGGGTTGTTGTGCCCCAGGTGCAGGAATGATCCAGAACACTCAATTACAGCAAAGGGGGGTAACAGACCAGATCTCTGTCACTCAGAGGCTGAAATTCTGCCTTGAGTCTGTGAGAATTTCTAATGAAATTTTAATAAAAAAAGGTATATTCTCTGGAAAAATATTTCTTTTGGGAGAGAAATTAGTATTTTCAAACAACGAACTGGTTTATAGAATCATAGAGTCATTTAGGTTGGAAAAGATCTTTAAGATCCTCAAATCCAACTATCAGCCTAACAAAAGTCCACCATTACATCATGTCCCTAAGCACCACATCCGTTAAATATCTCCATGGATGTCAACTCCACCAGCCTCCCTAGGTATCCTGTTTCAATGACTAACCACCCCTTCTGTGGTGAAATTCTTTCCGATAATCCATTTTAAACATGCCCTGGCGTAACTTGAGGTTGTTGCCTCACATCCTATTGCTTGTCAGATACGAAAAGAGACTGACACCCTCCATGCTGCAACCCTCCTTTCAGTATTTGCGGTGTGGTCTCACCAGTGCTACATACAAGTAGACAATCATTTTCCTAGTCCTGCTGGCCACACTGTTTCTGACATAGGCCAGGATGCCATTGGTTTTCTTGGCCAGCTGGACACACCATTGGCTCATGTTCACCCAGCAGTTAACCAGCACTCCCAGGTCCTTTTCTACTTGGTAACTGCCTTGAATGCCATACAATTGCACATCCCATCAATCCATTCTATCTAGATCCCTCTGCAGAGAGATCCTTCTTACTATCAAGGAGATCATCATTCTCACCCAACTTGGTATTGTCTGCAGACTTACTGAGGGTACACCTAACCCCCTTATCCATATAATTGATAAAGATATTAAGCAAAAGTGGCCACAGCTTTATTTAGAATAGGTTCTTTCTGTCTCTACTCTCTGATATAGAGTTATGTTTTTAGAAAACAGAACCTGAAGTTGCTGGCAAAAAGAAATGTCAAAAAAATGCTAAGTTGTGAACTCACAGTTCACATGTTAAGAATGTTCATTATGTTGAGCTTTTCAGCTATTGGAACTGGGATTCAGTTTTCTTTTCCTCTGTAAACGAAAGCTTCCAAGCTTTAATTTGGCACATATTTTACAAGAGTTTAAGTAAAATGCAAGAGTCAGCTGTTTATAGCTTTCATAGATTACTTAATGTATAAGTGCCTGAGGCTTAGAGATGATGTCATGTGCTCTTTTCACCTTTCTTT
>CM021729.1:12930534-12952357 GCA_011074415.1 Stictonetta naevosa
CCCCACGGCGGGCAGAGGTGGGTAAATTCTGTGTTTATATGGTATCAACCCAGAAGACAGAGAAGGATTAGCATCAGACATGGAAAAGCTGCAATCCAGTAATATTGAATCAGAACCATCCATAGGTTTCATTCTGCACTTCAGCAGTCCTTTGGGATCTGAAATTTGAAAGCAATGGAAACAGCCACACAGTAGACTCATCTGCAAGACATTGTCAAACGAAAAGCAGAATTATGCAGTTCCCTGTGCAATGTGAGGTAAATCTGATGCAAAGAAAGATGCTGAATAACAGTCATTTAAATAAAAAGCTATCTCATATTTTTTATCAGCATTTGCCTTCAGTAGGTCGTTTGTATATAGCTTTCTGTGTTAGGCATGCAGCCTCATTCTGTATCATGCATTACATTTTCCTATAGAAGCAAAAAAAGCAGTTCTTATTCTCTGCTTTGGAAAAGCACCATGCCAGTCTGCAGATGGAAGATTTGGATTTCCTTCATCCTTTCTCATTGTTACAAGAAAATTAGATGAGCAGATGAAAGGAAGGGAAGGGAAGGGGAGGGGAGGGGAGGGGAGGCGGGGCAGGGCAGGGCAGGGCAGGGCAGGGAAGGGAAGAGCTGCTATTTACTGTTGGTACAGGAGATGACATTTTTCCACAGTAGCACCCCAAATGAGAAGAGCAGTGTTTGATGGATTGACTCTAAACCCCAAAGAATATAGTTAAATCTATATGTATAGAAAGCATAAACGTGCACACTTCTGAATTTCCCAAGTCTGAACATAGTATTTTATCATGGTATCAGTGGAGCTGACCCAATAGTATTGAAAGAAAACCATATCTCTACATAATAACTTCTGATCATTATGTGGAAACATTCCTTCCTATGCTGTTAAACAGTGAACTCAGCCTTGTGAAGAATAACAGAAATATGTTATTTCTCTCTCCAGGAGTCTGCAGGTCACCCTTTTTCACCCAGTGATAGGATTGGGACCTACCATCCTACATTACAATATTTGGTAAGTACAAGACCTTCTTCAAAGGGTTGACACTGCTTTCTTATACTTGAAACAATACAGTTACAGGGATCTGTCCCTAGAATTCATTCTGCTGTTTTTGACTTTAGAGGAAAGAGACTTAGACCTCTGGAGTCTTCATTTTTATTTTCCTTCCTGTACATTTTGCACAGTCTTTTGGAGTTCCCTGCTGGAAGTCTAATTAATGAAGTCTCAGTTAATTCCATTGTCTTCTTGACTTCAAATGATTTAAGAATGAATATTGTCAGCCATTCTATTTCATCCTGTATGTTTCTGTATTGTTGCTAATAACTTTGACTGTGTTGAAGCCCTTCATTATCCAAGTAACTAAATAGTTTCATGCCAGAGTTAAAAAGCAGACATTGTCCAAGATCTGGTCAAAGACAGACAATTGACAGGTGAGAAGCAAATAAACCTGCAAGCACTCCATGCTTAGAGGTGCAAATAAAGGCAAAAAGTCTCAATTTTCATTGCCATTCTGACCTGACAATGTATTCCTTCCAAGTTTCAAATCTGGCAATCTAAGCTTGGGTATGGCCAGGTGTCCTAGGGGAAGAATTATTTGCATTACCTTAGACTAGTCACCAACTAAACGTAGAAGATGGAAATAACTTTCAAGTCTCTTGGTTCATGGCACTTATGAAAAATATTTGGGAAAATATATCTTCTATAACCTTTCCAGCTAGTGAGTTGAAACCTTAAAAATTGAGATTTCATTACCTTAAGGTCTCCAGAAGCACCAGCTCCTTCATCAAAGAAGGGTTAAAGTATGGGATTTAGTGAATCCCAGTTCAAATATCACTGCACAGACCAACTGCTTATACTCAAAAGCTGCAAAACCTCACAAAAAATGATGAAAGCACATTTTATTAAGATTTATGTAATAATGAAAACTCCGAGAACTAGTGACTTCATCTTTTCTCTATCTATTTCAATTTAAATTATTCTCACTGTCTTTTATGTCCTGGTTAAATTAAAATCTTGCTTCAGTATCCTACTATTAGATATGATTACACCTTTTGCAGCTAAACACCCCAACCTTCCCCAAAAGAGATGTGCAAGAACCTCTATGCAGAATTTGGATTATCACTTAAAATCCTCTTTGATTATCTAGATATGCTGAATATCATATCATAATGACTTATTCATTATTATTTTCCCCAGCTCTTAAGAATTTCCTTATCCTACTTGAAGCATGGGTACTATAACTAGAAATGTCACAATATCCTAATTTTGATCATACCAGTGCTGTGTCAGGAATAAAATGAGTTTTCTCTTTCAACAACCAAGAATCAGGTAGTTCTTCATTGGGATGACAACCATTTATGGAAGTTCAATGCCTTCTCTATATCACTTCTTTCCAAGCCAGGTTCTCCTTCTCTGTAGATATAATCTGTGAACCAAGTAAAACAAGTGTGTTGTTTTGCACTGGTACTGATCAAATACAACTGAACGGACTGATTGGTGTCTTTCTTGTTGGAGGTATTTTTTTTTATTTTTTCTCTTCTGGAGGTGAGAAAGGCAATTAGGAGGAGATTTTATTTTATTTTATTTTCCTCAGAAAAGATTCATATTGTTTAATTCTGATACAGAAAAGAACAATCTGAAAATCTTGTTTCATTTGATAAATTTCCCATCTGATTATAGAACAGATTCACCCAGTTTTTCTGCCCAGAAACTGAAATATTCAGAACCACTAAGTATTTTGAGAAAAATTATAAAATGATTACGTCTTTCCTCTAAAGTTGTGCAACAAATGACTTAGGTCAGGTAAAAAAAAATTGCATGTAACGCCTTGTAGATTATCTGAGAAAGACAAAAAACAGACCACAATTCAGTAGGCCATTTTTTCTCCATTAGACTCTCCATGGTCCTCACTTCATTGTGAGTGGGAATGACACTGAATGGAAGTCCGCATCATCTGCCAGGTTCTCATCTCTGGTGTTTTGACTTTCCCAGAACCTATTCATGAAAGAATGTTCTGAAGTAAGGATAGAGGAGGGAAAGAATTAGTACTAGATCCACTCCCACTAAAATCTTCAGTTCAGATCATGATTTTGTCTGCCCATTTCAAAATGCATTCTTCAGTCTTTGGAGAAGCAGTTGCTGCTTTTAATGAGAATAACAGGGGGAATTGTTGGTAATCAAATTTGATTTTTTTTGTTTTACATCCTTCCTGTTTTGTTGCTAATACCTCGTTGGACCACCCAATATAATTCTTCTACCTCTTTGGTGTTTATGCATTCTGAATCGTTGCAAACATTGTCCCTATTAGTCATTACTTGGCCCAGCTGCAACTGACATATTGAGGTTTTTACACTTTTTTTTTTTTTTTCATTTGCAGTCAGTTTCTTTTGGGCATGAAACCAAAGGCAGGGCGACTGCAGACACTGAAGTAGGGTAGTAATTAGCCTGATATATACTTCTCAATTAATGTAATTGTAACTGGAAAGAAAACTTAGGTTCTCATGACACAGGGGTTAATTATATATATAAATTATGGTGATAATATCCCATTAGTTGGACTCCCAAAGCCATCACTGGGGTAGACATATGCCACACTGCTATAATTCTTCCTATGGTCTAAGACTGTGAAGGAGTTCTGAAATCTCTCTAACCTGCAAGAGCCTGGGTGGCCAAAAATACCATTTGGGTGGCCCACTGAGTAGCCATGGGTAGTCATGGTGTTTTCAGAATAGCAATGTAAATGAACACAGAAAGTGTATCAAGGCCTTTGTGGAAGCAAAACACAGAAGACTGGGATAGGATGTAACTGAATGCACACTACTCCTCCAGGATTTCCAAATTTCCAATTTAGTACATTGTCTACTTCTAATCCTGCATGCAGATGGCATCAGAAATAGTTTTGCTTAAATTAGAACTAAGACAAGATGTACAAGCTGAGTTAAGCCTGCTGCAGTCATCCTCCATTCAGGGTTGTGGACAAACAGAACGAAATGCATGTGGTTCTATTTCTGCCTTTTCTCTTTGCTAGCTAAAACCCACATTTGAATCACAGTGTTCTTGAGATGTTCTGCTAATAATATATCATCATTCACAGTGCCATTTATGCACTTACTAGTTTCACTTAAATCTTAAATCTCCGTGTTCCTTTAGGGATTATGTTCGCAATGTGTTTGTGTGTGTTTTGTTTGTCTCTTTTTTTTGTTTGTTTTTTTCCTTGCTATTTTTTTCAAAATAGAGAGAACTAAGGTCTTCCTGAATGTGACCTCCTCATGTATTTCCAGGTGGACTGTCAGTAAAATTTTTGATGGGAACTGAAATCTAACACAAGGTTTTCTGGAAGCTGACTGGCTGGTTCATGTGTTGTCAGTTGGATCAGACCCTTAATGAGAGAGGAATTAACGATGGTGGTTCCTAACAATAACAAAAGACATGGATGTACCATTGATGGAGTGATGAGGCATTATAGCTAGTCCTTTGTGCAGAGTGCAAGTAAGACAAGGCTTAAATAGTATCAAGAAGATAGTTTTCCCTAAGTCAATGGTATAATCTGAATATGGATATGTCTGACAACTTAATGTTGAAAATAAAGAGCTTTACTAGTGTTTTAAAGGGTAAAATACCTTGGACTTTTTTTTTTTTCCCCAATTGTTATTGAAAGAAGGAATAAGTTTCTATAAATATATGTTATTCTTTCCTTCATCTCCTACATACTTTTGCATTTTCCAAGAAGGGCATCTTCACTTAATTTATGAAGTTCAAGGCTCCACAGACAAACTTTGCTTGGCAAGAGGAGGACCATTTAGTTCTCTTAGTTCTCTTAACACATAACTCCATAGGACAACGATCAGTGAAACATTTAAACTGACAAGCATCATTTGTCTATTAAGAAAAACTTTTTCTTTGAGCTTACTCCAGAGGAAACCAAAGAATATGCTAGATTTTTTATTATTATTTTTTTGTTTGTACTATTTTTCAAAAGATCTGAATTTTAAGAATAATTGTATGTAGTACAGTTCTCATTGCAGCAAACCAAAAGATCTGGAAAAAAAAAAAAAAAAAAAAAAAAAAAAAGGAAGCAAACTTACTTAAAATTAGGTTCCGATGACTGTGTGGGGTCTTTGAAGTGTTTTTAAAATGGCAACAAGACTGGGTTTCTATGACTGTATATAGGCATTGGCTCAGATTCACACATCCCAAATTCCACCCAATTTTCTGTGCCTGGTGTTTTCTATTGGCAGGGCACCTCCTGCAGCCTAGAGCCAGTCAACAGGAAATACTAGGGAGAAGAGCTTGGATGGATTTAAGATGTCTGAATCTGGACTCTGCTTTTGAAATTCTTGGCCCACATCACCTGTCTTTCACTCTCAGGTCTTAACTGGAAAACCATTACATTCTGTTCCTTCTTCTCCTTTCTGCTGTCCACTCTTCTTCTTTAGGCAGACGATTTTCTTGCTTCAGTGGAAGGGCAGCAAGCTGAAGGGCAGTGATTAATCTAACAGCACATACAAATGGTGGTCAAGAACATAACAATAGCTTTGCTGCTGGTATCAAAACGCTGAGCCAATTAAATGCCATATTTTAGTATAAATCTTTGCCAGTATTATATTTTCTTTATTAAAGTTTCCAACAAGCCTTTAATGTTGTTACAACAGGATATTACTTTTTCTTCAGATAAAATGTAAACGTTCTGCTAAAAAGGAGTAAAAACATGCTATAAGGTTATATGTTAAACAATTTCTGCATACTTCCAAGCACTATAAGTTAATCTTATCTTAGCCTAGTAGGGGCACAGGTTTGCTATGGAGCAGGATGTGAAATGTTTATATAAACCACAGTTAAAAGAATTTCTAGGCTCAGTTCAAGAGTTTACACTTTCAAAGTCATTCCACTAGTGCATTCATCATGATCCGCACAATTGCTTTGTCTGAGTCATTTAATTTTTCCACCCTTCTGAAACTGTGTACTTAAAAGCCTATCACAGAATTCCTAAACAGACAAGGTCAACTAGGTGTTGTAATTGCATCTCTTCACTTAGAAAGCAATCTGTAATCAGCTTAGCTTTATCTCTAAAAAGTTGTAAACTACTGAGTCATATGATTATTGATGGAAAGAGACCTATTGAAGCCTTCTGTAATGTCTATTACTAGTGAAATAAACGGAGTTGTCGCGGGAGTTATGTCTTGATACAAAGATGGCACCCTGATTCAAAGACATATAAAGCCTGCTATGGCTTAAAATAACCTCAGACAGACTGTGCCCTTCCCACAATTAACATTAGCATTTAAATTAATACATATTGATGCTTTTATTATGTCTTAATATGTTTTACTAATGTATTAAAAGTTAATTGTAAATTTCCATACTTCAGAGAAAAAATATTTAAACTTAGTTGTATTGCCTTCTCGTCGTAAAAAAAAAAAAAAAAATAAAAAAAGAGAGAGAGAGAGAGAGAGAGAAAAATGTCTACTGCCCTAAATAGGTTTAGGACTTTGACAAAAGGATGTCTGTGATATGGCTGGCATTCAAGAGCTGAGGGTATTAGTACTGCAGATATTAACTCTCATAAATATACCATGGTAAAAGCGTATGCATTTTTTTATTTGACAAAAACAAGGAGATGGACGCATACTTTTCTCCTATGTATCACTTTGAAGTCTGTATTTAAAATACTTGTCATCTTCTAAGTCCCCCAAAACAAATGAAAATACAAAACCATTAAAATAATTGACTTTTAGATACTCAATTTAAATCAACAGGTTTATCAAAGTTTATTTTAGGTGATAAAGTAGGGTTTTTCCCTTGGCAAACATCATATGATAATCTGATATGATATGATACATTTGTTCATCTTATAGCAGCACAACACAAAACAGATCCATGAGGTTTCATTTCTTATTGCTTAAGTAATTAGAAAATGGATGTTCAGACAATTCTTTCACTTCCAGGTCTGAAATGCACATTACATAACATTTCCTTCATATTTTTTTCTTTTTTTTCTGGCCTGTTCAGTTATTCCTGCCTCATATCCCTGGGAAACTGAAAAATGTATTATTGAATAAAAATGCTTACAAAAGAGCTGTTACGACCTCCAGAATACATGTTGGGCATTTTTAATTCTTCCTGATGATAATGAATTCACAGAAGAAAAAACCTCTGATTTTAAAGTACTCACAATGTTTTTTGCCATTTCACTTCCACAAATTAGAATAAATTGGAACACAAACCAGTTGATAGATGGTAGTTAATATTTTTAGTAGTAAAAAAACATATAACAATGTACTTTATTTCTCAGAGAGACACACGTTTTTTATTTCAAATAAATACATCTCATTAACTGCCTGCACATATTCTCTCAAGGGATATACATACACTGAACAAAAATACATAATAAATTCATATTTAATTTCTGGATGAAATTTCCAATGCATATATTTTTATGATTTATATTTCGTATGATGGAAAACCAAAGGTCTAGATATTCTGTTGAGCATTGTGAACATGTCTGCTGAGTGTCTCTACGGACTGCATCTGGCCATCCCGGACCTGGCAATCCTGTTGCAGGAGCTGGTTACTCTCATCAGGAGCTCCTTCACCCCTGCCTGTGCTACTCTTTCAATCCATCTCTGTCTCCTACTATGAGCTGGGGCTTGGACCTCCACGGTCACCTGTCCTACATACATGATGCAGGTGTTATACACACATCTCTGCAAACTTCTCTCTTCCTTATATTTATTGGGGAGGCAAATCAGAAGGAAGACAAATGGAAGTCAATGAGGAGCAGTTATGCTGAACACCATTAATGAATGTCATCCATTAGCTGTTTTGTGTCTATATAAACAGTGGCTATACAAATTGGGTGGCAGAAACAATTCTCTGTCCTTCATTTCTCAGATATTTAATGGATGAAACTGTCTCTGAAATTTAAGGATTGAATGGCACATTCAAAAGTTATTACACTGTTTACTGCATGTAAGAATTTCATTACTTCAGCTAACAAACAGTAGACTATGACAGATTAAGGCTTGGACTGATCTTTTGTATTCAATTTTACTGCAAGTAGTCTCAGCCCTAACCAAAAATGAGATCAAGGTATCGAAGCGAACAACTCTGTGCAGGACGAAAGAGATCAGAGCTGGCCACAAGAGATGTCTCTGAATAAGTTCAGAGGAGGTATATTTCTTCCCCAATACTGAATCACAAAATAACAGAGGTGGGAAGGGTTGGAAGTATTACATTCCTGGATATTGTCTTACAAGAAATAATATTTGGGTAGTTTGTGGATTGATCCTTCTTGAAACAATCACAAGTATTTTTATTCAGGGCTATTCAGTACTTCTGCAGCTGCGTGTGAATACTGGTGAGGGCATGTTTAGCCACAGCAATTTACTGTGAATATGCCACTGAAATATTTTTGGAATCAGGTTGTCCAGTCTTCTTTTTGTTCCAGCTCGTGGGTGCTGCTACCGAAAACCAATTCCTTCACAGCTTCATCTAGGGGCACAACTGTGCTTTGCTTGAATGGAAATCTGATTCTTGACTGCTGCTAAAATCCCGAGATGCACAGGATTTGGAGTTTGCTTCCCTGACAGGGATCAAGCCAAGGTGTGCAGAGGAACAGAAGGGCCTCATTCTCCTGGAGTACCTTTTGTGACCACCTGTCACTTGAGGATATGATCAATCCCCTCCTGCCTCCCAGCCACAGCCACAGAGTCCTGGTCCTCCTTGACCCCGTTCCATGGCTGACAGGTGGATGATCTGACAACGTACTCCTCATAGTCATCATCTGCTCTCGCCGTGTGCAGGACACGGTCAAAAGGCTGCCTGCAGAGTGGGCACAAAGCTGTCCTGGTGGCCCACTTCTGGCTGCAGCTGAAGCAGAAGCGATGCAAGCACGAGGGCACACAGGCTGCATTGTTGATGTCACCCAGGCAGATGGGGCAACAGCAGGGTTCTGATGCCTCCGATGGCTCTGCCTGTTGTGTCCTGCTGCCAGTGGCCATCACAGCAGAGCTACTTCCCTCCAGTGTCTCCTCAACACCTGAAGCCATGTCCTGCAAGAAAGATGTGCAAAGTGCCTGAGTTTTCCATGTGCTAGGAAGAGAAAAGCAAAGAAAACTCAAGAAAGCAGAGGGAGATGAGAGGTGAGGGCCTCTCAAAGGTCTCCTTGAGGGCTGAAAAGCACCAGCAGCCCTTGGGCCAGCCAGCCCCATGGACTGACTGACCTTCACCCTGCCTGTCAACTTGGCTCTCCTGCTGGGAGGAGTTGCAGACTCTGCCCCCCTGAAGAGTGGTTGCTGAGACCCTAGGGCTGCAGAGCAGTGAGGCCATGGGTAGTCACAGCCACCCCTCAGTGACATCACAGGGGACATCAGGGCCAATGCGTGAGGAAAGCAAATGCCCTGGGGAGGGGGGGCAGAAAGCCTGCTTCATGGGATGTTTGCTGTCTTTGTGTGGAAAGCTCCAGAGATCGCAGAATGGCTGAGGTTGGAAGGGGCCTCTGGAGACCCTCTTGTCCAGCCCCCCTGTTCATGTAGGCTCACCTGGAGCAGGTTGCCCAGGACCATGTGCAGACTGATTTTGAAGATCTTCAAGCATGCAGATTCCACCACAGGTCTGTAATATTATTTTTCTTCATTTTCAAGAGAAACCTCCTGTTTTTCATTTTGTGTGCTTTTTCTCTTGCCCTGTCACTGGGCACCACTGGAGACATCTGGTCGATGTTTGTGGACCTCCATGAGATCAAATCTGAGCTGCATTTTTTTCCAGGCTGAACAGTCCCAGCTCTCTCTGTCTTTCTTCATGGGAGAGATGTTCCTGTCCCTTCATCATTGTAGTAGCCCTTTCCTGGACTCTCATCAGTTACAGAATCATAGAATCATTAAGGTTGGAAAAGACCTCCAAGGTCATCTAGTCCAACAGTCCCCATACCACCAATATCACCCGCTAAACCATGTCCCTAAGCACCACATCTAAACTTTCTTTAGACACCCTGCAGGGACAGTGACTCCACCACCTCCCGGGGCAACTCATTCCAATGCCTGACTGCTCTTTTTGAGAAGAAATGTCTCCTAATTTCCAGCCTGAATCTCCCCTGGTGCAACTTGAGTCCGTTCCCTCTTGTCCTATCACTTGTGAGAAGAGGCCAACCCCCAGCTCCACACAACTTCCTTTCAGGTAGCTATGTAGAGCAATAAGGTCTCCCCTGAGCCTCCTCCACACCAAACAATCCCAGTTCCCTCAGCCACTCCTCATAAGACATTTGCTCCATCTCTCTCTTGTACTGGGGTGCTCAGCACTGGATATAGTAATCCAGGTGTGGCCTTACAATACTGATGAAAAGGGAAGGATCACCTCCCCTGACATGCTGGCAATGGTTCTAATGCAGCCCAGGATAAAACTAGCCTTCTTTGCCACAAGGGAACAGTGCTGGTTGACGTTCAACTTGAAGTGCACCACGACTCCCTGGTCCTTTTCTGCAAAGCTGCTTTCCAGCTGAGTGGTTTCCAGCAAGTACTGGTGCCTGGAGTCATTCTCTTCCATGCAGTGCAGGAATGTGCACTTCCCTCTGTTGAACTTCATGATATTCTTGTGAATTCATTTTTGCAGCTTATCAAGGTCAATCTGGGTGGCAGCATGACCCTCTGATATATCAACCAATGATCCCAGTTTTGTGTCATCAGCAAATGTGCTAAGGATGCACTCTGCCCCATCATCCAGATCATTAGTATGGATAATTAAGATGTTGAACAGGATTGGACCAAGTATTGACCTCTGAGGTACACTAGTTACTGGCTGCCAACTAAATTTTTTCCCTGATTGCTACCCTTTGGTCCCATTCATTCAGCCAGTTTTCAGTTCATCTATCACATACTTCACCAGCTTCTCTGTGAGAAACTGATGGGAGACAGTGTCAAAAATCTTACTAAAGTCTTAGGTAGACAATACGCACTCATCTCCCCTCATCTGCCATGACACTCATTTCATCACAGAATGTTATCAAGTTGGTCAAGCATATGATGCCTTTGAACCTGCTAGGTCTGCAGCATTGTACCTTGGAGTAGGTGGGCTGAGGGTGTAGACCCTTCTCCATCTGAAGCCAGCTTCTGCTGACTGAAGTGGAACAACTGCATCTTTATGTATGAGGGTACTTGGTAGAGGAGAATGCAAAGCTATTCAGCTCCTTTCTCTCTTTCCCGGTGAACTTTTGGCCCCTATTCCATGTAAACTTTCTAACTCTGTGTCCAGAGGGCAGAAGTCATGGGAAATGTGAACCCATGAAGTGTCAAACTGCTTTTATCCCTGCACAACGTACTTGTTCTTCCACTTATTCCACTGTCAGAAGACATGGGTTTTAAGACAACATGAAATATCCAGGGATTAATTAGTACACATAGAAAGGTTGATTTCAGTGTGTGTGTGCACTTTTCCCCAGATGTTGTTTGATTTGCATTATCTCTAGTAGCAGAAGATTTCCACTAACAGATAAACCAGCAATAAATAATTCCTAAAATAACTTCAAATCTTCTTAAATTAAATCAGAGCACCAATATGTTTTGAATTTTTAGGCTTCTTGTTTAGTCACAGTGTTCACAAATACAAACTCTTTTCCTGGTTGGTGCAAAATAAAAGTTTAGGGACCATAAATATCTGAAGTGGTGCTTAACTGAAGGTTTACTAAGGTTAAAAATATGTGTAAACAATTTAGGAGTTTAAAACAGACTCTCAGAATGGCTTGAGACACCAAGGACTAGAGTTCCAAAGACAGTTGCTTACTTAGACTTGGGGCCAAGAACTATTGAGAAGCTAATTAGTAGTCTTTGGCTACTAATTGCAGTTAGTATCTAGGCCTGCTGTAGCCTGTCTTCTTAGCTTTCATCATATCTTGGGTCTGCTAGGCAATCTCTAACAGACAATCCCAAACAGGTACACTGGGATGTAG
This sequence comes from Stictonetta naevosa, assembly GCA_011074415.1. Classification (NCBI taxonomy): domain Eukaryota; kingdom Metazoa; phylum Chordata; class Aves; order Anseriformes; family Anatidae; genus Stictonetta; species Stictonetta naevosa. The sequence continues at coordinate 12,942,473 of CM021729.1, forward strand.
CTCTATCTTCATCAGCCATGGTCCTCTGTTTGAACTCATCTCCTCTTGGTAGTTAGGGAGATTTTTACAATTCACATTCACTTTGCCTAACAGTTTAGGTGGGTTTTTACAAATACATGAGCTTGTGAATTGTAGCAATGGGACATAGGTAGACACTTCCGTTTCCATTGCAGAGGGAATAATCTGCAACAAAAAATGTAGCAGAGATGTTGGTAATGGTACTTGCTCACAACCCAGCTGGCATTTTCTTGAGTGCCCTCCAAGTCCTGAAACAGTTCAGAACAGCTACATTACTATATAAAATTATATTAGTCAACAGATTTCAGTGGGACTGAGTTGTTTATACAAGAGCTAGTGGTAAACACCCCTGAAAATCTCACTTTCTGGGTAATCTGGAAATTTTTACCTATAAACTTTTCTGTATCTCCTAGATCTACATCTCTATCACCATTTTCCTTAGTGATGGCTATCTACCTTGGAAAAAACAATATACAAAGGTAAAAAAGGTAAGAAAATAAGAAAATAAGAGTGGAAGGATTATAATAACACTTCAGTGTCTCGGTGATTTCACCAGAGTGGGTCCACCTGCACAGAGGTGCTTGCAGGACTGGAGCTAAAATTCTAAAAGTGCAAAACCAAGTTTCCCTTGCTTTTGGGTCTGCAATTGACTGTGGAAACAAAAATGGTACCCAGAAAGCTGGAGGCAAATTTTAAAGGCCTTAATGAAAACCAAAAATGAACTGAGAAATATTTTAATCTGCCAAAATTTGTGTGTAGATGTTCTGTGTTTCCTCTACAAGATGTGATAATATCTTCCTGTGTAGCAGAGGGTATTGGAAATACTTGTGTGAGTGCAGTCAGAAGATTAAGCAAAAGCAGGCTAGAACACAACAGCCTGGTCAATCAGGGAATGAAGTAAGTGTTTTCAATATTTCATTTTTATAGGTAACTTCTCATAATTACAAACAGCTTCTTTTTTATTTCCAAGTTTTTAGTTTACATTTGAACTACTGACTTGAACAGTTTTGTTATTTTTCCTCTAAAATAACTCAATTTTTTCTGACTTGCATTTCCTTCAATTTGTTTAATTAAGCAAGAATATGTTGACTTGCTAGTAAAAAATATTGAAAGACTGGCAAAGGCTGAAAGTGTTTATTTTTATTTTTGTTTTTATTTTTAAGTCAGGTTAATTTTGCATTGGTTTAAGTGTCATATTTTGGAAATCATGACAGGTACATTTTTATATTTCTGTATGAACGTTATAACATATTGACCTTTAATTTTCAAATTTACATCCTGATTCCAAGTGAACAGAACCTATCTACTCCAAATTCTAATGATTTTTCCATTAAAGAAATGTCCACTTGAAAAAGTTTACACCCTTTTAGTACCTCCCTATACTGAAATGCCATGTAATCAGATTGTGGAATAACTGAGCATCTTTGATTCATGCATATTTAGAATTATGGATAAAATCAAATCTTAAGATCAAGTTTACTATATCTCAAGAGGGAAAAAAAAAAAAAGAGGCTTTAATAATAAAAATCACTATTTTAAAAGTCACATTTTTTGTGATATGTGGTGTTTCACAATTTACTTATTTAGTCATTTGAAATAATTCAATGTTTTCGTTGCAATAGAAAGGTAGAGGAAATAGTAGCTATACTTCAAGATAGTTCAGTGTAAAATTAGGATAGGTGCTGGAACAATGTAATCAGAAAAGGACAGAAAGCACAAATAGTTGTAGCTTGTCAGATTCCTTTTAAATGTTTTTAAATATTCAATATATTCATTAAACAGTATTTTATTTAGTTTTACAGGAAAATGTTCTTCTGGATGTTCTTTAAATAATGAAACGGATTCTACTATAAACATGGCATGTTTGTCAAGCTTGGTTTTCTTCTTTTAAATGAAGAAAGGGAGATGCTCTTTAACTGTATTTATTTATATATCTGTCTATCTATCCATCCATCTACCCATATTTTTTATATTTATTTTATTTCCTTTCTGTATTTTTAATTTAAAGAGTTCAGCTCTGATCTCATCTTTGGATACCCTGCCCTTCTAAAGTCATTGAAGTTAAATTTGTGTAAATGAAACCATTTCTTTAGGATTCATGGGTATCTTGAATTAAAGAATGTAAGACAATTTCTGTGTTGGTTTATAGCCTGAGTAATGAAGTCACCTTCCATGGGGATTTATCAGATTGTAAATCAGCTTGCAATCTGGCCTGATTTCTTTTAATAAGATGAATAGGATGAATGTTACCTTATCACAGCCATTATTCAGAATTTTTAGATAACCTAAAGAGAAAGATTTGCTCATATAAGCAATTTATTGCCAAATAGCTACAGTCTTAAAACATGCCTTTGTGCTGAAATATGAACATTTAATAGTTTCTGTGTGTTTACTGTGTAGAATAATGTTAAATGACTTGCTATTCTTTTCCTGATATAGAAGTTCTAATGAGCATATTTGCTCACCCTAAAGATATTATTGAATCACATAAATATGCCATGTTTTTCCAAATATTTGAATTTGGACTTTGCTATTTCAAAGTTGTTTTTGTTTCTTTGTTTTTGTTTTTGTTTTTCAGGCTAGGCCTGAATAACATCCTTGCCATTACTGAATATACTGATATATAAGTCTGAAAATATCTAATTTTACTACATTATCCAGTTTTCAGGTGATTCTTTTAATTCCAATTTCTACTTTAATACCATTTTTCCCTGATTTATTTTACCCGAGGATTTTATTTTGTAAATTTGCTTCTTCTTGGCAGCATAAAAATATCATCATATTCCAAACAATTTACATTTTTTTCTAGAGTTTTGGCTAAAGGTCAGCAACTAGATTCAGTGTGTGTTACATCTATCACATAGTCTGTGCTAGGCTTGATCTCTCCTCCCAGTTTTCTTGGCTGTCAAGACTGGCAAGCAGGAATTTGTGCAGAACCTGTTGGACTGTACTCAGTGCCCCTCAATACTGTGCCCATTTGCTTCTGTCTCTATGCCTTTTGCAGGCTTTTCCTGAGTAAGCAGGAAGCCTCATGGCAGTATATACTTTAATGCCTGTGTGTAGCTAAAAAACCTAAAGCACAGGCTGGTCCAACCAAATGTATGGTTACACTGTCCTTGAAACACTTTCTTCATGGCCCATGTTTTCACTTGTCACACATGACTACAGTGGATCCCTGACTCCTTTTCTATGGGCTGTATTCTTTCCATAAAGTTGTCAAAGGGCAGAATAGTTCTTCATAATCCTATTACCATGTAACCATCAATGTCTCTGAAGTAATGAACTCTTGTACTGTTTGTTGACAAAGGATGAGTCTTGACTATCCTCAGTCTGATGGCAATTCCGACTTCTGTGAAGAGATCCTGCTGCTTAGCCAACGGACCTTGTGTGGAATGGGCCTCAAATGATAGTTAAAAATGGGTCCACTGTGATATTTTAAAAACTGCTTCCAGAAATGCAGATTTCTGCTGAACAAAAATGAATCCTGAGGTCTGCTTTAGACTGCTGGTCACCTTGGGTAAAGGAATGAAGATGGATGACACTAGCAATGGAGCTGTGGTGGATGAGGCTTTGCTGCATCTTGCCTCTAGACTGCCATCAGCTCCATCATATTGGAGTCTCAGGCTTATGCCTTGCTGGACCTATGGACAAGAGGGCCGTACTGAATTGCAATCATTTCTAAACCGTAGCTATTACTAAAGAACACCTTCAAAAAGGCTACTTTTTCTCTTCTATGTACTGGTTCAGTTTGGTGCTGTAGAAAAGCACCATTTCTACCTGGACATCAGGAGGAGGTTCTTCACCGAGAGGGTGGTTGTGCACTGCTACAGGCTCCTCAGGGAAGTAGGCACTTCACTGAGCCTGTCTGAATTTAAGAAGAGATTGGACTGTGCACTTACTCACGTGGTCTAAACTTTTGGGTAGACCTGTGTGGTGCCAGGAGTTGGACTTGATGATCCTTGTGGGTCCCTTCCAACTCAGGTTATTGATTCTATGATTCTATGAAAAACAAGGATATTGCTGCTTGCTACCCTGGTTCTCTTGACCAGATGAGCCTCTAGCAATATTCTGTACTCCCTTCACATTGTGCTGATCCTTCCTAGCATCCCCAGATAGCAAAACAGACAAAAACATTCACAGATAGCAAATTTCAGAGATATGACTAATATATCAGTCCTTTGGGGAACAGAAATACATATCTAAATGTCATGTTGCATTCAGATGCCATATATGGAGACCTGTTGCTTGAAGAATGATCTGCAAATCACACCTATATTTTCTAATTTTGACTTTCAGTTCAACAGAAAACTCTCAGACAAATTTTATGAATAATGAAGCTGTCAAATCTGTTTTTCACAAGTAACTGGAAGGTTACTTTTTATTCAGCAAGCACAGATAAGCTAAGTTGCATGAATGACATCAACATTTGTCTAAAATTTTGTAAAACATTCCTACTAAGTATTCATTACATTCTTTATAGCAGTTTTATTTTTGACACAGAACTAACAAAGATGGTTTTCAAGCACAGAAAAGTGGAAAAATCAACTTCTATATATTTTCAGTGGATCTTAGCACTTAGCTGCCTGTTTGTGCTTTTGGAAATCCTCACCTAGCTGGGACTAATGGGAAAAGTAGAAGTAAATTCTGCTTGGCAATGATTATAGCTGAAGCCATAGCTTTCTATGTTCTGCAGCCAAAGCAACCTATGGGTATATTTTTTCTTTATTTGAAAAGCATCCACAAAGATCATGACTTCATGTTGAATTTACAAACTGATCTTCTCTTGTGTCTTGTTTCCCTGAAATGATCTTACTCCAACACAGAGTGACTTCAGCATCATAAATGATTACTTCTTTTACAGGTCCATGTTACATCACCTGTCAGGAAGTTGAATAAATAGTTTAATTTATATGACTAAAAGCCAAGTATTAAAAAGGAATATTCGATACAAAGCAAATTAAATCTTGCAGACACAGCTGAGTTCCACAAAATATATGTTTAAAAATCTAAGTAGCAAAGAGGGAAAGAAACAAGCCTAGTTCCTTCATTTGTTCCTCATGAATTGTTTGACAAGGCTGCCTACAGAAAAAGTATTCATAAATTGGTTTTGGAGCTTGGAGCTTCCAGAAATTATTCAACCTTTAATTGTTCTGGAATAAATGTAAGAATCTCCATACACATAGACAAACCACAAACAAATAAAGTTAATTTATGAAATGGCTTAACTTAGATGAAGATTTATCTTTATTGGAGCTACTGTAACATTGTTAATGTTATTTTAGAATCAGATTCTGTTGGCTGAAGGAGTGCAGATGTCAGAGATGCCAGCATCATTACTTCCTGTATCTCCCCAAATGATGATCTACAAAAGTTAAAGACCAACTGAATTGGCTACTACAGAATATTACTAGGAATCAGTTATGCAAATCTTGGCTACAATGCACAGTCTTAACAGATTTTAGTAATCTGTTGAATTATTCAAGTATATGCTTGGAGCATTTGTACTTAAAATTATAGGTGAATTTTCTTCTACCACTGCTACATGATTGGAGCAAAGCTTATCTTGATTTGATGACATAGGTGAGAAAGGATGTTTAAAAAAAAAAAAAAAAAAAAAAAAAAAAAAAAAGAAGTATTTCTGGTTAATATTGTACTCAGTGTGATTGTGACTGTGTTTTGTGGTCAGGCTTTCAGCCCTTGATAAGAATAAACACACATCTCAGAATTATTTTAAAGCAGAAACATAACAGAATTATGATTTCTGCAGTTGCATTGGTGGCGTCTTACTTCATTTGAACTGCTGTAACAATGGGTCTAAAGTGCTTTGAGACTACAAGTCTAATATTTTTTTTTGTCTCAGTTCCCTTGGATATAACTTGTTACGTATTACAGATTCAACAAAAGTGGAGAAGCTATACAAAATGTTCTCAGTTTTGTCAAACAGCTGGTGACTTTCATAAAATAAGGCAGTCTATTTTAAACATTCCCAAACAAAAGTATATTAATGTGTTTGAGAACTTTGTTGTACCTGAGGTAAATATCCAAAAGTTGCTAGAAACATCTTTTAGAGCATTTATTTTTTATCAATTATTAAATTTAAATAAAGCTTTTAAAATTTGTATGTTTTTCATAGCAATTGCTTTTATTATTTGATTGTGAGAGAAAGCATGGCTGATGGCTTTTTGTGGTAAGTGGTCTCAGCAGCAGAAAGGAAAAGGAGGAGTGGGATCTTGTGAGTAAACTGAGTGTCATGGTGTGCATCCCCCCTCCTTTGAGCTCTTCTGCATGACTGCTTGACAGGATCTCCTCTTAAGTAGGGACACACCTCAGAATCACTGCTCCTGCAAAGACCCCTTACACCTCATGAGAGGGGTTACTTTCTGCAACAGATACTCAGTAAGTGATTAATAGCTGGTTAAACATTGTAAGCTTTGCTAAGATTATATTTTAGATTGATTGTGTATATATAGTTCTTAGACAAACACTGATGACCACATCTGGGACTAGGACTGGATTCAGCTGCATCTAGACTCCTTACCTCTTTGGTTCGAGGCATTTGGAAAGCAAGGGGGTCCATTCTGAACCTTGTGACTCAACAAGAATGTCTCCATGAGACAACTGATTTACTCTGTCCTCTCTGCAGTAAATAAGCAAGAGTACCTTCTCAAATCTTGTTAAGCCACTGCCTTATTCATGACTAAGCCTTGTTAGCTCACTACATTATATCAATAAATATACTGCTGCTTCTCTCTTACATGTTAAGTATATAACTTCATCTGTGACACCATGTCAGTGGTGAGGAGCAGCACAAGGGAAGCTCAGAAATGTGCAGAAATGAGGTGGAAAATGAAGGTGGACTGAAAGTATATAATAATAAGAGAGCTATCAAATGTGAGCACAGATGCAGTTCTGGTATTAAGCTGGGATTCACCTCCTGTACCTCCAGGCACTTAATAAGGTGCATGAGTGAGGAACCTTCTCATCCTCACTTTCCTGGTGTGGTGGTTTTACCGTGCTAGGCATCTGAACACCACAACAGCTCTCTCACTCCCCCTCCTCAGATGAGGGGGAGAAGTAAAGGAAAGAACAACTTACGGGTTAAGATAAGGATAATTTAATTAAAGAGAAAAAAAATATTAAGGAAATATTATTATTAATTAAACAATTCAACTAAAGGAAAAAAAAGGAAAGTTTTTTTTTTTTTTTTTTTGGGAAGAACAACACAAAACAAGTAAAGGCTATGTGGAGGTGCAGAGGAAAGAAAGTACTCTCTACTTCCCATAAATGAGCGATGCTTGACCACGTCCTTGAAGCAGGGCCTCAGCGCACGTAGCCGGTGTTTGGGAAGAGGACAGAGGTTTTCGCAACGAGAGCCCACCCCTCCCCTCTTCTTCCTTTTTCCACCTTTTATTGCTGAGTGTGACATCATATGGTATGGAATAGCCCTTTGGTTGGTTCAGGTCAGCTGCCCTGGTGATGTTTCTTTCTCACTTTTTTGCCCACCCCCTAGGAGGGTTAGAGAAAGTCCTGATGCTGTGCCAGCACTGCTCAGCAGCAGACACAGCACTGGAGTGATACCACTGCTGTTCTAGCTACAAGTGCAGAGCGCAACACTGTATGGGCTGCTGCAGGGAGGGTTAACAGCCCAGCCAGACCCAGTACACCTGGGATGAGAAGGAGACTGGTTTCTGGGGGAGTTTTGACCAGGGGGCCTAGAGGCCTGCCTCTTTCTAGTGGTTCAGGGGAGGCAACGGGCCCATTTGGGTTATATAAGTTAGGTGAGATGAATCTGAGTCTATGGATGGGGGAGATTTCCAAATGTTCAGAAATTGTTTGCTGGTTTTAATAACTGAAAAATTCACTGGGCTTGTGAAAATCATGGGTGTGCTCTGATTACTCCAGTAAACAGCATTGGGTCTGAGAGTGGGAAACAGCAATCTAGATTAGAACTATTAAATCAGCAAGTCCATTCCCTTTCTGCTGGTCTCATGTGTGCCAGAAATTTTGTGCAGAGGAACACCCAAGGTTACCCATTATCCACCCACATACTGCACTCCATCTCTTTTGAGATACTGTTTCAATCTGGAGACTGTTGTGTATTTACCACAATTTGGTTTTAGATCTGTAGGCTTCCTCACCCTACCTTCCTCCTTCATGCAGCAGATGGGGAGGCTGCAGTGAAATATGAATGTGCACCCGACGTGTGGGTTCCTGTGACTTGCACAAGCTGGGGATGTTGTAGACCTTTTGCGGTGAGGAAGGATGCAATCCTTTCTGCTTAGTCTGAACTTTCAGTGGTTCCAAGGCTGTGGCTCCATGGTGCATCTGTGTCAAAGAAAAAGTATCTGTCACAGCATTTCTTTCATGGCTATTTGACTGCCTATTATTCACATTTCATGGGCTCATGGAGCTTAAGTCACTTCTACACTATTTCTCAAGGTGAAAGCATTAAGTATGTGAACCCTCTGATTCAAAAGCTCATGACATCCACCACATTTTTTTTTTCCTCCCTGGAGGCTTTCTTAAGGTAAAGTAGGATAGACCTTTAGGTTACGGCAGGTCTCCTTGCTGTATTACATGTACATAGGGCCCGAGGTGAGAGAGAACTCAGATTCCTTGTTATTTATTGATTCCTCCTCTCCACCAGAGTTGCATGCAAGTATAGCACCTTAGTATGTGATAATATGAAAGCCTTTGAGATAACAGATTCAGATAACTCTGAACAATTTTGAACCCACCAAAACACCAAATTACTATCTCTAAAAGTATTACTCATGAGTAAGAGCATTACTGCTAGTATTACTACCATTGCTCAGGAGAGCAGTGATACTCTTATTCCTGAGTTATACTCTTAGAGGTGGTAATACAGTGCTATGATGGAGAAGTGTTAACCAAAAGAGTTACTCAGTGTTCAGTTGTTCTCAGTGTTCTGTCCGGCACCTGCACTTTGACATTCAGAAAAGAGTATCAAGGTATCATGTTTATGAAAAGACAGTGCTAGATGTTGATTCAGATGATATTAAAATGCATAACTAAAATAAATGCCTTGTGTCTAATAACAAAAGGTTAAAGCTGTGTTCTGAAGTAATCTGAAGAATTGAATTCAATTTCTTTTACCAGCCAATACGGTGGGTAAAGGAGGTTACCAACTTTGACATCCATGCAGATAAGGTGGCAGGATTTTGTGTTCCTCATCCTTACAGTGGAAGGACAAGGGAAAAGGGAAGGAAAGGGGAAAATGGTTTTAAAATAAAAGAATGGAGAGTTAGATTAGATGTTAGGAGGAAATACTTCACAATGAGGGAGGTGAGGCACTGGAACAGGTTGCCCAGAGTAGCTGTGGATGTCCCATCCCTGGAGGTGTTTAAGGCCAGGCTGGACAGGGTGCTGAGTAATCGGATCTATGGGCGACATTCCTGCCATAGCAGGGGAGTTTGAGCTAGCTGATCTTTAAGGTCCCTTCCAGACCAAACCATTTTATGATTCTGTGATTCTGTGATAAGCAAACTCAACCTGACAAGATGATTTCATATGGGAGATGAACGTATTGCTCTGGGTTAGTTTCTAAGAACTCCACTACAAAAGCAATTTAGTAGAGATAATTTTGTTCGTATCTTTTCCCTTCCTCCATTTTTTTCCCAGACACTCTATACTATGCAGACTAATAATGCCATACAACAGTAATTTCCAATAATTGGCTGACGCTCCAAAGTGCAACCTCTTTGACACTTTATGAAGTTCTAGCATGTCAGCAGGAGAAAAAAACATGTACAGTGCTTTTCTCATGTACTAGTGATTATGAACTTCCACAGATAATTTGAATTACTACAAAATCCATGAATCAAAATGTCTGCATAACTTTTTAAC
>CM021729.1:12954995-12968600 GCA_011074415.1 Stictonetta naevosa
ATATATTTCTCCAAAGGGCTTCTTTTGCAAGCTGTCAGGCTAAATAGGCTTTAAAAATACTATCTTTGCCAATTCACAGTTTTAGGCACAGTTTTAGGAAGAATGTAGTAGCTGTATTTTGCTTCTGTTGGTGTTTTCACTGGGTTGACATCAGTCATACAGAAGTGCATTATTTCTGACCCTGTGCTTTTTCTCTCATTTCTGTTACCTGGGATTACACAGGTAGATTACACATGCAAAAATTTGGTTAAAATAGAATAACTCAAATTGTTCAAGCATTTTTTTAAACCTTTTAATAACATTTCTCTAATATGAAGTACTTCTCATGCAAACAGTGGATGGTTAAAGGAAATAGTAAAGACTGCTAACTAACAAATTTCCATGAAGGTTAGTGCAATGAATTGAGGGTTGAAACTGATTAGTTTTATTGAATGCTTGAACACCACACAGCAGTATTTTTGATCTTCTCTGCTATAAGTAAAGCTATTTGTGTGTATGTGTATGTGTGTCTGTATGTGTGTGTATTTGTATGTATTAGCAAAATGATGGAAGGATCATGGTTGATCAATGTCCAGGATCAGCTGGAGTGGATATTTATAACTGTTTCTTCTGAAGAATTATAGGAATCCACAGTAGCCTTCAACTACTTTTTTAAAGACTTGTTACTGTTTGATGTTGCCCAGCTATTTGTAAAGCAATTTTGTAAGTAATTCTAGGTTAATCTCAACTTTTATCCGACTTTCACAGTTTCTGACTTTCCTTCTTATGAAAGAGCTAAAGTATCCAACTCAAATGCATCTGAGCTTTGAAAGTGAACTCCAGCTGGGTGTTGAATGATCACGTGTTACTGAAATCATGGCACAGACAGCAGGCAAGACAATAGGAGGAAGAATCAGAGAATATGTGCAGTATATGTGTGTATTAGCATCAGAAAAGACTGTTTGGCTTCAATGTTCTTTTAAAAATTAAATTTAAATCTGTAATGAAAAAAATAAAAGGGAATAACTTTAGTGAATTTCATAGCACTGCTAAGATTGAATAGAAAAGTAGGGTAGTCTAGGTCAAATTTTAGTAATTTTCCAGTTATGCAACCAAATATTGGGAATCTAACTTAAACATCCCATTTGGATTCTAACTGGAGGTATTGCTTATGACATTTGTAGAGAGGATATCTTGGCAGGTTTTATTTATCTTCATTATTGGAAAAAGCAAAAGAGGATCCGTTTCTTTAATAAAATAAGAAGCAATTATGAGGTAGTGTTAAGAATTTCATTGTCTGATCACTTTTCATGGAAATAAAACATATATTAAGAACAAACTTGAGGAACTGCCCCATAGGTGTGAGTCATAGGTGTAAGGGATAAACCATATGCAGAGATTCCATAGAATCATAAAATTATATGGGTTGGAAAAGACCTCTCAGATCATCAAGTCCAAGTGTTAACCTAGCATGGCCAAGTCTACCACCAAAATCTGGGCCTAGATCTCCTCTCTTCTGGCCATCCATGTTTGTGCATTAACTCAGAAAAGACAAATTTCACTCGATATAGAGCTGCAAACAGTTTCAGCAGAAGTCTTTTATTTTATACATTCCTTTATATATTCCTATTTTTATATATTCCTTTTCTGGCAGATGCTGATAGTGAAGTTAAGGTTATATGTTGAATTGTTTATCTACTTCTTCATTTCACAGCAGATTTGCCTCTGAGCTCAGCCTCCTGTGTGGATTTTCCCCCACATCCTCAACACCCTGTCCCTCGAGCTCCAGGGCCTCAAAGCTATTGTGTAAGGGCACCTGGGGAGGCAAGACAGGTAGGCAGGAGGCCTTCCTGTGATGCTGAGCAGGGACATTTCAGTATACCTATCAGTATAGTAATTTCTTACACTAGAGCTCTGACATTCCAAACTGTCTTGTCTCTCCTGGAAGACAACAGTAGGCAGTGGTGACTCAGCCTGGGTTGTCTGTAGATGTATGTAGGTGCTTTGTTCTATATATAAGCATAGGTATTGAATTCAAGCTTTTCCTGAATACTCCTGGTAACTACCACAGTAGGATGCCCTTCTTTCTGGAGGTATGTATGGTTTTACCTATGTGAATAAGATCTAACTGTAATCCATCTGCTGTTAAGAAGCTCATGTCAAATTTTATTTTTGTTTTAATAGGGCAGATATACCCAAACAAACTCTTTGGGAAATTGTGTGTAAATACACAGGCAGACCCTGCCATGAAAAGTTTCTCAAGTTGATAAGGAAAACAAAGAATGATGGAGAAGTGAGGAATGTAATGCCTGTTTAGATAAATTATCCAAGAGCATAAAGAGAAATTGAGATTCTCTCATTGGTAGGGGAATAAGATTTAAGGGTGTAACTGGGTCTACACAAGGGATTTTCACTATTAGTTGACTTTATATACTTTTGAAAGTAATAAGTCATAACTGAATGTTTTTCTTCATAGCATAGCATTTTTGAGGAACATAATTTTGGACTGGATGTTTTAGAAAAAATATGTACATACTTGGAGCAAGATAGGTTTCCATTAGGATTTTTGAAGCATCGAAACAGGTTAGATGCTTAAATCCTGTTAGTTCTAATGGAATTTGAATCTAGGTTCCTAAAGTGCATGAATATTTTGATGATTTTTCTAAAAGTGCTCAACCGCCTTTAAAAAAAAGTTCAGCAAGATTTCATTAAAATATAAATCTACTAAATAAAGCAGACTTGCTCTTGAAAGTACAAAAATTCTGAAGAGTGCTGCTTTTCATTCTTGTAAGCATAGGACTATGTTGACCCTGAGTTGAATTAGTACATGTCTGGAATGGCATTGAGAAGACATTAAACAAAATCAACATAATGAGAGTGTGTTTGGACATTTGCCCTCTCTGGAGACATACCTACTGAGCTTTTCTGAAAATGTCATATGTGCACAAAGAATTATGGCTTAAATCAACTGTATTTTTGTTGCAAACTGTTGGATCAGACTATTGCAATACCCCGAATCTGTGGATGACTAGAAGCAACTGGGACTGAATTTTAAATGTCAAGTGTTATGTTGCCATTTTACCATCTGCATTAAAAGATATCAGGGAAAGGGCAGGTGGACTGAAACACCTCACTGAGTACCAGGTGAGCCAAAAAATGTAAGGAAACAATTGGGAAAGCAGAAGTCTTTTTATCTCCTAAAAGAAACTGAGCTAAGTGGAGTAAAAGTGAACTGTGAATCTTCAAACTATAAACAGATATGTCTTCACAGGAGAGGATAGATTATGGTATAAAAATGATGACTTTGCAAATAGTTGCTGAAGGGATTAAATTAATGCAAACTGTGTAGCTGCATTGGTTAGTTGGAAATATATTTAACTAATATTAACAATTAATACATTTATTTGATACTAACAATGAATTACCCTGATGAAGCACCTCTGGACTTGCAATTAATATCCTACTGGCACACACTAGGGAGAAGACTGAATGAAAGAGAGGCCTGCTAACAGGTGTATGTCCAGATAAAGGCAAGTGCTGGAGCATTTGGGTGCTGTGAGTAGGGCAGTGGGCATGAGTGGTGAGCCTGTAGTGTTGTGGTGAAGGACTGGGAGGAAGAAAAATCTTTTTCCTCACTTTGCTGGAGCTTTCCAGCCTTCTGTAGCCTTACTGTCTGTCATCAGTCATCCACTGAGATCACATACCCGTCTTCTCCCAAACTTCTGGGCAAGCACTTGTATGTGGCTCTGAATTGTGCTTCCGGAGTTTCATCTTGGGTATGAAAACCAGGGCAGCAGCCTCCTTTGTGAATCCCAATAGAAGCTGGGTCAGTGTTGACAGCTTAGCATCATAAATAATGCAGGTAACTCTTATGCCTACCAAGCTTTTATGCTACTTCCTCAACTGAAATTTTAGGTGTCTAGATATGGTTGCTAAGGAAGAATTTGGAAATAGTTAATGGAGAGCAGAATTACCTTGCCCAGCGGTGGCACTTTGAATAAAGTATAGTGGTCATATGTAGTAGCTTCATCTCTTTTGAGGTCAGTGGAAGAACAGATCCCCAGGAGGAACCACTTAGTCCTGCTAACAGTTAATACAAAGTCTCTGCTACTGCATATTCAAAGATAGTAGTGATACTGAGAAGTCTCCCTCTTTATTTCAGTGGCTGTAGCTTTGATTCTTTCCTACATGTCTTAGCTTGTTAAAGTGTTCAATGACATTTAAGATGTGATAGCAAATGGAATAGGTGCTTTATATATCCTTCTGAACTAGATACCCAACTCACTGCTCCTTGAATATGAGATTCGACTTGGTGGTCAAGGTGACTCCCCCTTTTATGTATCCTTCAGAACATCAAACACTGTAATATGCAGATAACATAACAATTATTTTTAAAAAACTTTAATAGTATCTGACTGGAAAGGTATCTTTTGTCTTCATCTCAGACAGTAGAAGGAATGGACTTAAGTCGCTTTTTTTTTTTTTTTTTTTTTTTTTTTTTTTTTTGGTTGTTACAACTTCATGCCCGTGTACTTTCTTTCAGCTTCATGATTAGGTACTTTCTTCAACATTTCATTTTTTTCTCTTGGCAGACTTTAGCAATATTTGGAGGAATAGGAATGTGGCATTATAGTAAACTGAAAGCTTTCTATCATGTTTTGGGAGGAGACTACTGAATTTCCTTAGGGAAAGTAAAGGGAGTTTATAGGTACTTTCAATACTTCCAAATAAATGTGCTTAGTTCCTGGCTACAGAAATTAGCATTTAATTTTGAACCAGTCTTGAGGCAGGTGGTTTTAAAACATCCTGTAATGTTGCAATTATTGATCCTACGGAGGACAGAATACTTGTTATTATATGATGTGGTTGTCAGACAGGAAGAGGGATGGAGTGAGAGCATGAACAAATGGAGTATGGTACTGGAGCTGAATTCTAGGGGGATGCTATGTTGAAATCAGTCATGGAAGATTTAAAAGAGCATGACAATATTTCCATGGAGCTTTTACAGATGAATTTTAATGATTTGCTACAACTTCATACTCACTTTCCCTGGTGTCACTTAGAGTTAACTTCAAAACTTGTTTCCTGTTGTTTAAATCTGATGTTGATTCCTCATTGTGATACATGGAAAATGTGATAACTTTTAAATTCAGGTGCTGCCCTTTAAACTAAGTAAGGATTTGAATGGAAGAAGTATTTGTGGCATGATTTTCAGATGTATATTTATAATTGAAGCAGTGCCCTTTTTTTGAGCAGGAAGAGTGATTTTCCTTCAAATAAGTACTGTCTCATTTCACTAGCTTTGGGGGAAAAGAAAATCAAGCCTAAAGTGGAGTAGGGAAATGCTTATTTTGAGTACCACAAAATGAAGCAAGGAGCTGGTTTGCAGATGGAGCTTAACTTTGTGTTCTTTACTT
Source organism: Stictonetta naevosa (assembly GCA_011074415.1). NCBI lineage: Eukaryota > Metazoa > Chordata > Aves > Anseriformes > Anatidae > Stictonetta > Stictonetta naevosa. Next base: position 12,960,392 of record CM021729.1, read on the forward strand.
CACTGTCACTTGCTTTTTATTGGGAAGCTGTTCTGAAAAGCTTCAGCTGCAGTTAATAGAATGCAAATTGTAGCCTCAGTTACACTGGTATAAATTTGGAGTGACTCTGTTGAAACTTTTGCTAAAGTAGATTGTAATACACTGGCTTCTGCATTACTGTATATGAATGTATAAAGTCCAATAATTATTGACTTCTGCTAGTGGAAAAAATTCTGGGAGTGAGGAAGTGCACTCTGTGTCCAGAAATGCCAATGAAGACAAGGCAATTTTTATACATACTGGAACAGAAATGAGAACATTAAACAAAATAGTAAGAAGTGGCAAAATTAACAATGTAGGATAAAAAATTGGGGAGAGTGCAGAACCGTGTAATTCCATACTTGACCATACTTAAGATAACTAACAACCCATCTACCAAAAACAAAACAAAACAAAACAAAACAACTCATTTTTAATATATTAAAGCTATATATGTTTTAAAAATGTTACTGGGGGAGGTGACTAGTAGCACCACAACTGGACAGGTAATTAAAGCTCAAATGACTTCTCGGTTCCTTCGTGAAGAAATAATTGCTAAAACAGTATCTCATCAAACTTGCAAGTGGCAGCTCTATTCACAGTTTTTTGTATTTTCAGATGAGATTGTTTGGAGGCAAGGATCTGCTTTGTGTTTACAATAAAATAAAATAAAATAAAATAAAATAAAATAAATAATAATAATAATAATAAAGACCTAAAGAAAAGAATAATAAATAAGTTATAACCACCAACAGAGTGAAATTTTCTGGTTCCATTTTTCTTGAACATAAACACTTAATGACAGAACATGTTAATAAGGAAAGGTTAGAATAAGAACTGAATGGAGTAAAACTTTGAAGTTAGCCCTTGCAGGAGGTGTTGAACTAGAGAAGCTCAACATGAGCCAGCAATGTGCTGTTGCAGCCCAGAAAGCCATCTGTATCCTGAGCTGCATCAAAAGAAGTGTAGCCAGCAGGTTGAGGGAGGTGATTCTCCCCCTCTGCTCTCGTGACACCCCCCTGGAGTCCTGGGTTCAGCTCTATAGCCCACCACACAATAAATGTAGCTATTAGAACGAGTCCAGAGGAGGGCCATGAGGATGACCAGAGGGTCATCCATACTTCTGTAAAGGTAGGAGACAGAAAGTAATGGTACGTTTCTACTCTCACTCGTGAGAAGACCACTGTCGTTACTTCTCAGCCAACACAGTTTGAAAAAAAATGTAATTTTTTGATATCTTTTACTACTTAGTTGTAAAATTATATTGTAGGTACATTGTGGTTTCCTAGACGATTTGTTTAAAGGCATGTCTGCTCTAGGACTGTTAAGATATATATAAGTTATGCAGAGATATAAGGTGTTGACTGAATTTAGGGAAAATATGTTTTTATTAATATTTGGGCCTGAATGCTTAGATAATTGCAAATTTACTTGCTGAATTATTGAAAATTTGTAACAGAGGCTGACCTATTCAATGTGTGCTTGGGGTAAACAGTTGTTCCTATTTAAAAGAAATTTTATTCACCCACTTAGGAAAGAAAACTAATCTAGTCTGATTTAGACAGTCAGTCATGCAAGGGGCACACAGACAACACAGTCCGAAATATACATTCTGAAAACAGCCCCCTGAAATCATTTGGGATCATCTTTCAGATGTTTCATAAGCAAAACCAAGGTTTAATTTCACCGAATAAATACTTCACAATGCATAATGCACCCAGCTGTAGCTGTAAATGCCATTTTCTCAACTGCTTAACTATTCCTTCTTTTTACCAAGGCTTATAGTGGTGTGAAATGAAGCTTAACTTTGCAAATATGTAATATATAGTAAAATTATCCCCCTTTGTGAAATTAGGGGGAATAAGCTTCTGATGGGTGTTTATGTACTGTAGTAAGAGATTATAAAAGATTAAAAGGAAATTTTAATGAGGTGAAAAGCAGCCCTTGCCGCTTCTAACCCTCATGATTAGAGGAGCAGAAGCTCCTCTAATTTAGGATTTAGGAGGGTTTATCAAGATGAGGCTGGTGGGGAGATTATGACCTGCGTTTGAAACCCGTTGCTTGTCTAATTCGTGTTTCCTTAGGTAATGTATTTAGGAGCCTAGTTGCTTCAAGCACAATGAGGGGCAGAAGAAACATAGTCTTTAATTAGTTTGAAGGACTATTTAGTAAACTGAGTCAAACCAAACACAGAAGAACACAGAATTTAAATATATACAAGTGCATTTAAATATAATGTGTGTTATAGCCTTGTGCAATTGCATTTAAATCTGTAAAAAAAAATCAGAGAGCAGTAGTATAACACAATGCTTGGAATTATAACCTGAAATCTTCATCATATTATAAGCATGTTTTTTTCTGAAAGAAAATAAACTTAGTCTGTAATATGTGTGTAACTAGTAGTATAAATTGTTCAAAGGAAATATTTGTTTTAGGCCACTAATTATTTTAGAATGTATACCAGAGTATTGAAAGTATTTGAAGAATTCAAATGAGCAGTTTTCATGATTACTGATGTAGCAAAGGTAAAACAAACAAACAAACAAACAAAACCAACCAAACAAAAACAATTACTTCCATGATGCAATTTGTATAAAATTGTGTGGACCACGAAGTGTGAAAACGGGGCAGAATTATTTTGCTCCCTCTAGCAGAAGATGTCTGGGGAACAGTGGGATCTCTTTGAGGCCAGATCTTTTTAAGTAACAACATTCCACACCTTTCCTCATTGTTTCACTTCTGGCTAGCCTAAATTGCTTCAAGTTATCTAGGGTCAGATCCTTGTTTCTACTGAACTTACGCTGAATCTTTACATCCAAAAATATCTTTTGAATTGGAATCTTATCTATCAGCTAACAGAATCTCTAGTGTTCCAAATTCTACAAAAGCACTGAAAATCTTCTTTTTAGAACCTGAGTCAGCTATATTGTCTTTCCTGGGACCATCAGTAGTGTAAATTTAAATAATAAGTATTGAACTGCCCCTCATGATGGATTTGCAGACCATTGAAAATATAGTTCTCAAGTCTTTTACAAGATTGGAAGAGTGCAAGTAAATTGGTCAATAGTTTCATGCTGGAGGGAGTCATGGCTCAAGTTATAATTTCTGCTGGTTAACACTCTAGTGAATTATTTACCTATAGACTTTTGAAAAGTGTTCTGCCTATGGACTGCAAAAATATGTCATTTTCAGTCATTACACCTGAAATTTGGCAATCCTACATAAGGAAGGGATAAATAAGTTAGCACTTATGGGAACTGGTTGCAGCAGTATTGACTAAATAATTGCTATAGCCAATTACATTGGAACTTTAAGCTTCAAAAGGAAACTATATCTCCACATCTGCTGGATGGAAATGTGGTTCAGACAACTTTACAGTACTGGAGAAGAGTCCAGAAGCTTGTCTGATTTTACTCTCTATTAGTTGGTCTAAACAAAGATAAAACTACTCTTTACAAACTTTCCTGGCTTGCATTTTTACACCATTCTAGGTGAAGTAACATTATGATTATCAAACTGTATCCCTGTTTGCAAAATGAGTAAACGAGTCTTTCCAGATAATATAGATCACATTAATAAGTGATATTCTCTACACTTCAGTCCTAGAAGAATCAGCATGAACAAATTTTTAATTCAACTGATTTTTGATGTGTTGATGGATTATTACAAATAGTATTGGAGTTAACCAGTTAAATATTTCATAGAATCATAGAATCATATGGGTTGGAAAAGATTTCAGAACATCAGGTCCAACCATTAACCTAGCACAACCAAGCCTACCACTAAGCCATGTCCCTAAGCACTACATCTACACATCTTTTGAGTGCTTCCAGGGATGGTGACTCAAGCACTTCCCTGGGCAACCTGTTCCAATATCTTACCACCCTTTCAGTGAAGATTTTTTTCCTAATATCCAACCTAAACCTCCCCTTGTGTGACTTGAGTCCACTTCCTCTTGTCCTATTGCTTGTTGCTTGGGAGAAGAGACCAAACCCCACCCCACTATAACCCTTTGAGTTTGTTGTAGAGAGTGATCAGGTCTCCCCTGGGCCTCCTTTTCTCTAAGCTTAGCAACCCCAGCTCCCTCAGCCACCCTTCCATAAGACTTGTTCTCTAGGCCCTTCACCAGCTTCATTGACCTTCTTTGGACACACTCCAGGATCTTGATGTCCTTCTTGTAAGGAGGGGCCCAAAACTGAACATGGTATTTGAGGTGCGGCCTCCCAGAGCCAAATTCAGGGGGACAATCCTTTCCCTAGTGCTGCTGGCCATGCTGTTTCTGATCTAAGCCAGTATGCTCTTGGCCTTCTTGGCCACTGGAGCACACTGCTGGCTCATATGCAGCCAGCCATCGACCAATACCCCCAGGTCCCGTTCCTCTGGTCAGCTTTCTAGCCTCCTTTCCCTCCAGCCCATAGCATTGCATGGGGTCATTGTGCCCCAAGTGTAGGACATGGCATTTAGCCTTGTTGAAACTCATACAGTTGGGCTCCGCCCGTCAGTCCAGCCCATCCAGATTCCTCTGAAGAGCTTTCCTACCTTCAAGCAGATCAACACTTGTGCCTAACTTGGTATCATCTGCAAACTTACTAAGGGTGCAACTTGATGTCCTCATCTAGATCACTGAGAAAAATATTTAAGAGGACTGGCCCCAGTACTGAGCCCTGGGGGACACTAATGACCATACTCCAGCTCCATTCACCACAGCTCTTTGGACCCAGCCACACAGCCAGATTTTACCCAGCATGCCAGTCCAAGCCATGAGCACTCAGTTTCTCCAGAAGAATGCTGTGTGAAACAGAATCAAAATCTTTACCAGGTAGACCACATACACAACCTTTTCCTTACCTACTGAGAGGACCACATTGTCATAGAAGGGGATCAGGTCAGTTAAGCAGGACCTGCCTAAACAAACCCAGTTCCTTCAGTCAATCCTCATAGGGCCTGGAACACAAGTCCTGTGAGGAGCGGCTGAGGGAACTGTGGTTGTTTAGTCTGGAGAAGGCTCAGGGGAGACCTCTCTACAACTCTCTACAAGCTCTGTACAACTCCCTGAAAGGAAGGTGTGGGGAGCTGGGGGTCGGCCTCGTCTTGCAGATTAAAAATGTTAAATGTTAAAAGTTAAAAATATGTTTTCCTTTGAGGCTGAGGCCAATGAATGAAGACATTTATATAGAAGGAAATCTTTCCATCTCTGCCTACCAATGTTACAGTACAATGTTTGAGCACTGAAAGGTAGTAAAAATCTTGAATAAGTGGAGTTCCCTATTTTCGTATTCAAGTAACTAATAGTAGAATTTGGCACAACTCCTTTTAGCTTTGGAGTGCTTCAGTTAATGGACATAATTTACTGTTAAAGGAAATAGGTAATACAATTTGTGGTTCAGTCTGCTCAATACAAAGATGAGGTTACCTTTGTCAACTTCTTTTCTGCTAGACAGCTACACTTCTATTTATATTTACACTTATATAATGGTAGGAGAAAGATTCTAGAACAGGTCACTACAATATTCTGAACAAACTCTGTTTGCAAAGCTTATTGAACTATATGAAGATTCACCTACAGGGCTTTCATTTTGTCCCTCTTTATCTTTCCATTTTCTCCATGAGATTAGCTTTGAATTCATAGACTGGACAACAGTGGAATCCTGAAAACGTTTCACTGGGTCTCTTGTTTAGACACTTGAATATTACTGATTTCATTGAAACCCTTCCACTGAAGCAGATGTACTCCTAGCCTCCTCTGACTTTTCGTGAACTTTTATATAATTTCAGAAGTAAATATGACCTGTCTTTTTTAAATTTAAATTTAACTTTTAATTTTTAGTTTTTATTTCTCTTGTGAAATCCAGCTTAAAATCTTTCCATTTACTTGGGACACATTTTTCTTCATGGTATGTGGTTGTTACTGTCTGGGAGAAATGACTGTACTGAAATTTATTTTTAAACAGCTAAAAATGCTAAGATGTCAATTTAACATTTCATGACATTAATATTGTGTTTTTGTAGATGTTACCATCCCAATTTAGGAAAAGTGCAAGAAGTAAAACTGTTTTGGACAAGTTTTAACTGTAAGATAACAAGCTGATTTATAAAACAAGAGCTCTTAGATGAAATTGGGCCATCCAGAGAGACAGTTTTACATTTCAGAAAGTAAGATGTAGTTGTTAATTAGTGTATAGTGTCCAAAAAATCTACAGCCAGGTATTGAATTGCCTAAAGTAGTTTGGATTATTTTGACCACATCAATGGGAGAAAGGGAATAAAAAAAAGGAAAATGGAATATTATTTTTTGTTTTTCTTAGAGTGGTGGAGAGGTGGAAAAGTCACAAAATTCATCCTTTCTGGCCTTAGCCCTGTAGATCAGAAGGTAGGGAGGTAAAAGAAGCGGAAATCACAATTACTATTTGGATTCATCTTAAGTGGTCTTACTCTTCATAGAATCATAGAATCATTAAGGTTGGAAAAGACCTTCAAGATCATCTGGTCCAACTGTCCCCATACCACCAATATTACCTACTAAACTATGTCCCTAAGTACCACGTCCAACCTTTCCTTAAACACCCCCAGCTCTTGTTACTCTTTCCACGTAGTACTGTAGGTAAAGTAAGACTTCATTCTAAATCCATATGTGTGATTGTATTTTTGCTTTTGGCTCTTTAGAAATGTCAAGAATAAGGCCAAATGAAGATCTTCCTCATATCCAGGGAAAAAAGCAAACAAACAAACAAACAAAAAACCACACTCAAGTTGTGCTGCCACTCAGCCACTTAGCTCTATCTGAAATAGTCCTCTACAAATCTTCCTCATTGTCTCACTTTGATAAAAGTTCTGTGAGCACATACACTCTAATTTGGTAATCACTTCATTTTATTTTTTTTCCTCTAACATTGTTTACAGTAGTTACAGCTTATAGATAACTCCATGCAGCATAAAAAAAAATATCTAAAGAAATTATTTGTACAGCTCTTGTTATGCAATTGTTCATGATGCTGGATATTGTGAGCAGATAAATATATTATTTCGAGGAATTTGGTATCCTACAGCAAAACTGGAGTCAGCCACTGTACAAGATGTACAAAGGTGCATAGGATTACTATCCAAAATCATTGCATGAGGCTCTCTCTGGTGGGGATTTCATGTCTATGCTCAAATTAGAGAGAGAAGGTCAGTGCCCAGGCTTTGCCACCAGAGGTCTTCAAAGAAAATATAGACACATTTTCAGTGACTGAAGATAATAGGTAAAGTCACCTTAAAGTCACCGCTGACAGAAATAGTCAGGAGTAATTTTCTCAAGTGCTTCAAGAAATTATTTGTCGGAGATGCAGAAGTCATGCCTGACAAAGTTGCTGCTGGAAAGCTGAAACAGCTCATCTTGCTTTGTGTGTCTGTCTGGATGTGCTGTTCTCTATTCCCCTGCTGGAAGAGGGAGAGATTTTGATAGTGATGAATTAAAGAGAGTTTCTGATTACTTGTTGAATGTACATAAACAGAAAGAAGACTCCAGTGAAATTATAAGTCTCTTAAGCTCATCCAGTTACAGTTAATACATCAGTTGAAAGAAGGTCTTAGAACAGGAGAAAACTCTTCTGTGTTTTCTGCGAAGGTGACAGAGCACTGAACAGGTTGTCCAGGGAGGCTGTGGAGTCTCCTGCTCTGGAGATATGAAAAACCTGCAACATGCTCTAGGTGATCCTGCTTGGCAGCGGGGTTGGACTAGATGATCTTCAGATGTCCCTTCCAACCTCAAACATTCTGTGATTCTATGTTTCCGTAACATATAACAACTTAGTGATTGCCCTGTACTCATAAAACACAAATCACATATTTTTGAATGGACACTTGGATTTTTATTTTATTTTATTTTATTTTATTTTATTTTATTTTATTTTATTTTATCCAGGAGCAAATCTCAGACTTCTCTATTGTTTAAAATTTCACGTTGCACTAGTGAAGTCTTCTCTTCTCATGGGCTATATTTCGGGTTAGCTTGATAAGAGCATTCCTTAACTTCCTCTGCCAAGCAAAAAAACAGGTCTTCCTTCCTTCCTTCCTTCCTTCCTTCCTTCCTTCCTTCCTTCCTTCCTTCCTTCCTTCCTTCCTTCCTTCCTTCCTTCCTTCCTTCCTTCCTTCCTTCCTTCCTTCCTTCCTTCCTTCCTTCCTTCCTTCCTTCCTTCTTTCCTTCCTTCCT
>CM021729.1:12974549-12988177 GCA_011074415.1 Stictonetta naevosa
GGAAGGGAACGGAAGGGAACGGAACGGAACGGAACGGAAGGGAACGGAAGGGAACGGAAGGGAACGGAAGGGAAGGGAACGGAAGGGAAGGGAACGGAAGGGAAGGGAACGGAAAGGAAGGGAACGGAAGGGAAGGGAACGGAAAGGAAGGGAACGGAAAGGAAGGGAACGGAAGGGGGAAGAGGAAAGGGAGAAAAAAAGAAAAAAGAAAAAAGAAGAAAGAAAAAAAAAAGAGAGAGAAAGAGAGAAAGAAGGAGAAAGAGAAAGAGAAAGAGAAGAGAAAGAGAAAGAGGAGAAGGAGAAAGAGAAAGAGAAAGAGAAAGAGAAAGAGAAAGAGAAAGAGAAAGCTCTTCACTTTACCTTCCAGAATTACACTTCTCTCTCTGTTAAATTTGCAGAATTTTCTTTTAAGTTAAATATATGAAATTTGTCTATGCAGAAAGGTAAAAAAGTCAATCTTCTCTTTCAAACTCATGAAAGAAGTTGTGGCAATTTTTGTTTGCTTAACAGCTTAGAAGCATCTCAGAAACCTATGCTCATTTCTCCTCTGCTTACCCAGATGCAGAACCCCATTTCTCACTTTGAGAATACCCTGATCAGCAGGTAGTATGTATTTCATTCTCAAACTATGATATGGAAAGAAAAAATGTTTTATTTGGATGCGATAAACTTGCTGCACCCTCACCAGGTTTGCAGATGACACCAAGATGAGTGGTACAGTCAATACAACAGAAGGAAGGGAAGCCATCCAGAGGGACCTGGACAAGCTTGAGAATTGTGAACCTGATGAGGTTCAACAAGTCCAAGTGCAAGGTGCTGCACCTGGGTTGGGGAAATCCCTGACATGAGCACGGATTGGGAGAAGTACCCATTGAGAGCAGCCCTTCAGAGAAGGATTTGGGGGTTCTGGTTAACAAAAAGCTCGACATGAGCCAGCAGTGTGTGCTTGCAGCCCAGAAGGCCAACTGTGTCCTGGGCTGCACCAACAGAGGGGTGGGCAGCAGGGGAGGGAGGGGATTTTGCCCCTCTGCTCTGCCCTTGTGAGTCCCACCTGGAGTGCTGCGTCCTAGTCTGGGGCCCCAGCACAAGAGGGATGTGGGGGGATGTTAAAACAGGTCCAGAGGAGGGACATGAAAATGTTCAGAGGGCTGGAGCTCCTCTCCTACCAAGACAGACTGAGAAATCTGGGGCTGGTCAGCCTAAGAGAAGGCTCCAGGGTGGCCTTATTGCACCTAATCAATACTTTAAAAGGGGGTTATAAAAAAGATGGAGAGTGACATTTTTCTCAGTCAGATAATGACAATGTAAGTGGGAAAGGTTTTAAACTAAAAGTGGTGAGATTTATGTTAGAGGTTAGGAGGAAATTCTTCTTTCATAGGATGGTGAGGCACTGGAACAGGTTTCCCAGAGAAGTTGTGGATGCCCCATCCCTGAAGGTGTTCAAGACCAGGTTGGATGAGGCCCTGAGCAACCCAATCTAGTGGGTGGGATCCCTGCCCATGGCAGGGAGGTTGGAACTGGGTGATCTTTAACGTCCCTTCCAGCCCAAGCTGTTCTATGATTGTATGGTTCTATGATAATGAAGTGAACTTCATGCTTCATCTAGTGGTTATGTTTCAACCTTCACTTGACAAGGCCAAGAATGAAACTGTATTCCACCATCTCTGTCTTGGTGAACGGTGAGCTTGTTGATCTCTTGCCACAGAACTTCTGAATATATGAAAGCTTGTGAGATGGGGTGGTGTTACAACCCGCTGCTGGTGCCTGATTCCTCTAGGTTGTGCTCTGAGTGAGAACCAGCTGGTGGAGGGAGGGAAGAAAAGATACAGATGAGTTGCACGGTGTTGTCAAGACCATAACCGTCTGTAGAAGATGACATTTAGATATGTAGGAAATTTTACAAAAGCGATGGTAAATTCTGAGCACCAGAAGAACTAGACAGAGTATGAGCAAGGAGAAAACACTATTGGTCTGATTTTAGAAAGCAAAGTACTATATCTAATCAAGGTAAAGACTAACCTAGCCTAGTAGTCTGCCTCTGATATTATCAAAGAATCATAGAATCATGGAATGGCTCAGTTTAAAAGATGCCATTAAAAAATGATTTATTTATTTATTTATTTATTTTTTCCATATACTATGCTGATTGTGCTTTTTGTCATACCTCTGAATCCATGCATGCAACAGTTAGTACATCCTGAGACAGTGACAAGATATGCATGCATTTTTCCATGTGAAGACACTATGATTTTTAGCAACAGAAATGTAACTGTTTTTAATATCTCATTTTATCTTGCTTATTTATTTATTTATTGCTGCGAGTGGACAGCTTTTATTGCTTATGGATCTGAAACAAAAGATTCACAATGATGGATGTGGTGGTCCAATAACATTGCTTAACTAACAGGAGTTCATTGCTAGAACCCAGCAGCCATTATGTGCTCCCTTCACATGAATCTATCTGCATTTCCACTCTTCTGCACAACTAGGCAGTATATTGCTTGGGCTTGATTTAGATGGCCAAAGGTAGTCTGTACCATCTGTTATTCATTTAGCTCTTTTGACCTTGGTATTTGAGCATCTGGCTTATTTATTTATTTATTTTTCCCTAATGTGTCAATGATTTATTTTTTTCTGTTTGGGAGCTGCATTAGAATCATTAAGAATTCTTTGCTTACTATGGCAATTAATCATTAGGAAAGTAAACATCTAAATTTAGCTCTATTTATATTTAAACAAACCAATAACATGTATAAGGAAGGAATAGGAACTCAAATATGTGATTTCTAGGGAAGTGGAAGTCCTTTACATGTGCATTAAAGCCAGGGGATCTTGCTTAATTGTTGACTGAGGTGAGATATTTGTAAAATTACTAACAGGTGAGAATTCTTTAACAGATTTTTCATATTAGCAAATAACAAAATGATATCAAAAACATGTAGCATGATCCTGCAGATTTTCCTTGCCCAAAAGGTATCTGATTTTACTAGGGTTTTTGCCTATGCTGTTTCTTATGATACACAGGAAGCTAAAGAGATGGTAGAACACATCACTGGCTCTTAGAACTCATGTTTTGCTGCACAGAGTGGAGCTCTTAAATATTGCACTATCATCAGAATTAAAATTTATTTCTTCATTCACAAAAACAAAATGTTAGGATCTCCACTCTTTCTTTCTAACATGAATAAACCCCAAAATCACTACCACCACCACTCATAATAATAATAAATAATAAAAACAAATAAAAAAACCTCTCTCTCTCTCTCTCTCACACACACACACACACACACACAAACATACACATAAATGTTGTGAAGACAGAGTGAAAACAAGTCTTTGCCATTATCATTGCTAGTTACTTTGCTCTGAGGAGTGTTGGTTACAATTCCTGTTCTGATATGCCCAACATTGCCTTGGTGCTAGGTAGGAAGTCTATGTAACCAGTGCACTGATCTGCATCCCATTGTGGATGATAATTATCCAAAAAAAATTAGGTGTTGCAACATTTATCTCTGTATGCCAGTGAGTGCCCACTTTGTGTTCTGGATCTAGCATTTTCACTCATCTCTAACTGTAGGTTCAAGTCTTCCCAGCAGAGGGTGATGGTACATTTATGCTCAGGAAACTGATTACAGTGACTTGGGGACACGGTTAATTTTGGACTGAAGGGGACGTGAACATGCATTTCAGTCAAGCACATTCTGGTGTGCAGGTCTGAATGCTTCCAATCTAAAACGAATACTGTTTTTGCTCATGGGAATTCATTACTGACCCAAATAATAAACAGTAGATATATGAATGCCAGAAATAGGGAAAGCTGGTTTCCCTTGGTGACTGTTCATTAATTGGTTACTGATCTAAATTATAGTAAGATTCTGTGTTGTACTTATATTTACTTATTACTTTCCCGTTGAGAGCATATCCCCACTTACCTCTGTCAGTGTTGCTGATTTTAGCAGTAGCAGTAGACCTATAAAATCAAAAGCTGGTATTTTTGAATCTATCTGGTTTTACAAGGCTACTAGGAGCTTAATTAAACTTGAGACTTCATTGACTCCAGCAGCTTCAGGTGAAACTGGCCAGGGGTTTTAAACATCATGTGGGGAAGATGGGGACTAGAATAACACACAGAGTAACTGCATAAGTCTTGCTCCCATATGAAACCAAACTGTAGAAAGATAAATACACATAGAAATTATGGACATTTTAGCATTGTTAACACCAGTGCTCATTACATAATTTAACAAGTACTTTGAGGCTTCTAAATACAAGGTCCAGGCAAAAATACTGCAAAGCTCAACTGAATCACACTCTGGCACAAGCTAGAAAAGAAAAACACACAGAACAAACAGCTGTCTACATAAACAAACAAAAACCAAAATTACTATAAAAGTGAAAAAGTCTGCATCTCTTCATTGTGCTGAGGGTATTGATTTAATTGCTTCTTTGTGTCACTCATTAATTCCAGTGATTTCATCATCAAAGCCATATCTATCACTGAATGGCCCTAGTACGTAAATACTTATGTTCCAGATCTGTAATTTATCTTGAACCTAGTGTGTTTCAGAGCTACTAACTTTAATAAAAAAGTGATTAAATCTTCCATACCTGTCTCCTAAGAGAAGAATAGCCTTTGCATAATATACCTTTAATGAGAAAAAGACAAATGTCTAGAAATCCTCCAAGCAACCTATTTCTGTATGTCTTTTCAGACTGAAAAAATTATTGAAGCTTTCATTTTTGATAACTTTCTTCACTTGCATTAAGTTCTTTTATTTTCTGATGATTTTGTTTTAATGCCATGTCTATTTTTTCAAGTAGGAGTGCATCTGACAACTAATGTTTGAAGTACAACTGGAGAAATTCTCTTTTGTACATTGTGTTTAGATGCATTTTTTTTTTTTTCCAGAATTCCTAGGTAAAGAACATTGAGTTCTGAAAAGGTAACTCCTTGATGAAAAGTACTTATTACCCACTGTCGGAAAGGAAATTGGTCCAAAATAGACTTAATTTGGAGAGGAATCTGTAACTGTGGTATGATGTTAATTTGGCTGCATACTGAAATATTCATAGCCTTCTATATTGTATAAATAACAACAATCACTTGCATTTTTGCATACACACTTACAAAAAGCAGGGAAAAAGGCATGTCTAACTCTAACTTTTACAGAAGTAAAATCATCGGTTGGATGCTTCTATCCATAAGCAATTCTCACTTGCAGACAAGTAGCTGGAAGGAATCATAGTAGCAGATGCTGCTGTTTCTTTGCACTCTTTTGGGCTACTAACAAGCACATGGTAGATGTTGTAACCTTCATGCTTCTAATGGAATTAGTTTGTATAATTTATTTTATATTATTATATCTAGTTAATCTCTTCCCTGTGTAGGGGATTTCTTGGAGATCCAAAGGATATTCTTGGAAATGTGTTGTTTGATTTTTATTTATTTATTTTTAATTATAGAGCAAAGAAATTTCACTAATGTAAGGACAAGCTCTGAAAGTAGTTAATCTTGTGCTTACATTTAAGCTGTGCAGCTACGAGGCCAATGTACACACACACACACATATTTGTTTAATGTGATCAAATTAACTGTCACTTTTGCAAAATTAAAATAAGTGTTTGCAGAAGCTGAATCTACCATAAACTTTCTAAGACAGTGTCTGATTTAGATACAACAGAGGACCAGAATATCTCATAGAATCCCATGTTGCCAAGTGAGTCATATGGAAATCACAATCCGACTGGGACAAACTTAGGGAAGGTGTTCTCCTGTAAGTGCAGGAGTGGGGCAAAGGAAAGTATATTTCAGGAGGGAGGAGGGAAGGAAGTATATTAACCATGGTAAGCAGAACAAATTTTAGTCCTGGTAGTAGGTTATTCTGCCAGCTAAAATTCCTTATTATGTTATTCTAACATATCTTCTTTAGATCATAGGTATTTCTCAGGGTTTAGTACCTATAATTCTTTGTTATTTTTAGAATTCTTCAGAAATATTTTCTTTTGTTCTTAATTTGCTGTATTATGATCAATTCAAAACAAAAATGATTCCCAAGAAACTAGCTTATTAAATAGTAGTTATATTAAATGAAAATTAACCATCTTTGTGGCAACACACATTTTACTGTGTGTACTTGTCCTTATAGAAACTTCATACTAATGGGAAGGACGGACTGCATATCTTCCTGCACCAAAACCCAACATTGTTTCATACATCTAGCCTCTGATGCTTTCTCCCACTAGAAGGCCAGATGATAATTTTGTTTGTTTGTTTGTTTTTTATTCCTAAACAAAAATAAAATTGATATACTGAAGCTATTTCAGTGAACAGCTACTCAATAAACTCCAAAGCAGTATTTTTTCTAGATTCATAGAAGATAATTTTTAGCTCACAAGCCTACAATCAGAGAAATTTAGTGAAACAACATTTTGTTAATATAAATATAAATATATAAACTCCATATTTTTGTACTAAATTCCTTTAGTTAATCTTAATTTTCATAGTATTGAAAAATGTTGCAAAGTCTTTGAGGTGGGCATATTGTTTGTCTTTGCAGTTGGGTATAGATATACAGAGACTAGAAGTCAACCAAGAAATGTAAGCTTTCATCATGAATGTATACATCCATTTTAAACATAAATGCATACATCTATTTTGTTGATGGTATCTGTGACTAAGGATTTACATCAATGTTGTAAAAAGGGCTGAGCAGGATATGGCCCCTCAAACTTACCCAGCACCCAGTTGTCCATATCCTATCTTTCTCAGCCCCTACAGGGAATGTCTTTCTGAATACTTTTTCTAGAATATTTAACACAGCAGACATGATTTGCAATTAGACGAATAAAGGTATATACCTGAGCTGACTTTAAACTGCTTAGCCGTGGTACCTGAGCAACATCAACACAATGACGCAGAGCTTAGCAGGGCTG
Organism: Stictonetta naevosa; assembly: GCA_011074415.1. Taxonomy (NCBI): domain Eukaryota; kingdom Metazoa; phylum Chordata; class Aves; order Anseriformes; family Anatidae; genus Stictonetta; species Stictonetta naevosa. The sequence continues at coordinate 12,981,483 of CM021729.1, forward strand.
CAGAATTCAGTTGCGAAGTAAAACAAATGCCTATGCCGTTAGTTTGCATAGAGCTGCAGCCTGTCATCAAAAGCTTTGTCAGTATTTGAACTAGCTAATTTAAAGCAAACAAAGTTTGTCCATACTGGGCTGCACTATAACCTCTTTGATACTGAAATATGACAAAAGCAACATTTTATTTTGCAAGAACAGAGAATGTAATGAGTCAGGAGCAACAATGTGTTCTGAATTCCCCTTGGAAAGAGTGTTGCCTTGTACGATGCATTTTTCGGGGGATATTGGAAAAGGATTTTTTATACAAAAACTTGTGGTGGGGGAATATTGTTAATCATCCTAGGGTCCTGTGTAACTTTGTTAAAGGTTGCTGTGTGAGCAGTTTTTATGGATGCAAGTTATTCATGCCTTCATTACTCGAATTATGTAACAGCACATGTTCTTAACCTTCTATTCTGCTTGCACAGTCAGTTCTATATATTTTACACTGAAACACAATAGAGAGGGGAAGGAGAAAAGGACCAGCACACCCTTGAAGAATGGTGCCTGAATGACTGAGCTGATTCCTTTTTGCATCAGATCAGCCCTCCTTTAACTTAGTGGAAGTGACCATGGCATCAAGCCTGCCAGTGTTCCAGAAGTGCTTGGATGCTTTCACATGCATGGTCTTATTTATTGGGTGGTCCTTTGGGAACTCAGAATGTGGACTCAATGATCCATGTGGGTCCCTTCCAACTTGGGATATTCTGTGATTCTATCATTCTGTGATACTTTAGGAACCTTTACTTTTTCAGTGTAGCAGTTAGTGCAACTCTGTTACAACTGAACAAAAGAAAAGAAAGATTTTGGTTACATTTTTTTTTTTCAGTTAATCACTTGATTTCAAATTCAGAAAAATATGTCTTATTTTGATTGCTTTTACTTTTTCTCAGTCAGTATTTTTCTAAACTTTGACATGTGTTTCCTACTGTGCCTGCCATGGCAACCAAACAAGCTCAAGTCCCTGTACACAAAATTCTGAGTCTTAAACTCTGTTTACTTCCTTTAACTCCTTAATCCTTCAATAGCAGCATTCTTTTAACAGCGTTCATTCTTTACAATTTCCTGGCCATTATCATCATACAATATCTGTTTATGAAGAAACATGGTGTTGAAACGGTTCTTCTAGGTCACTGAGTTCACTCTGTTACTGCAGGTAGCATGGACCCCTTCCAGAAACCAATCAAGTATTATCTCAGCAGTCATTGAATACATGATAACCTTTCTTTTAGAAACCTAATTCAGTTTGTTAAAATATTTATTTTCTTTTTGCATCATAATCAGAATACCTTTATTTTGCACTATTTGCCTTCAGAGAAAGTATCCCTTGAAAATCCTTGTCTCCAGGATGCTAGTTTGTGCCTTTCCTCATTCCTTTTCTGCTTTTCCTTTACTTTTCATAATAATTTGGAGGTGTATGTCCATCTATCTTGGTCTGTAATCCTTTCCTGGCAAAATCTTTCTCTCTCTCTCTCTCTTTTTTTTTTTTTTTTTTTCCCCTCCTTTTGTTTCTTTCCCCCCCCTTACCCCCCTCCTTTTTTTTTTTAATTAAAACTGGAAATACTGATAAGAATTCAACATATTGCACTATTTACGATATCATGTGTAACCTCCCTAAATATATTTTCCATATCTAACAGCATGTATTGTCCTAATGTAACATATGCACATGTAGGTTATATTGTATTTTGTAAGGTAGGCTCATTTCATGCCCAGGCTTCTTGAACTGCACAGTGGAGACAGAAAAGACACTGAGGATAATTCAGATTCAAAGACCCAAAAAAGATTATTGTTGAAATATTAATTTTGAAAATATAAAAATTCCTGGTAAAAGTACATGGAATTCTGGCTTCAGGAATTATTTCTTAATTTATAATGAAAAAGCAAAACCTGCCTATCCAGGAAGAAAAGCAGTGTCAGACTCCCCTCTGCCAGCTGCCCTGCATTTTGAAACAATGTGTGATAAAGAAAGCACCTTTCTCAGGAATGCTTCTCCTTTTTTCTTATAGATAGAATCATAGAATGGCTTGGGCTTGAAGGCACCTTAAAGATCATCTAGTTCCAATCCCCCTGCCATAGAGATGCCACCTACTAGATCAGGTGGGGATTACTTCCTGTGGCTTTAACACACGCGAGAAAAGAAGGTGATTTAGTTACATTCCTCAGTTACTGCAGATAAGCATGTATGAGGCTGAGAGCAGTTGGTGTGGTGATATGTGAGATAGAACATTTCACTGGCAATGCTACCAATCTGTGATCATAAATACAACTTTGTTGTTGCAAAACATGTATGTTTGGTATTATTATTATTATTATTATTATTATTATCGTACTGCAGTTAGCTAGGAAGCATAGTGTGCTGGGATGGGAACTCCAAGCCAACTACAGTGAAAAGTGCAGTTCTCCCACTGAAGAAGTCACAACAAATTTCTTCAAACTCGCTATATGCATTTGAGAAGGGTTGCCAAAATAAACAGTTGTGTCAGGAACATTTTTTTTTTTTTTTTAAGGGCTGTCTGAAGCCAGCCTAGGTTCAGCAAGAGAAGTCTAATTTGACAAGAGTCCCTGCATAACCTCCCCACACCCTGCAGGTTTACACCAAGATTCTCAAAAGCAATTCTAGTGCTAAGCAGAGCTGGCACCAAAGGAATATGCTGAATTTTAAAAAAGCTGTGATGCTTTCACTTCCCTCTCTGCTTCCTATTTGCTTCCTTCTGTGCTTTCTCTTGTGATGTTTGGAATTTTAATTTGTCATTTTTTTTATTTCTTTTTTTCCTGTTCCTCCACCTTTTCCTTCCTGTTACAGCAGTGTTAGGCTTGAGAATGGGTATAACAGAGACCGACTCTAATAGTCAGAAAGAAATGTCTGTTGACTTGCATAGCTTTTCTCACATACAGGATTGAAATGATCAAGACCTGAGAGTTTAGCCAGTATACAGTTACGTAATTCTGTTATATAAGTGCTACATGTATGTTTAATGTATCCCTTTGTACATTGCATAAGAGAGCTCCAGGACTGCAAAAGAAAATGGTCTCTCACTAAGTGATCCTGCTGCCTTAGTGACTGCATCTTCGTAAACTCCTGTAAATATCCGAGATGTATTATAATTCTCTCTCAGCCTAAGTTTTATTGTGAATTCTGTAGCAAGTTTTACATACTTCAGTGTGAGTATAAGTATGTTCCCTAACTATCTGCAGTTATTTCCAAATGTTTAACATATTTTAGAGGATTTTTCTCATTACTTCCAGTGCTTTTCCTTCCTTCCTTCCTTCCTTCCTTCCCTCTATCCGTTTCTTCCTTTCTTTCTTAATAGTCTATATGTCACTCTAATAAGCTGTAGTGGTTTACAATGAAAGAACAGCAGCATCCTCAACTTGTCAGTGTTGAAAATGATGTTTGGTTTCCTATTACTGGGCTGTGAGTCGTGTGCAATCTTTTGGAGTTTAATTCTCTCTGATAGGAGTAGGATGAGGGTAGGTGGGTGGTTTTGAAAAGAAAATGTGTAAGTGCTTCATTTGAAACAATTTAAGGTCTCTGGTTTGAAGCACTTTGGAAAGAAAAATTTGAAATTATTATGTGTCTGTGCTTTGTTCCTATGTTCTATAACAATTTTCATACAAAAACTGATTAGATTGTCTCAGCTACTGTGAAATTCATTCTAAATGAAGCTACACCAGCTGCATTCTCTCAGGGCTGATTATTTTCTTTGGATAAAGGCCATGTCACTCAGTTGCTTGGATATGACTTGTCATTCATGTATTCCACATGCCCCTCACAAACAATTGAACTATATCTTCTGTAGAACTGTAATACAACAGAGCCTAGGGAAATAAGAGATTTCATTTCTTGAAGTTCGTGATGAGCACGTGAGAGCTCTGAAGAGTACTTTATTGCTCCAGGCACGTAACTTAAATGTCAAGTGATAGAAAGTTGGAGGAGATCAGACTGTTTTCTGTAGTATTTCTTTCTGTACTGGAATATCATTCGGGGAAAAAAAAAAAAAAAAGTAAAGTGGAGATTATTTTGGACAAATCAAATTATTCTAAATTTATTCCAGGGACTGAATAACTCTGTGTTCATTCCAAACCAATTGTCCTCAAAATGAGAGTTTAAATACCTATTGACTGGTGTCAGAGCCTGCAACAGACAAAGGTCTACCTTGCTGTAATAGGGCATATGCACTGGTGAGAAATCTTTGTGCTGCTTTCTTCCTTTAGGTGATGATGATGATCACTGGATGAGGTTATACATCCTCAAATTTTCAAAGGTAACTGTGAGAGAATTTTGGGTGCAAATGCATTGCTTTATTTTAAGAATAATTGCTACTTGCAAACTCTGAATTCTTTTGTAAAAGAGATTTTCTGTTGATCTAGTGTAAATCATAGATGCATTCAAGATCATCAAGTGCAACCATCAGCTGTTAGATCAGGTTCTTTGCTACTGCAGAATGATACCACACTGGCTTCCACACACCAATTCTGCCATGCATCATTTTACTGTTTAAACTCCAACAACAAACTGACATTCATAACATTCCTGTTGAGTTTCAATAATACACATCTCTCACACCGTTAACCCTCATATATACATTTCTCCCACATTCCTAAATTTCCTGTGACATCCCCATGACCTCCAGGCAATGTTTGTAGTTTTCATTGGAAACTACCAGAATTACCTGGGATTCAGTAGAGTGGCCTGCTGTTTTCAGACTTGACACTAGCCAGCTCTACATCTGTTACCCAGCTTACCCTATCACAAATTGCCCATGTTCCCAATTACAATAGAGGTAATTTTGTCCATAAGTCATTTGTAAAGGGTGCTGAGATCCACTCAGTCAGGTGGGCTGCAACATAAGAAATGATTAGTTTAAGACATAGATGGTTATTTTAACATTCAGTGACTTCAGAGGTTCCGTTATTATTTACAGAAATGTAGATTTCAAATAATATAGGAAGGCCATGCAGATAAATATTTAGACTTTCAAAGGTAAATAGAGAAGAATTCTATCTGTGAGGTTATACTACAAGAGTACAAGCAGATTGACTTAGTAAGGTAGAGGGCTGGTTGGCTTCTGTGATTTAATGAGACATTCCTACTAATGAGAATACCATACTTGTTAGCAGTATGGGAAGCAGGCATGGATGCCTGTAGGTTCTGTGTTAATTCTGGCATGGATAAACTCCATGACCAACCTCTGATAATTTATTTTAAGAAAGAACATTTCTAAGTTGGAGGTGAGAAAGCTCTTTATTAAGATGAAATGAATGTGATACTATATTAAAATTTAGTTTCTGGTTCTACATCCTAAAGTCAGTATTCAATTGAGAAATGTATTGCTTAAAGATTTCAGTACGCAAAATGTTTGAGGAACCATTGCTGCAGACAATGTTTAGATGATATGAATACTTAATTTTCTGGGACTTATACTTTATCAGGCAGTTGAATATGTGCTTCCAGTCAACTTCAAAAAGCAGCTGTTTTTAGAATGACAGCTATATGACATTTGTATGCTTATTTAGTCATATCTTCAAATAATCTTGACCTAAATAAATTTCACAGCCATTTTATCACTCAGTTACAGGCAATATTTTAAAGGAAGTAAGTGTATTATTTCTGTCTGTGAGAGCTGTACCATATTTAATAAGCAAGCTGCCAAAGCTATTTCAAAACAATTTTAGTCAATTAAATAATTATTTTATTTTATTTTGTTTTGTTCTGCTTCATTTTGTTTTCAAATCAAAAGTGGAAAAGCAGAATATTTAGAAGCTGAGATAAATATGTAATATCATACTGTCATTCTGGGGAGCTGAAAATACTAGATCTTCCAGATGCTAATGTTACATTATGCATAGCATGTTTCTGGCTGGTCCTCATTCAGATTCTTTAACACTAAGGGACATACTAATGAAGTACACTCTTCTCTAGAGGTTATATCTATGATTCTATCTACATATCTATATATAATATTTGTATGGATAAGTGGTAACTTTTAATCACATAAAAATTGATAGAATTGAAAACAAACAAACAAAAAAACAACAGCCAACAAAACAAACAAACCCCAAGCTAGATATTTTTGTCGTATAATGTTTACGTCTAGTTTGAAACAGGAGCATGTTAACTCTATGACAGGTCCAAGTTTACTTTGATGTTACTCAGGTAATTTCAGAGAAAAATATTTTGGGCACTGATGACATAAATACTTCCCAGAATGTTCAATCTGTCTTTGACTATCAATATTAAGACCTATAGAAAACCAGCAGCTGCCAGTTTTCCTTGGACGTTATATCACTGTTATTTTGAATAATAACATATATTAATTTATGTTTGGGTGGAGCTGACTTTACTCCATTCATTCAGTGATCCTGAGGCAGACAGGTGGTCTGACTAACAGCTCACAGACAAAGGAACAAAGAGATTAAAAAAATATATATTATTTTAAATTATGTTTATCCATATTTTATGATCATCTGTTTTGTGAAAATAAGATAACACTTAGGGAGGACTCTTAGATAAAAATCATTTGATGATTTAAAAGAATGTTTTTAACTTTCCTCTGAGAAGTTCAGGATAGGATTTCTACATTTACAGGTTGCTCTATCAGTCACGGAAGGTGTTTCCCATAGACCTAATGACTGGCTGGAAAAAAATAATTAATATT
>CM021729.1:12988277-13009411 GCA_011074415.1 Stictonetta naevosa
GTGTTTATTAGTGTGTTTGTGTTTTTCCCCTAATGAAAAGAGCATTAGTTAGCAAGCTGCCAGAGGTCTCAGGTGTTTCCCAGCTAATTTGGCCTGGTAAGAAATGACCTCTGGGATTTTCAGAGCCAAATGTTAGTCTCCATGGTTTGTATTTCTGCTTCTACTTTTTGTTGTGCAGATCAGAAAGCACAAGCTGCACAGTGTGTATCATACTGTAGCAGTCTAAATCAGACAATTTTTGCTTTGGGTTTCTCATGCAAATTCTTCCATTATGTTTTAGAAGAAGTGTGAGTTTGCATTGCAAAACTACAGCCTTTAAGATGTAATTGTAGGTCTTGAATATATTCAATTTTTTTAAGCATAACTTGCTCATAACTACAGAGTATCACTCTGAACTCAAACTATGTAGAACTGTGAATTTTGCATGATTAGGATGCAGCAACAGGAACTGTGAATCATTTGTTCCAGTTTTATAAGTCTTTGAAGATTTTAGATGTGAGGATTTTGTTGGCTATGATGCACTTTATATAGTTTCTGGGTCTGCAGCAAACAGTCCTTGTGATTAAAGTACCTGTAAAAAGGCAAGGTTAGTGATCAATCCAACTTTTTTAAAAAAGACAAAGACTTGTGTTAGTTCTAGCTAACTTTAAACATGCAGTGTGATACCTAAAGGAGGAATCCAGTCTGATATATGGAGGAGATTGTTGTGAAGGGGACAAACTCACCTTGAAAGCTCTTGTCTCTCTCCATTGATCAGAACCAGGGCCATTAAGTGCCATAGTCTAGCTGTGATGCTGCACATAGCTGCAAATTATTTTCAATCATTTTATTAACTGGAGGAAGTGTCATTAAGCATAACCATTAAGCATAAACAATTTCAGGTTGGAAATTAGGAGAGGTTTATTCTCAGAAAGAGTAGTTAGATATTGGAATGGGTTGCCTAGGGAAGTGGTGTAGTCACTGTCCCTAGTGGTGTTTAAGGACAGATTGGACGTGGTACTTAGGGATATGGTTTAGCGGCTAATGTTGGTGGCAGGGGAAGGTTGGATCTTGGAGGTCTTGCAACCTTAATGATTGTATGATTCTATGAATTGCTGCGTAACCATTACTTTCTTCTGAAGAGTCTCTCATTATGGCTGTGGTCTGTTTTTGTTTTGTTTTGTTTTGTTTTGTTTTGTGATTTGTGAATCTTTGCCATAGATTTTCCAATTACTTTACAGTATTATTGACCTTTGAAATCTAAATAGAATGTAGTGTTATTTCTGCTTGCAGAGTTGCTTATCTTTTCTAAGAACAAAAAAAAAAATCTTGAAATATAAACAGGAAACCATTTGGAATATATCATTGATTAAAGAAAAACTATGCAAAAAAAAAAAAATAATTGGAAAAGATTCTAATTAGAATTTATCCTCGTTTGATGTTTGAACAGGAAACACAGCAAAAAGTTGGATACTGAACAGTATTTTCTTCCCCAATTAACTATGTGGACACAAACAATTTTTCTATTTTCAGTTTCAAAATGTTATGATCGCATAGTTTTTTTGACAACTCTTCCACAGATTAGAAAATGTTTCTTGCTGCTGAAAATATGTTCAGTACCAAGAGTGACAAAGGAAGTGTTCTCTGTAGAGACAAATTCTAAAAAGAGACTATGAAGTTGCTAATATTAAATCTTTCTAACAATTGCTGGAAACACACTTCGAAAACCTTGTCAGCTTTAGCCATTTGATTTTGACTTTATCTGCAAAACCAGATGGCTTATTTGGCCAATCTAGTGTAACAATTGATTGAGAACTGGCATTTTTGAAATTTGTTAAAAGTGAGAATATTTTTCATGGCTGGCTGCTGCTTCAGTGAGAAATTGCAGAATTGTATGCCTGTCATGAGATTGGGTGTTGATGGGAGGCTGGATTCTTGCAGCTTCTGAGTTACCATTCAGAGCACTTCCGAATATCTCCTTAAATTTTGCTTACAACACTGCTGTTGTTATTGGGCTTATTTGAAATTGGAGATTGAAGATCTGATTTAGAGTTAACTGATGTTAGCCCCTCTGGACTTCCATTGTCTTGTTATGTAGAGTGTTATTTGATCATACTCTGGGTTAAGTCAACAAAAATTGTTCTGTATACTCTAAGTGGAGGAAGATCATACCCTGAGGAAGAAATTCTTCTTGATTAACCAGCAGAATGCGTGTTCATTGTAACAATATTCAGTGAAGCACTGAGCAACCAAGGCTATGAACTCAATGTGAGAACTAGAAGACTAGCATGAAAAAATATAAGGGATTATCAAATGTGTTGTGCTTATGCTTTGTGTAGGAATTGCAATTTACTAGAATAAATAAAAAAAAATGCAGTTAGCATAGATTTATTAAGTGGATACTGTTTGGGACAATCTTTCATTTGTATACTGACAACTACTTCATTTATTTCTAGCTGTATATTAGTATACTGCTAAAGCCCTGTATAATGAGTATAATATTAGAGGAGAGATATTTTTTAAGAAGTGGATAAAACTAGTTATGTATTTTCTGTGCTTCTGAGTACTCTGTTCATTGTAGAGTTGGAGGATACACAATGTATCCATTCTGCTATGATCAAGGCTATGTCATGTTGTCTCTCTTTTTCATGTAGTTACTTCAAGTGTAGTAAAGACAGTAGTAGACAGTTGGCAACAATCAAAGAAATAATGAAGTATTTCACTTAAAGACTTTAGAACTATTCAAAATATCGCTTAAAGACCAAGAATAGCACAGAGAATTTAAATGGAAGTGTAGAGTTGAATTTTTTGCTACTTCTACATTGCCTTTTTTTTTTTTTTTTTTTTCCTCTGACTTAGGAAGATCCTCTGATTATTTTGGTTCTATAGGCAGCTGGAGAGCAGTTACATGTGAACTCAGGATACTGTTATCTGGGGAAAAATTAGACTAAAGACCTCAGAAATCAGAAAGATGATGTTTCTCCGTCCTTATTTTAGGTCATTGAAGGTTACACCTGTAAAGGATAATATCAAATAGGTATTTCTGGTCTCACATATGGAAAAGTAGGACAAGAGATTATTTAAAACAGATCAACACAAAAATTGTTGGTTAGGGTAGCTGGTGCCAAGCACTGAGTTTACTTGGCAGTAAGTTGCTTTTTATCTAGCTTAATCTCTTTGCTAAAAACTATCGTAACTAATCCATACTGAAAAAAGGAAATGCTTCTTGTTGGATTAAAGCATGCAAACCGATTAAAAATGTCATCTCTTCACAAAATCTAGAGTACAGAGGGCAGGTAATCAGAGGAAACAATGCTACCTGCCAAATGTCATTGCTTTTTTCAATGTCAGAATGTTCCCTAGGAACTTTTAAGGCACTGTTCTTTCAGTCAGAGGGAGGTTCAGCTAACTAATTTATCAATTCATTTTAATAATCCCATTCCTGTAAAACAAAACAAAACAAAACAACAGTATAACAAAAGGTACAGGACAACTGGACAGAATCAGATTCTCAAAGATAATATGTCATTAGTTCTATAAGTATATGAGAGACATTTTAAGAAAATTTACTTATTATACAAAAAGGCATTGATATTTCCCCTGGAAATGTTTTGCAATAGTGTCGCAGTGAGAGTAGTTGCTAGTTTGAGGCCAACATGCTGTAAAAGATGACAGACTCAGAAATCTGCCTTAGATATTTGACATAATAGACTCATGTGATTGTAATGTTTTCTATTCAAAATTTCCTTAGAGTTACTCAAAATACTATAAAACTCAATGATTGTTATATAATAGAAATTATATCCTAATTTATATCTTGATATGCAGATAGATAATTGTAAGGTGTGATTCTGTGCAAACCAAATTAATATGGAAAATAAAAATGTTCAGCAAATGTAACAAATATAACTTCTACGAGCATTCTTCTCTTTAATTTACTTAATGTGATATGTTCAAGATTTTTCCTTGAAACTAATAACCAGATCTGTCTCAAGTGTGTCTGAAATCCAAGAGTTAATTTCTCACCCGCTTTGATGAAGAAGTCCTAAGTTTTACCATGCAATCCTCTTGAAAAGATGGAAATTGATTTGCAATAAAAAGCCAAAACCTCATTTAAAGTGAAGAGGTCTGTAGGTTCATGAATATCCCCACTTTCCAGAAGCTGCTTTATTCATAACAGAAAAAAAAAATCAGTAGGATGTTTCTACATTTAGTACTTTTGTCCAGGTGAACAAGAAAGTAAATAGTTTAGTGGCTCATTGTGAGGTCTGATAACACCTGAATGAGATGTGGTGTCATGTTCTGCCATATTTAGAGTCAGGCATTTATTTGCTCTGTGAAGAGGTTTAGGGTCTGCACTACAACACCATCATTGCTAGTTTTAAAAGAGCAGATTAAATTAATAATTTGTTATGCATGTGTAAGTAATCACCCATTTCACAAGCTGTCCTTAAAGGCTGCACTTCAGACTCCTTAGATGTTTCAAATAAAGATAGATGATAGGAGGAAATTCTTGTATCTGTAGTTTCAAATGTCTGTTTTTAAAGCAGTTTTAAAAGAGTCATAGCTGAATGGAACATTCAGAGAAAAGTTTTATAATTTGCTAGTATTAAATGCCTGGAAAGTATATCTTAAAATTACAGATATCTCTGTTGTGAATGCTTAAACTGAAAGGAAATTTTCATATCCCTATGGCATACATGGATAGAGCTGTGATTCTCACTGAATATTTCTTGTGCTTCTTTCATCTTATCTGTAAGTGTGTGGATGGGGAGCAAAACAATGTTCCAAAATTAAAAGTGCAGAAGACCTTAAACTGACCTCTTAAGCTGAGATGATAACAAAGGAACATTGAAGGCCTGACTTCATAACCACAGGAAAATGCCAAAAAATATTGTACAGTGCAATGAAGCCAAAATATTGGATCTTATTTTAGCTCTGCTCTGACAGATGCACTGAAGCCTTAGGAGATGCATGTGTTTTTCTACTCATGTGAAACACTTTTTTTTAAAAAATATATTTTTTTGTTAAAAATAAATAAATAAATCCTGCAAGCCCACAAGTGGAGCTCTACTGGCTGCAGGATGCTGGAGAAGTGAAGGCTCTTGTACAGCTGGGGCAGGAGGTATGCAGTGCATGGCCCTCTGGGATTTTTCTTTCCTTGGGAAATGTTGGAAGAAATCAAATATGATGGAGTAGTAATGGAGTACAAGTGGCAGTCCTGGAAATGTGTGTGCTTTGCCATTGTCTACAACTTCAGCAAGCCCAACTAGAGTCTCAACACTTAAAGAAACTGAGTTTACATTATATATAAATCTTGATACAAGAGCACATACAGTGAAGTAGAAAATAAGTGTCCATGTTAGCCCTAAGAACAAATAGCTGTGAGGATTAAATTCCAGTTCTCTTAATCTGAAGGTCCTTTTTAACCCAGTCCTGGCCATTATTGGCCAGAGCTAGAAGGTCTGTTGCTACACTTAACACAAATTTGACAGCTAGAGGTTCCTCTCTGGGAATGAGACACTCTGGTGGGTGGCCATGGCTGTCCTCTGAACTGTGGGGTACATCCTGAGAAAGGACTCTAAATACCAAATCACACTCTCATCTCTTCTAGATGAAGATGTCTGAAATGCTGCTGGAATGGGTTTATCTGCAGAGGATTCCATTTTAACCCCATCTGCTCACTTTGAGGATCCTTGACTTGTGATGCGCTCTTATAGGAAAACATTAACAGCAAAGGCATGTTTGTACTGACATAAATGTGTCTGTTTGGGGATGTAATGAGGGAATGTTCCTACTCAAAGCTGTTCTTCTTTAAGGAAGTTTATGTTCTGAAAAAGTGCTGCATATGTGAGGGGGAAAAAGTACAGTGGAAATGCTTGGCTACTCATGTAAATCTACACAGCCTGCAATACAATTTCATTGTAAAATATTACTTTTCTTCCTATAATAAAGTGTCAAAAAGTCAGCAGAAAAAATGGGAGTGCTGCAAGTGAACTATTTAGCCTTTTGTCTTGTCAGTCCAAGTGGAATTTTGTGCTCTACACTTTATTATTAGGCTGCTGTTGGTTTAGTTTTGTTGTTGTTTGTTTGTTTGCTTGTTTGTTTTCCAAGTTTGGAGTGAAGAAGAACAATCATGTTTTGATCTTAGTTTGAAAGGAAGAAAAAATATCAGTATTGTAAGTAATGAAATGGGGATTCTTAAGTAAAAAAAAATCCTACTTGTGTAGAAAGCAAATGCCAGAAAATAATTTTAAATTTCACATTGAAATTAAAATTTGTCACAATGACAAATATAGTACATAGGGCTTCAGTATACCTTTGATGTAATTAAAATGAAATTATCAATTACTTCATTATACCTCATTACAAGAAATTTATCAAAAAGCTTGTGGGAGTGAGCAAGAGGAAGGTCTGGATTCCTTTTAGGGAGGTGATGGACACTAATGTCTGATGGGACTTTTATCCAGAGATGTCTGCAGCCGTCAGCCTTGTCAGGATTTGTTTTTTATCTGACTAGCAGGAACTGTGACAAACAGTGTGTACGGTTACTAACAACATTGTGATGGCAGAACTAGGTGCTGTCAGTATTATCTCTTATAATACAGATATTTCTTAAGAAGCTGTGGATCCAGTGGGTGGTATGTGATCTGTGAAGGTTGAGAAGAACTGTAAGAGATATGGGCTCCTTTTCAATGCAGGCAGAGAGAAATCTCCTCCCAGACCTTCCACACCATCTCTGAGATGGTTTTCCCATGCTTTTTGGCACAGCCTTGTCCAGGCAGCACAAACATTTGCACTGTGAAGAACTGAGAGGGCATGGCTTTATCATCATGTTTTATGGACACAAAAATCACTGCCACTTTGTCTGGGTGCAGCACAGAGCCTGCCAAAGGTAGACTCAGATAAGCTGAGAGAGAGACTTAAAGGCCACAGGGAAGCTGGGAGAGATTTGGCGTGGCCTCAGGAGAGGCGAGGGAATGAACTGATGAGAAACTGAGAGCTCAGATGATCCCATCCCCATCTGAAATTCCCAGAATGTTATATCAGGATTACAAGCTTCAGATTCTGCTGCATCTTGCTTGAGAGAGCAACAGCTATAAGGAACACGCAGAATTTTGATAAGTATATGAAAGAATACATTGAGTACAGATGGAGTCTGGCTTTATCTTTTCATGTTCTTTATAAAGGATAACTTGCAATTCTAGGAGATTTCAGACCTAGGGCATTACATAAAATAGTTGACAATGAATGTTAATACTTGTCTTTTCTGCTCTGGTCAGTTGTCCTTAAAGTAACTCCTGTAACTCCTGCAGATTCCATCTGGCCATCCTTATGTGACATTGAAAAAGGCAGCACTGCCTCTCTATTATAAAATTCATCTAACCGTTAATTCCTTCTTTCCTTCTTTCCTGTCTGGGCAGACAGAATAATAAGAAATTTCCCTTTGCTGCCAAGGAATAAAAAAATGATGATAGCAAATTTGGTGCTTCCCTCTGCTCCATGTCTTCTGCATTGCAATGGTGTTATGGATGTAAAAGTAAATGTGTGTTTTCTCTATTTTTTTCCCCTGCATGTGGAAGAGGGCAAACAAACAACAATTTATTTTTTTTCTATTTATTTATTTATTATCAGGAGAATATATAAACACAATGGTCACATGTAAGGAGTGAAGATATTTGTTCTGTTCTTCCTGTTGATTGTGAGCCTTCAGATGGACAAATAAGCTGGAAACAGATCTTAGCATATTTGTTCATTCATTCCTGTAGGAAGGAGTGTCAGTTTGACATGCCTTACAATTCTACCCTTTCTATAATTTTTAGCTTGCATTCAAGTATCTGTACTTGATCTGTTCAAGAGGAAGCACATAATTTATTGTTGGATAATCATTGGTTGCTTGAGATTTTTTGAGGTGGCAAAGCAGATATCCACTGCATATCCTTAACAAAGTAGCCATCATGCTTCCATTTACAAACTTGAGAGCTGGCTGTTATGCACAGAGATGAAAGCCACACACTAAAGAAACCTGCGCACGACATACAAATAATTAAACATACAAGCTAGCATATGCATGTTGACTACACACAGAAATGCTGGTGGATTTAAGTATTTATGGATTTTGTATAAAGACTCAGATTTACTATAATAAATTTAAGGCAAAGATATTATATATATGCATATAAATATATAAATATAATTTTATTTATTTATTTTTGAGAAAGAGGAAACTTTTTAGTATACTGTGGTGAATGAGGTATTTCCATATGTATCCATATGTTTCAACTCTCATCTGTGACTCTTTATGAGGCTTTTTTTGAGACTGTTATAGCTATGAAAACAACATAACCAACTTCCTAGCTATGCCCTCTGAATTTCAATAAAAATGGAGTACTGGGGTCAAGATAAGTCATCAGAAACTACATGTGTTCAGGAAATCAAAGTAGCTGCCACCATTTCTTGAGAGACATTATAGTCAGTCTGAGCTCAGAGGAGCCCTGACTTACATCAAACACGTCTCCAAAGAGTGTATTTCCAAAGCGCTAGGTTTAATACAACCAAAAACATCAGTGATTTGACTAGACTAACAAGAGCTGTTTTGTTTGTTCTTTATGGCCTTGCAAGTAATTATATTATGTTATATTCACTCTATTATCACAGAATCACAGAATCACAGAATAGCCTAGGTTGGAAGAGACCTCCAAGATCACCGAGTCCAACTTCTGACCTAATG
Organism: Stictonetta naevosa; assembly: GCA_011074415.1. Lineage (NCBI taxonomy): Eukaryota > Metazoa > Chordata > Aves > Anseriformes > Anatidae > Stictonetta > Stictonetta naevosa. The sequence goes on from CM021729.1 coordinate 12,996,988, forward strand.
CGAACAAGTCCTCCACTAAACCATATCCCTAAGCTCTACATCTAAACGTCTTTTAAAGACCTCCAGGGATGGTGAATCAACCACTTCCCTGGGCAGCCTATTCTAGTGACTAACAACCCTTTCAGTAAAGAAGTTCTTCCTAATATCCAACCTAAACCTCCCCTGGCGCAATTTTAGCCCATTCCCCCTCATCCTGTCACCAGGCATGTGGGAGAATAGACCAACCCCACCTCGCTACAGCCTCCTTTAAGGTACCTGTAGAGTGCAATAAGATCGTCCTTGAGCCTCCTCTTCTCCAGGCTAAATAGTCCTTGCTCCCTCAGCCGCTCCTCGTAAGACTTGTTCTCCAGACCCTGCACCAGCTTCATTGCCCTTCTCTGGACTCGCTCAAGCACCTCCATGTCCTTCTTGTAGTGAGGGGCCCAAAACTGAACACAGTACTTGAGGTATGGCCTCACCAGAGCTGAGTACAGGGGGACAATCACTTCCCTGGACCTACTGGCCACACTGTTCCTTATACAAGCCAGGATGCTGTTGGCCTTCTTGGCCGCCTGAGCACACTGCTGGCTCATATTCAGCCGACTATCAACCAATACTCCCAGGTCCTTCTCTGACAGGCAGGTTTCTAACCACTCATCTCCCAGCCTGTAGCTGTTTGGGGTTGTTGTGCCCCAGGTGCAGGACCCAGCACTTGGCCTTGTTGAACTTCATACAGTTGACCTCAGCCCATCGGTCCAGCCTATCCAGATCCTCCTGCAGAGCCTTCCTACCCTCAAGCAGATCGACACACGCACCTAACTTGGTGTCATCTGCAAACTTACTGAGGGTGCACTTGATCCCCTCATCCAGATCATTGATAAAGATGTTAAAGAGAACTGGCCCCAGTATCGAGACCTGGGGGACTCCACTAGTGACCATTATGACCATTTCAATTAAACTCTGTAATTAAAATTTACTCTAATTGTGCTGACTTCACAATCCCTTTCATCACCATCATCATTATTATTGTTATTATTATTATTAATATTATTTAAAGAAACAGCTTCTCAACATTTTTGCATATAGAGTAGAACCATATAATATATATATGCTGCAGTATCATTTTTAGTAATCATTCCTACCAGAATTATATTGGAATTGATCTCTTTATTTATCACAAGACTGTCAGGACTATAAGAAATGCAGGCAAATATGTGAGTGAAGTGTAAAAATTTTGTTCTGAATCTAAATGTATTTAGATGTATAGAAATAGATTTGGAAAAGCCCAGAAGGTTTTTTTTTGTTGTTATTTTTGTTTGTTTGTTTTTGTTCATTTTAAGCACTCTTATCTCAATTCATCAGGGCTTCTAGAAGATGTTCTACAAATCTTCCAGTGATGGAAATTCCCCTCCATTCTTGGCATTATATTCCATGTTTATATTAGAAAGTTTTTGTAATACCTAACTCAGTCTTCTTCCAACCCCATCCTTAGTAAACTTGGAGACAAACATGTCTGTATTTTTGCAATGTCTGCTTTCAAATATCTTATTTCTACACTGAAAACAATTCTTTTTGTTATCTCATATGTCTTGTTTTCTTTACCTGATTGGAATTTTCAATATCTTTTGTGAAATACATGGACTCTAAACTATCACAGATGGAATTGTTACTTTATCCATCTTGCACATCACAGTAATGTTTATACACTTTAGTATGATTTTGTTTTATTATTATTGCAAAAACATGATAACATTTATTCACTTTTAGATGTTGATCTCTCTCTCTCACTCTTTTTTTTCTTAATTTCAGTTTTATTTATTTATCCTCCCCCTCCAACCCCCTTCCCGAAATGCTCTCTTCTCACACTTTCAGTCTTTTGTTCATAACAGCTGCTGTTGCTGAAATTCCATATCTGTCACTTGACCTAACCACTAAAGTGCATCACTTTTCTTTCCCTGCTTATTTCTCCTTTTTTTTTTTTTTTTTTTTTTTTTTTCTCCCCAGGATCTTATAAAATTCTGGTCTCCAAAACATTTGCAGACTTTTCCTGCTTTTTGTCATCTGACAGTTCAATAAAAATATTCTCTGATTCATCATCAGTGTCTTTGATGAAAATATTTATTTAGCTCCAAGAAAGACCAACAACAGAATATAGGTTTTCACAACAAATTATTTGTAACTCAACTTTAAGGACACTTTTTAGGTAGGTTTACCAGAAGCTTGTATTAGTTTCATCTATATTGTGCTCCCACAGTTTGCTTATAAGAATATCAAGTCATACAACGTCAAAATGCTCGTTAATGTCCCACTGTAAAAATATTAGGGTGTATTGACATCAGTTGCCTAGCTGTACTACCTTTCTAAAGTACCTAGAACCTAATAGAAATACTTTCTGGCATGATTATTTTCTGTTTTATTTTGCTCTCCCTCTAACTAGGAACAAAGTAACATATAAATGAATAAAAAAAATCTGCCTCTTCCTTTTTCTTCTTTTTTTTGCTTGCTAAAATGTAAGACTCCCCCTGACACCAGCACCACTCCCTCCTCCCCCAAGCCCCCCTTCATTCTCCTAGAGATGTAGATAGATTGCTTAGTGCAGTAATTTTCTGATGGAATTTCCTGGTCTTCTTTCTGCAGGCGTTCAGAACATCTCTGTTCAGTCCAGGCTGAATCTAGATAATTCTAATTCTAATAATAAATTCTAGACAATTCTATCTAATCTAGGTAAGATAAAGAATACCTAGACTGTCTCTAGTGGTTGTTTGCTCTATAAGGTCTTAGAACCAGTCAGAGATAATCTTGCTGTATTTGTAGTTGAGCAGTTTCAGTACTAATCTATAATTCCAGATGGATTAAGACTTTTTTTCCTAATGTGCTAACCAGATCCTTTTTATTTGAAATTAGAATTGTTGCTCCTTGCCTGATCTTTGGTTCGCTTGCAAGCAAATTAATCTCCTTTTCTTTATTCCACTTTCCTCCAGGTTTGAACTCTGTTGTTATACTCCACCTCAGTCTTTTCAAAACAAGAGAAGCCTGAATCCCTTTTTGGCTGTTATGTATTTCCAGCCTCTTATTTGTTGCTAACCTTCTTTACATTCTATTTTAGCTTTTCTAATACATGGTGCCCAAACCTTGATGATGCACTCCAGATGAGATTATCACAGAATCACAGAATCACAGAATTGAAGGGGTTGGAAGGGACCTTGAGAGATCATCGGTTCCAACCCGCCTGCCAAAGCAGGTTCCTTAGAGCAGGCTGCCCAGGTAGGCATCCAGACGGGCCTTGAATATCTCCAGAGAAGGAGACTCCACAACCTCCCTGGGCAGCCTGTCCCAGTGCTCCGTCACCCTCACCATGAAATTCTTTCGCATGTTGGTGCGGAACTTCTTGTGCTCCATCTTGTGGCCATTACCCCTTGTCCTGTCTCCACAAACCACTGAAAAGAGGTTTTCAGGCCACACCCGTCTCCCACACCTCGGATATTTATACACATTGATGAGATCCCCTCTCAGTCTTCTTTTCTCCAGGCTGAACAGACCCAGGTCTCTCAGCCTGTCCTCATAGGGAAGATGCTCCAGGCCCCATACCATCTTTGTGGCCCTCCACTGGACTCTTTCCAGGAGATCCCTGTCTTTTTTGTACCGGGGAGCCCATTACTGGACACAGTACTCCAGGTGAGGCCTGACCAGGGCAGAGCAGAGGGGGAGGATCACCTCCCTTGGCCTGCTGGCCATGCTCCTTTTAATGCACGCCAGGATCCCACAGGCCCTCTTGGCCACCAGGGCACACTGCTGGCTCACGGTCAACCTGTCATCCACCAGGACTACCAGGTCCTTCTCCTCAGAGCTCCTCTCCAGCAGGTCATCCCCCAGCTTGTACTGATACATGTGGTTGTTCCTTCCCAGGTGCAGGACTCTACACTTGCTCTTGTTAAACCTCATCTGGTTTCTTCCTGCCCAGCTCTCCAGCCTGCCCAGGTCTTACTGAATGGCAGCACAGCCTTCTGGCATGTCAGCCACTCCTCCCAGCTTTGTGTCATTGGCATACTTGCTGAGGGTGGACACTATTCCCTTGTCAAGGTTGTCGATGAAGATGTTGAACAAGACTGGACCAGCACTAAACCCTGCAGAACACCGCTAGTCACAGGTCTCCAGCTGGACTCTGTGCTGCTGATCACCACCCTCTGAGCTCAGCCAGTCAGCCAGTTCTCAGCCCACCTCACTGTCCACTCATCTATCCCACACTTTCTCAGCTTTGCTAGCAGGATGTCATGGGAGACAGTATCAAAAGCCTTTCTATAGTCAAGGTAGATGACATCCACTGCTCTCCCCCCATATACCCATCTCGTGATGCCATCATAGAAGGCAATGAGGTTGGTCGAGCACAACTTGCCCTTCATGAATCCATGCTGACTACTCCTCATAACCTTCTTCTCTTCCAATTGCTTGCAGATGGGATCTAGAACAAGCTGTTCCAACACCTTTCCAGGGACACAGGTGAGACTGACTGGCCTGTAGTTTCCCGGATCCTCCTTCTTGCCCTTCTTGAAGTCCAGAGTGACATTATCCATTAGTGTTTCTAAGTAGTACAAAACAGAAAAAAAACTCTGTATTCTCAACCATATTCCTTTTATGACAACATAGATGGAAATGTAATTCTTTAGAATAATACTGTAGACTGGCATACATTTAAAATATGCATTATATAGCCTTTCTTTGGTCTTACACTAATAGCTCATTTCAGTTACAAAGAGGAACTACATGAAAAAGTGTGTTACTCCATGCCAAAGACAAAAGTTCTTCATCAAATATGATCTCCTTCATAGAGTGAAAAAAAGAAAAAGCAAGCAATAATAAAACCAAAACCCTAATTATATGCTCTGCAAAAACAATTTGGCTAACTTGAATTGGTTCTTCACTATACTCACACAAGGGCCAGTTGGCTCACAGCTCTTCAGAATTTAATTTGCTGCCCTGAATATAAAGGGAAACTCTTGCTGTGGGCAGGCTGCAGAGGATAGCTGTTGATTTTAAGGATGTTCCTACTGCCAGCTTGGGTGTGCTTTTATATGCAAACACCTACCATGCCCATGCCTAAAGCAAGCCATGTTTTTAAAGAAATCAATGGGAATTCTGCTCAGTGCTTCCCCTTAAATTCTATGCCAAAGCTTAGACATTTATGTGATGCTCCAAACATATCCATCCCAGCATGAGCCATGACTGTCTTGCTAATCTTCTGACATAACTGCAATTTGCAGGAGTCTAGCTACAGGTAAAAAGGATGTAATTTTAAATTTAATTTTTTAATCAGTAGTTGGAAGTGTCCTAACCCATGATTTGTGATCCTTTCCTCCTTCTCCCTCTTTCTGAGAAGATGAGGAATATGGCAGTCTGTGATAGGGTGCCTGGCATATAAATTGCTAAAAGATTATTAGCACAAACACCACCTAAGCTAAATTTAGATTTCATGCCCTCACAGATGACTACCATTTAAGTTTAATAATGAGAGTCTCTAGCCATTCAACATGCAAATTTTACTGACTGAGATCTTGCCTATCTTGCCTGTGGGAGGACGTATGTAGAAAGGAAGTAGGAGGCCTGTTGTGATACTGAATGAGCCTGAAATCTTCTGACTCTAATTAGTTTAATTTTTAAAACCATTATTTAATCAAACTTCAAAAAAGGAGAATATGGAGAATATCTTGAGTATCTTTTTGAGTATCTCTCTTTTTTTTTTTTTTTTTTTTTTTTTTTTAAACATTTGAAACATTAAAATGTAAGATGTTAATGACCCAGGCTTCAGATGGGTTGAAATCACTTTTTTTTAAATATAGGGGATGAGCAGTTCTTTGCTTGACCTTTTAGGTCACGGACCAAAGTCTTTGCCTGGCTGGAAGACTCATTACATTTCTCCCTGTTGGAAAGTGGGAGAGCTCCAGGGCATGACAACATCTCAGTCACTGCCTTGCATGCAAGTGAGACACATAACAACGTTGGCCTGAATAGATTTGTCATCCCCTCATCCAGATCATCGACAAAGATGTTAAAGAGGACTGGCCCCTGTACCGAGCCCTGGGGGACTCCACTAGTGACCGGCCTCCAACTGGATTTGACTCCATTCACCACAACTCTCTGGGCCCGGCCATCCAGTCAGCTCTTAACCCAACGAAGCGTATGCCAGTCCAAGCCATGAGCAGCCAGTTTCTTGAGGAGAATGCTGTGGGGAACGGTGTCAAAAGCCTTACTGAAATCAAGGTAGACCACATCCACAGCCTTTCCCTCATCCACAAAGCGTGTCACCTTGTCATAGAAGGAGATGAGGTTCGTCAAGCAGGACCTGCCCTTCATAAACCCATGCTGACTGGGCCTGATTGCCTGCTTGCCCTGCAAGTGCCGCATGATGACACTCAAGATAATCTGCTCCATGAGCTTCCCTGGCACTGAGGTCAAACTAACAGGCCTATAGTTCCCTGGGTCTACCTTCTGGCCGTTCTTGTAGATGGGCGTCATGTTTGCTAGCCGCCAGTCGAGTGGGACCTCCCGATAGCCAGGACTGCCGATAAATGATGGAAAGTGGCTTGGCCAGCTCTTCCACTAGTTCTCTCAATACCCTCGGGTGGATCCCATCCGGCCCCATCGACTTGCGTACATCCAAATGCTGTAGCAGGTCGCCAACCATTTCCTTGTGGATTGCGGGGGCCACATTCTGCTCCTCATCCCCTTCCACCAGCTCAGGGTACTGGGCGTCCAGAGAACAACTGGTTTTGCTGAGGCAAAGAAGGCATTAAGCACCTCAGCTTTTTCCTCATCTCTGGTAACTATGTTTCCCCCCACATCCAGTAAAGGGTGAAGATTCTCCTTCGTCCTCCTTTTTGTACTGATGTATTTATAAAAACTTTTTTGTTGTCTTTAACAGCAGTAGCCAGATAGAGCTCCAGATGAGCTTTGGCCTTTCTAATTTTATCCCTGCACCACCTCACTACATCCTTATAGTCCCCCTGAGTGGCCTGCCCTCTTTTCCAAAGATTATAAACCCTCTTTTTTTCTCCTAAGCTCGAGCTGCAGCTCTCTGTTCAGCCAGGCCGGTCTTCCACGCTGGCTCGTCTTTGGGCACGTGGGGACAGACCGCTCCTGAGCTAATAAGATTTCTTTCTTGAAGAGCTCCCAGCCTTCCTGGGCTCCTCTGCCCTTCAGAACCGCCTCCCAAGGGACTCTGCCAACCAGTGTCCTGAACAGCTCAAAGTCAGCCCTCCAGAAGTCCAAGACAGCGGTTTTACTGGTCCCCTTCCTGACTTCGCCAAGTATCGAGAACTCTACCATTTCGTGGTCACTCTGCCCGAGACAGCCCCTGACCACCACATCTCCCACCAGTCCTTCTCTGTCAGTGAACAGAAGGTCTAGCGGGGCACCTCCCCTGGTAGGCTCACCAACCAGCTGTGTCACGAAGCTATCTTCCATGCTCTCCAGAAACCTCCTAGACTGTTTTCTCTGGGCTGTGTTGTGCTTCCAGGATATGTCTGGGAAGTTAAAGTCCCCCACAAGAACAAGTGTTGACAATTTTGCAACTTCTGCCAGCTGTCTGTAGAACTCCTCATCCGTCTCCTCCTCCTGGTTTGGCGGTCTATAACAGACCCCCATCAGGATGCTTGCCTTGTTGACCTTTCCACTGATCCTAACCCATAGCGACTCAACCTTATCATTCCCAACCTCAAGTTCAACGACATCAAAACACTCTCTAATATAGAGAGCCACTCCACCACCCCTTCTGTGCTGCCTGTCCCTTCTGAAGAGCCTATAGCCAGACATTGAAGCACTCAAGTCATGAGAGTGGTCCCACCATGTTTCCGTGATGGCAACCAAGTCATAGCCTGCCTACTGCACAAAGGCTTCCAGCTCCTCCTGCTTGTTGCCCATGCTGCGTGCATCAGTGTAGATGCACTTCAGTTGAGCCTTTGCCTTCTCCCCCAGCCTTGCCATTGTTCCCCCTGGCACACCTCCAACAAGCTTTGTTTCATCCCCGTCCCCCTTCTTACCTAGTTTAAAGCCCTCTCAATGAGCCCTGCCAGCTCCTGGGCTAGGATCCATTTTCCCCTTGGAGACAGTTGGGACCTGTCCGCGGCCATCAGGCCGGGTGCCGAGTAAAGCACCCCGTGGTCAAAAAAACCAAAATTCCTGTGTTGGCACCAGCCTCTGAGCCACGTGTTTATCAGGTGGGCTTTCCGTGTCCTCTCTGAATCCCTCCCTGCCACCATAGGGATGGATGAAAACACCACCTGCACTCCCGCTCCATCCACTAACTGTCCCAGCCCCCTGAAGTCACTTTTTATAGTCTTCAGGCTTCTCTCATTGATGTTATCACTGCCAGCCTGCACTACCAGTAGTGGGTAGTAATTGGAGGGGCGAACCAGGTTGGGAAGCTTTCTGGCAATGTCCCTGACCCTGGCCCCAGGGAGGCAGCAGACTTCCCTACAGGTAGGGTCAGGCCGACAAATAGGGCCCTCTGTTCCCCTGAGAAGGGAGTCTCCCACAACGATCACCCTTCTTTCTTTCTTGGTGGAAGCAGTCTTGAGGCGTGGAGCAGACTTCCTTGCCCTAGGCTTCCTGGGTAAACTTCCTACCACATCCTCATTCACCGCTCTCTCAAGCTCCAGGGCCTCAAATCTGTTGCATAAGGGCACCTGGGAAGGTGGGGCAGGTAGTGGTGGGAGTTTCCTGCAACATCGAGAAGGAACCTGTCTCCATTCCTCCTCCACTCCTGGGTCCCCTCCCTCTGCCCGATAGCGACTGGGCAGGGGGTCCACACCTGTTTGGGGAGTCTCACTCCAGTGCCTCTCCTTCAGGCCTTGCAGGGAGTTGTTCCACCAGTCTATCTCCCGCTTGAACTCCCTGATGGCCCTCAACCTCTCCACCTCCTCCTTGAGCTCTGCCACCAGGCGGACCAGGTCACCCACCTGCTCGCACCTCATGCACACAGTATCTCTGCCTCCCTCAGATGGCAGCAGCAGGCTCTGACACTCCCTGCATCCAGAGACCTGAACTGACGCAAACCCTTACATACCTATAAAATATTTATTATACCTGTAGTTGCTTCTGTAGTTGCAAGTATATTTTCATTTTTCTAGACGGATGTTTCTTCCATGCAATGGGAAAAAGTGTTTTCTAAGGGATAGGAAATTATTTAGTAGATGTATTATTTTCAGGTAGAATTTGCATGTGGAGACCTGCAGCTGGAAACTACATATCATAATTATGGCTTTCATAAGATGATGCATAATACTATCAGCCTTTTCTGTAGCCTCTTGGCTTTTTAATAATGTTAGTCTGGAATGTTGCCACTGTTCACGAGAATCTAAAGTTCAGTTAGCTGTTGAATTCCTTATTACCATATCTTGCAAATTCCTGTTGTTGGTTATTTGAATTATAATTTTTTCATGATACAGAACTGCTTTCTATTATGAAAAGATCTGTTTCTGACATCTAAATCAAGTTTATCAGCCAAACTAGTGAACTGATGGCCCTGGTCAGCACAGTAGGATGATAAAATCCAGCTTTGAAGTATATAATCCTCTTATTAGTTATATAAGACAGGCTAGCAGGACATTTCCTAAATTAAGTCTTAAACTGTTCTCCACTTATTCAAAACTGCCCTAAAATCTCAGTAATGACATTTCAAGCCCTTCCTTGGGTGGAAAGGTGTTATTATAATTTTTGGCATCTTATATTAATCAGAAACAATCTCTTATTTTCTGCTCTAGTCATTATTATTATTATTATTTATTTATTTATTTGCTGACAATTCTATCAATAACTGCTTTTCATTAATTCTTTTCAAACCTCTTGGGGTCCTAAAACATTAGTTTATTTGTTCTCCTGAATAGTCTTTTCTGTGGAAAGAGGGGCTGAAAAAGCATTAAAAACACACCCACTAGCTGCTTTGTTCCTTCCTTAATTTTTTTTTAACTTACTTCAAAACCAGTAACTCAATGCTAGTGTACTAAGTGTGCTCTTGGTTTGCACAGAATTGTTGAATTTAGAGGTTAGAGAGCTATATTCCTTCATTTAATGTTCCATATCTGTGACATATTTTAATTCACAGAAGGGTCATGCTGATTTAGCTGACAATGGTTTCTATTAATTCCACATGCTGTACCAATTACAATCTGGGCATGTAAATTAAAATATTTACTGTGGATGAATGGAAGACAGAAAAGGCTATCAGCCCCAAATGCTTCTTTGAAGTGTAGCTCTATTTGAACAGAAATAAATGCTAAACATTATACTCTGGTTTCTCTGTTTATTATGTCTCAATTAATCCTTATCAAATGTGCCCAGGTTACAATAAACAAGGTTTTTATTTCCTTAGCTGTCAACCTGGACAAGCTGGTGCAGTCTGTCCGAGCCAGACTAGGATCTTTCCATCACATGTTACATGACCAGTAAGAAAGATTCTGCAGGCCAAAATCTGTCCTCAGCTGCACTCCTGCAAACCTGTTACCTCTGTTGTGTGTCCTCAGTGACACCAGAGCAAATCCCTCCTCTGTGACAGAACTCTTCAGCTGCAGGGGAAGGGTGTCAGAGGTGGTGAAGAGACTGGTGCATGTTACCCTTATATAGCTCTTTGGTTGGTTGATTTTATAAATTGTGCATTCTTATTGAAAAAAACATATAAACATAGAATCATCCTGCTTTATATTGTAACTGATTAACAGTTACTGATCAATTTTATTAAAGATGAACCAGATGGGTCAGAATACAAGCTCATCCCTTGGTTTCTGTCTATGAGCAATGCCCTTTGTACTTCCATTTTGTTATCAAAAGGAAAACGAATTTGAAAAAAATCCACATTTTACAGTCAGATCTTTACTAAAATCTGTCAGAATTGAAATATCAAGAGCTTATCAAGTACTTCCTGGAAAGGAACACAGGAGTTCTTTTCTGTATTAACAAATAACATCTTGCAGCAATAACATTGTGTCCTGTATTTTTTGATAAATGATGGTTATTTTCAGGTCATTCATTTACTACCTTACTGTCCATACATAAATGGATATATTGCTTATCTTTGTGTACCTATAGAATATTTTGAAGGGAAACACTGATACAAGAACCAGGCTATGAGCAGTACTCTCCCACTGTGACTTGCAACAAGTAAGTAGTACTGGGCTACATCTGGACCTTTGTCTGTGTTTAGTTCTATATAGCGTAATTTGTATCTGACAAGCTTAATAAATGTGAGACAGTGTGGAAAAAAAAAAAAAAAAAGTAATACAAGTACCCCTGATGTTGTTGAAACTTGCATTTTTCACAACTGCCAGTAGTTCAAACATACAAGATCATAGACTGTGATAAGCATGCATAGGAAGGCAAAGCAAATGAACAATTTTATTCAAAAAACATTTGCAAATCACTTTTGTTAGCAGCTGAAATAACTGTGATTATGAATATAAAGTATGTGATTGACAGAGTCAAGAGAATTGCTTTGAGTTTCACAGAGTGCTGGTGCTTAATAGAACAAATGAAATGCATTTTGCAGGTTTATTTTTCAGGTTTTAAGAAATAGAAGTTTAGTTTCTCTGGGTAACATTGCATTAAAAATCCAGGTTACAATACGTGTTTTAAAGAAGGTACAGATTATATTCAGCATCTTATATTTTCTGGTAAAGATACATTATGGAACTGACCACTTCTACACTGAATCATTGCATATGGCATGCTTCAGTTTATGACCTGATTAAATGCTGATTAAAAATGCTGTAGTACTGTCAGTATTCTAAAAACAGGGAGTTTATCATAATTAGAAAAAAAAAAAAGTAAAAGAAAATAAATAAACTAGATGATAACAAAGGAATAGTATTTCAGATCTACTGCATGGGTAGTTATCAGTATTTAAGGAAAAAATATGAATAGCTTTAAGAAAAATCATATATTTCTATTTATTTTGAGAGATTCTTTTAGATACATTGTATTGTGAAAAAGCTAAACATGTATGTTTAACATAAAAGGCAAGCATAATCCCTGATGGCAGGCAGGCAGGTAGGTTAGTAAAATTTACTTTTCAAAGAGTATGTTGGTATTCTACAGCTTGATAGGTAGAACCTTTAAAATTTTCACTTTACTTAAGCTTTACAGTAACTGTTTGGCAATTTCCAGAGATACTCCATCAGCTCAAAGTCCTATGTTTGCAAATATTGTGGAGCTTCACCTTCATTAAAGCTGGGCAGAACAAGGTCTTTCAGCACTAGCAATCTGACAATTTGGCAAAACATTAAGAAAGTGGTTGGGTTTGAATAATATTTGTAAATTATTAAAAACAAAACCCAATGGACTTTTTTTTTTTTTTTTTTTTTTTTTTCAAAATAAGGATCTTATGAGTAGAATTTGAAGGGGTGTTTTTTATTTTTATTTTTTATTTTTTATTTAGATCACTTAAAACTCACAGACATTG
>CM021729.1:13015599-13047241 GCA_011074415.1 Stictonetta naevosa
TGGTAAATTGCTCTTTTGCAAGGGTTCCAGCAGACCTCTATCTAGTATGAAATACATTTTTGCAGCCTGCAAGGGTAAGCTGGGGCCAGCAGGGCCCACTCTGACTCCTCTCCCAGTAAGGGGACAGCTATGGCTTGTGCTGCTGTGTTGCATTTATCTAACATTGTTCCATATCAACCATGTTAAATGCTAAGTAAAATAGCACGCCGGGGGGGGGGGGGGGGGGGGGCAAGACACACACACACACACCTTGTAGAAAACAGAATTAGGTTGAAGAAATTTATCAGCAATGATAAGTGGTTGTAGTTCAGCTGAAATACAGAATCCAGATGAAATTGAAGTGGACTATGCTCTGTATTTCCTACACATTTGTACTAACTAGTGCATTTTTAAAACTGTTTTTTTCTTTTGTTCCTTTCTCCAGCTGCCAACCTACAACATAAATGACATTTCTGTAATATCACTTTGCTCTGATGTTGTAATAACAAGACACAGTGCCTTGGGGACTAGAAGTGGTAAAGAACTAAACACTTAGTTAGATTAAACTCTTGAATCAGAGGATGTTGTTTTTTAATAGATTGTTGCTTGTTATTATTTTAATGTGCACAGAATTTTATTAAGTGGTTTTGAGAAAATGTCTTGAAAATATCTCTGCCCTGATTGTTAGGTCTGCTTCAGATACATTTATCACAGTTAAATGACATAACCATGGGTCTGTTTTCCATCTCCTTTCACTTCATGTTCTTGGCCTTGTAAGGCGCCCTGCCACCTCCACTTGGACCCGGTGTAATTTTACTTCATTGTGTAACTCCCTGCAATTAACATTTCTGTAATGCTGTAAGACTGTATCCATTCTTCCCTGTCTCACCACAATCAAGTTGCTGAACTTTCGCAAAACAAAATAAAATTAACACCTGGATATCAAGTTACTGTCTGATGATTCCCCTGCCCTGAAAATTCTGTTCATCACAGTTGGTGTCAAGAATAAATTATGACACATTGACTTGAGCTGTGTCTCTTAATGTCTAAGTTTTTCCAGTTATCCAAATGACATTTATTGCAAATGCTACTGTCTCCCATACTACATTAAAGTGTAAGTACATAACAACACTCTCAAGGCCTTATGAAATTAAAATAATTTACTAATGCCAGGTAGGAGGGGAAGAGGAGCAAAGATAGGTGGGAATTAAACAGTTGTTTAGTATGGTACTAGTAAGATTTTTTTTTTTTATTATTTTATTTTTTTTTGGTAATGGCAGTTATCAGATTCAGCTGCTGCAATGTATGGGTGCTGAGTTACCTAAACATATTATAGAGCAAGAAATTTCAGGTATTTATTCCTGCAGCTTTTGAAAATAACACTCTTCTGGATATACCTTATATCATTTAAGGCACGTGATTTCTGGCTGTAACTATACATTTTCAGTGTTTTAACAGAGATTTCTTGTGCTTGTGACAACCCCCTGTTGCTGTCACCATTATCTGAGAAATACTACTCTCTGCCACAGCTGATACTCTTTAATGACCTGTCACCGTTTAACAGTAAGCATTAAAATTGTGCTTGTTGATTTAGATTGTTCTGTGCATTTTTTTTAACATTGTATAAGTGCATATGCATTATCCTTTAATGAGTCAGGTTATTTAAATTTCAGATCAGATTGGGGATGTAGCAAGTGTAATGGTTCTATATTTCTCTACCATCTGTCACTGAGGAGCTCCTTAAAGCTGCAGCCTCAGTTAGAACAGCTTGGTGTTTTAATCTCTTTTACTGTTTCTGAGCAAAGACCAGAGACAGATTTCTCATCTACTGAGAACTATTTTTATCTTTTTTTTTTTTTTTAAAATTAATTAATCCTTTATAGCAATTTTGCTAAGTGGCATATCCAAGACTGTATTGGCATTATGGGATGTTATGTATATCTAAGTAAATCAGGCCATGGATATTTCTTGCAGAAGCTCACTTGAGGCAGTAATTCAATGCAAAGCCCTGGTGCTGAAACAAGGCAAATGACTCATCTTAAGTTGCACTCCAGCAAGGAAAGGAGGTATTGCCTGATTTTACTATTTTTCTTCCTTTTGTTGCCAATCGAGGGAGATCAGACAATTGTAGCTGAAGGAGAAGAATCACTCACTCATTTTGGAAGTGAACAGGGCATAACCAAAGAAGAGTCTCTGCAAAGATGGGCTGAGACTCCTCTGGCTTACAAGTCTTGCAGATTTTGGGTGGTAACAATCCCTAGCTCTTCACAGGTTATCTGAGGACTTTTCCCTATAATGATTTTGTTCTGAATTAATGACATTTTATCAAGGCTATCTGCTTTTGGTTCATGTCCTCCTTCACTCCGTGGCAGCTAACAAACTATCCCCTGGGACTAAGTCACTCTTGCTCAGGGGGATCATGGGCTGTAGGCATTAGTTGGTAGGAAGAGCTGAGACAGGCTGGAGATCTGAAACCTTAAAGGAACACCTTTTAGGAGCTCCTGAAAGCATTGAAAGAAGCAAGCCTGGATGCTGAGAGCAAATAAGTGCTTATTCTAGTGCTGGAAGAGCACTGCCTTTGACGAAAAAGAAAAGGAATTGGTCTGTAAAAACTAATTCTCTTCCACATGCCCCTCACATTCCTCGAGAGTAGAGCACAACTTTTATTTTGTCTTCCTGAAAGCAGCTATGATATCCTCCTTCTGAATGCCTGTGTTATCTGGTTAAGTAGTGCTCTTCTTGCACAGCAAGAGGCCCAGTGGCATAGCTGATAAAGCACAAGACTCTGGAGATATAATCCCATATGTCCTGCAGAGATCATCATTTTCTTCTCTCCCCCCTTTTTTTTTTTTTTTTTTTTTTTTTTTTTACATAGTTTGCAAGCTCTCCAGCAGGCAGTTGCATGGAAAGACCTAGATCTTTCTCAGGGCCTTAATTTATTTATTTTTTAAATAAAATATAGTGGTTTCTCTGCAGTTTCATTTAACTCATCCACCTCTCAGGTGGGATGAACTCTTAGAGCACAAAGAGGAAAGCCCCAGTCTAGTCCCCCATTCTTTTTTTTTTTTTTTTTTTTTTAAGTCAATTATTTTCATAGGTGATTGACAAAGACTATTAGGTAGTTTTTAGTTTCTTTCTATAACGTGTCTGCTGTTGATTTTAGTGATGCTGGCTGATAAGTAAATACACCTCTTGTTAGTCTATTACATAGCTTATACTGATGATGCTATGATCTTTAAATGACAATGTAGTGCCAGTGAGGACAAATAAAATCTATGTACTATCAGCTACTGTATAGAAGTAACCACATGTACAGATTAAACAACACATTATATTTGCTAACAAGGTAAACTTTCCTACTGCTTTGAAGTGCTGGCTTGTAATTTGATCTGCCTTGCTGATATGTGAAATGAGAATTGTGAGCAAAGTCATAATCTTCCTCCTGCGTGTAAATGGACAAAATGGATGTTGCACTCTATTCTGCAACATAATTAATGTCTCATTAACATCAGATTTTTTTTTTTGTCTTTACATATCTAATTGCCTTCGTGCTGCTATGACATGTAGAAATTCAGTCCCTGTCATATGAGTGTTGCTCACATTTGTCCTGTGAAACTTGTCCTGAATTGCTGTAAGAAAGCACTTCCATACGTTCCTGAGCCCTTGGCTACTTTCATTCTTTAGAGTATTTTCTTCTCTTCAAAATGAGTTCACTAAATAACATTGACTTCCCATCAGAAAGATGTTTTCTGCTGGACAGGTAGGACTTTAGTACTGTAATTTAATATGTGTTACTAACCACAGTTGTGATTATGTACTGGCACTGAAAAAATGCCAAATGACTTTTTCACCTCTGTTCAATTTCCAAGTACAGTCTCTAACACATAATCTTTTCTGTTGGTACATTTGGGTTTCCTGAAATTACTAGACAAAAATATGCTAGACCACAGGCTTGCACAGAGAATGTGCCTTAAAACTCATGTATCAGAATATTTTTCAAGTGTCGGACTGTGTATAAACACTGAAAAAAAATAAATCACTGAAAAAAGGAGATTATTAAAATACTCAGAACACAAGGCTGTCCTAATTCAAAGTTTTATTTACCAGTGGGATTAAAAAAATTATCCCATTATACTTAGCATAATACTCTTACCAGAACTTTTATAAGTTCTGAATTTTCTGAGTGTACAATGAATTATATATAATTTATTTTAACTCTTTCTAAAATCTTTGTTCTCCTATTGTGCTCAAACATGGCACGGAGACCTTGCTGTGCTTTGGGCAGGGCCTTGAACATCCTAGTTTAAAGAGGAGGACAAGCTGTCATCACTACATGTAGTGAAAAGAGTACAATAGGAATTCACAGGAAAGATGATTGCAAAATTCTAAAGGATATGGCATATCCTTCATATTAGATGGGTATAGATTAAAACTTTAGAGGGGAAAGGCAAAATATGCATGTGCCTTCTATGATTTGTAAAAGATTGAGAAAGAAGAGAGAGATGACTGAAAACCTGCAGATTTGGGGATGAATATTGCCTGCCCCTTCCCCTGGGCAGTGAAACTGCAGATTTTAAATGCCTCATAAGTGTCGTTGCTCGCAGTCCTACCTACCTGCTGTGGCAAACACCTGCACTTTGGGAATCTGCCTTCCTAATGTGGAAAGCAGCCAAGAGCATTACAGGGAGGCAGCTCACCTACCCTGATGCAATCCAAATGCATTTAGGTCAATGTTACTCAGGGGTTGTTCTCATAGCTCAAAGAACTTTAAGGAAACAACATGGTTGTTCATACAAATGCCTATAGAGGTGTTTATTCAGATATTCAGATCATCCATGTCTGCAACAGTTACCTTGCCAAAACAAAGACCTGGCAGGTTCTGACTCACAGAGCCACATGACAGCTTGCTGTGGCACACAGCACTCCTCCCTTCCTGGAGCACTAACACACAGTCTTTGCCTGGAGGCTGCAAAATTTCTGTAGACCAAAACAATCTGAGCATGCTTCAACAATGCAAAGAGAGTATTATCAAAGCATTTTCCAAACTTATCTTTAAATCCTGTAGTACCTCTGGAGGAAGATGTGCTATCCCTTCTTAATGGACAGGTAGATGGAGGTGCTGGACAAGTGAATTACTCTCCTTGACACTTTGGAGGGAAGAGATGTCATCCAGAGGGACCTGGACAGGCTTGAGAGGTGGAATCATGCAAGACTTATGAAGTTCAAAAAGGCCAAGTGCAGGAGACTGCAGCTGTGTCAGGGCAATCTTGAGCACAAATACAGACTGTGTGGAGAATGGATTGAGAGCAGCCCTGATTGAAAAGGACTGGGGATGGTGGTGTGTGGGAAACTGAACACGAGCTTTGGATAATGCCCTCAATAACATGCTTTAATTTTTGGTTAGTGCTGAAGTGGTCAGGCAGTTGGGCTTTGAAGGTTCCTTCCAAATGAACTATTCAATTGCTGACAACATGTACTTGCTGCCCAGAAAACCAGCCATGTCCTGTGCTGCATCAAAAGAAGCCTGGTCAGCCGGTTGAGGGAGGTGATTGCTCCCCTCCACTCTGTTTTCATGAGACCCCTGACTGGAGTCATGAATTCAGCTCTAGGGCCCCCAGCACAAGAAGGATATGGGCCTATTAAAATGAGTCCAGAGGAGGGCCACAAGGATGATCAAAGGGCTGGAGCACCTCTCCTGTGAAGATAGGTTGAAGGAGTTGGGGTTGTTCAGCCTGAAGAAGAGAAGGCTGTGGGGAGACCTTAGAGTAGTCTTCCAGTACCTAAAGGGACCTGCAGGAAAGGTGGAGAGGGACTCTTTGTCAGGGGGTGGAGTGATAGGACATGGAGTAATGGCTTTAAACTTAAAGAATGTAGATTTATATTAGATATAAGGAACAAATTCTTTCCTGTGAGGGTGGTGAGGCACTGGAACAGGCTGCCCAAAGAAGATGTGGATGCCCAGTCCCTGGAAGTGTTTAATGCCAGGCTGGAGGGTACTTTGGACAACTTGATCTGGTGGGAGGTGTCCCTGCCTATGAAGGGGGGGGGGGGGGGGGAAAGTACCTTTAAGGTTCCTTCCAATTAAAGCCATTCTGTGATTAGATTGGAAGAAGTGATTTTGCTTCCATAGCAGTTTCTTTTTTGTTCAGCCAGATCTCCCTTCAGCAACTACTTCAAGTAGTGTTCTTATTGCTGTTTAATGCTCTTAACTTCCTGAAATCAAAACAGCTGTAGGAAAAAGCTGTGGCAACTGTCCCTTCAAGGAGACGTCAGAACTTTTTATTAAGGTCAGTTCTACTACAAGAGCGATATCAGAGCCATATTACTATCCTGAAGGGGTAATTTTGGGGGCAGATATCTTGTACAGACCTACAGTGTTCAGCAAGAGTCAAAACCTGACTTGACTTTCAGATTCCAGATTGAGTTTGCAGGATTAATTCTTAGGAGTGGAGGCAAAAGGGCCAATCTTCTTTTATTCATAAATTAAACAAAGATATTGAACAAAACATTGAAGGACACGGTGGCAGACCATTTTCCTATTTTTTCAGAGAAGGTTCATGATAACCATTTAAAGGTTTTAGTGATAAGCAGGTACACATCTATTTCTTCCCTGAAAATTAAGAAAAAGTGCTAGGTAAAACATGAAGTATATGGAAACAATTGGTCCAAAGTTAGACAGCAGGACAAAAAACAGTGCTAAAACCACTGCTTTATAACAGCCATCCCCTTGGGTGAAGCTCACCTGTTTCTAATGACAGGATGCTTCTGAAGAATATGCAGTAACTCTGCCTACCACATGGATATTTTTCTTGCTGTATGGAGATGTCTACAGCCAACCTAACAATCCTAATCTCCCATTCAAGTTTTTAGGGTTAAGTAAAACCGTGCTGGAGACATTTAATCTAAAGCCAACAACGATGTTAGATAAATCATGTCCTAAAATTTCCCATGTATTCACTGACTATAAGACAAGCTGTGGGCCAGCACTTCAGCAGTAGATGTCAGCCTAGGTGTCTGAAGTTGAGAAGCAAAAATAAGTTAATTTTATTTAGAAAAAAAAAAAATCCAGTTGGAAATTTTTACTTTTGTATTTTGAAAATGAAATCTATGCCATCCCCCCAAAATCACCCTCTATTATGAGAATTAATATTACGGTGGCTAAAATGAAAACATAATGTTTTGATTTTGGTGAAGGAATAATTTCCCTCAAACTTTGTGGAATAACTTTTCATCTCAGACAAGTTTAGACTGAAAAGTCTCAAAATGTGTCATTTTTTTTCTCTGAAATAGAGATTGTGAGGTTTGACCAGCTTTACTTAGGAAACAATTCTATGAGTCAGAAATTTGTCCCAGAGTAAAGTAATTATACATGTAGACATGATAGGATGTATCCTTTTATGTAAATTTAACCTAGGCAGATATTAAGGGCTTTTTGGTACTTACCCAATATATCTAATTGGAAATTCCAGGTTGTTGACAGCTTGACATTAGATGAACTGTATTACATTTGTAGTGAGGTTATCTTATGTCTTGCGTCCATCTTCAGGAGCATGTATCTTCAACAGAAATGCAGAGAACAGTTCATTCAGTTCATTCAATGGAAATTAAAGTGAAAAACAAGCAGTGAGTGCACAGAAAAAATTGAAGATAAAGTAAGACTGGTGGGAACCAGGGTACTTTCATACATTAAGGTGCCCATTTCATCATCCTAGTCAGATAGATTTTTAATTAGATTTTGTATGTAAACTACATCAGTTTGTTCTTGCTGAGCTCTTCAAAGAGAGGTACAATTTGTGGCTGTGTTTATCTTGTCTCTCCAACATGGTAGCGTGTGGTGTTAAAATCCCAGACTAGCCTTGCCATTGGGCTCAGCCGCTGCTGCTCCCCAGCAGCAGTCTGGTGCCTGCGTGGTGGCACAGCATTGTCCATTGATCTGTGTACAGGAGCCTGGGGACTCCTCTGTTGTGTGGCCTGCTTTCCAGCTATTTTGTTCTGCTTCCTTGTGTTTTCCTATCATTTTATAGTCCTCCTCCTCTCTACTGCAGGTCTATCTGCAGGTAACATTTAGCTCTCTGTGCTGGTGTTAGATTATTTATTTATTAATTAATTTATTTTGCTGCAAAGAAGCTGTTAAATGACTAATTAAATACAAGAATATAAAATCTAGAAATAATTTTTAAATAGGAGTTAACAGTTCCTTGAAAATTAACAGTAAGGTGGCTGCCCATACCTGTGCAGGAGACAATGAGAATTAACACTTACAAGGGAAGGGAGATGTACTCCTCTGCCCACATCCCCTCCATCTGCTTGTGACTGAGTGTGGTGGTTTCACGCTGCTGGGCAGCTGATCTCCACCATAGCTGCTCTCTCACCCCCTCTCCTCAAAGGAAAAGGAAATACAATGGAAAGGGACTGAAGATTTGAGATAAGGAGGGAGATCACTCACCAATTATCATCAGAGGTAAAAGAGATTCATCATTGGGGGATTAATATAATTTATTGCCTATCACTAGCAGACTAGAGCAGTGAGAAACTAAAACCAAACCAAAACCTCCCCATCCACTCTATTCCACCTCCTCCCCCATGCAGTGCAAAGGAACAGGGAACGGGGGCTGCTGTCAGTCCCCAACTCTTCATCTCCGCTGCTCCTTCATGGTCACTCTCTGCCCCTGCTCCCCGTGGGGTTCCCCCCCACAGGATGCCGTCCTTCCCCATCTGAGCCTGCGGGGGCTGCCCACAGGCAGCAGGTCTTCAGGAACTGCTCCCACACGGCTCCATAACATGGGGTCCATCCCCCAGCACAGGTCCCCCATGGGTGGGCGGCAGCTCCCCCCAGGCCCCACACTCCTGCGTGGGCTCCTCTCCAAAGGCTGCAGCTCCGGCCCGGGGCCTGCTCCTGCGGGGGCTCTCCATGGGCCGCAGCCTCCTCCAGGCCACATTCACCTGCTCCACCGGGGGCTCCTCCACGGGCTGCAGCGTGGAGATCTGCTCCATGTGGGACCCATGGGCTGCAGGGGGACAGCCTGCTCCACCAGGGGCCTCTCCACAGGCTGCAGGGGAACTGCTGCTGCGTGCCTGGAGCACCTGCTACCCTCCTGCTGCACTGACCTGGGGGGCTGCAGGGCTGGTTCTTACACCTCACTCTCCCAGCTACTGTACCACATTAGTTTTTTTTTTTTTTTTTTCTTCCCTTTCTTCAATCCACTCTCCCAGTGCCCCAACCAGCATCACCCACTGGCTTGGCTCTGGCAGTGGTGGGTCCTTTTGAAGCCAGCAGGAGCTGGCTCTTATCTGACATGGGGCAGCTGCTGGGCTCTGCTCATAGAGGCTACCCCTACAGCCCACCTGCTACCAGGCACAGTTTTCTGAGCTGTTTCAGCCATTTGTTCTTGATTCACTATAAATACTGCCCCCAGTGATGGAGTTGTATGTAGATGTGATTCCTGGATCAGTGCTGCCAATAATCAGCTTGCCTTCTTCTGAGGGTGAGAGGAGACTCCTTGACTGTGAAAATATGTTGTCCTGCTGGGAGTGTACAGGGAAAAGTTAAGGCCATGCTATCATCCTGCTCCTGGAGATGGAGGTCTTGGTTATACTTCTATTGCTCACAAACCCTTCCTGATCTTCTCTGGCCCAGGTAAAGCCAATTCATGCTTTTCTCAAGAAATAATGTCATCTTAGTCAGGCAGTAGTTTTCAAAGATGTTTACGTGATTTGTACACCTAGTTTGTTTGAAACTTGTGGACAATATAAATCTGGGCAGAGTGGCTGACATACCAGAGGCCTGTGTGGCCATTCAGAGGGACCTGGACAGGCTGGAAAGTTGATCGAAGAGAAACCTCATAATGTTCAACAAAGGCAAGAGCAGGGTCCTGCACCTAGGAAGGAATAACCCCAAGCACCAGCACAGGTTGGGGGCTGACCTGCTGGAGAGCAGCTCTGCAGAGAGGGACCTGGGAGTCATGATGGACAAGTTAACCATGAACCACTAGTGTGCCCTTGTGGCCAAGAAGGCCAACAGGATCCAAGCCTGCATCAAGAGGAATATGGACAGCAGGTTGAGAGAAGTGATCTTCGCCCTCTACTCAGCTCTGATGAGGCCACAGCTGGCCTCATATTTCGTGCAGTTCAGGGCTCCCCAGTACGAGGGATGTGGAACTTCTAGAGAAGTAGGACTTAGAACTCTTCTTAATGGTGGCCAGTGATAGGACAAGAGATAATGTGTATAAATTGAACCACAGGAGGTTTCATCACTGTATGAGGAATAAGTCTACAGTTCAGGTAACAGAGCAATGGAACAGGTTTCCCAGAGAGGTCGTGGAGTCTCCTTTGGAGATTTTCAAAACCCACCTGGATGCAGTCCTCTGTAACATGCTCTAAGCAACCCTGCCTGAGCACAGGGGTTAGACTAGATGATCTTTGGGAGTCCCTTACGACATTCTGTGATTCTGTGAAATGTAAAGTGTATGTTGAAATCTAGATAGCTTTAAAAAGTTCCAGTTGGAGTCAGCTTAGTGGTAGAAAAGAACAAGCCGATAAAACAACCTTGGCCACAACACAGAAAAATGACTCACTGCTATAATTCAACTTAGAGCCTGTATTGCATTTAACAGTATTTATTCATTACTCGTCTTAAAATACATATATATTTTTTCTTCTCTCCACTTGTTTATCAGGGACAGATTTGTTTCAGATCTAGTGGTGAGAACATTTCTTTCAAGGACATTCTGGAGGAGTTGTTTACACAAGGCTGATCAAAAATTGCAAAACTGAATTAAAAAAAGACAAAATGATGTACTGAACTATGGAAAATAATAATGGCAAATTTTCTCAAGTAACATACTAAACAGCAAATATGACATGCAACCATTTACTCAAAAAATCATTTCTTTAACTTGCTAGGTATTTTTCAACACCTGGAACTAACCTATTCTTAAATATAGTAATTGAGAAACAGTAGTCTTTGCCATGACAGAAAAAGGTGATATTATACATATTTTAGAAATCTAATTCGTACGATTCTCTTATATGTTCTCAGTGCACAATGCACTATGGGCACAGTTAAACTAGTCCCAATGCACCAGTTTTGCTCTGGAGAGCAGATGTAGCTGGAGATCCATGCAGGTACATTTGTTCTAGTTTTCACTTCTCATTCATCTGCAATGCAGACGAGCTTTTATTCTGTGAATCATAGAACAAAATGTTCTATCTCCTTGCTTACAGCTTATTTCATCAAAGGAAAACTACAAGTATTCTGTGAACTCTGCTCATGCCATTTGTTATTGGATTTCTAACACTTTACTCTAGTGGACAACACTTTCCTTCTGCAGAACCAAAGCCCAAAAGATGAGCTTTTCAAAAATAAAACAATGCTAATATGTACGTTAAATAAACATTACATTATATTCTGCTTGCCAATGAATGTCACTGAAAATGGAAATGTACTGACATAATCTAAGTCTTCTCATCCATTAGCCCATTTTTTATGCCTATCTCATTTTTAAAAACATCTGAGTAACTATTTCACAAAAACATTAAACAGTCTATCATTATTCCACTTAAATTTTTCTTGTGGGCTGTATATTTTTGTTAGACTCAGTTGTGTAGGAGACTGTAAATTTCATATGAAATATAATTATATTAATTGTTTGTCTTGATGTATGTACTTGTGTCTGCTCTGAATGTCAGGCCAGAGCATCAGTTGGTGTAAAACAGTAGTTTTTATTCCATCCGAAGTAAGTACATAAATTTGAATCATATGTGTGAAAGAGCTTTGTCTACACTAGCAATACCTAAATAGATATCTGAAAACCAAATTCAAACTGTTGGAGAAGTGAATGAAAGGAAAGTATGATCTGTACTCTACAACTGGAGTGTCTTTTTTTAATCATGTAGTTGGTGACTTTGCATTCCTTGTAATCTACCCAAGAACTGAAAGACACTTTATAGCAACTGTAGATTGTCAGCCCTGTAAAATGTTTTCTTATTATTTTATTTTATTTTATTTTATTTTATTTTATTTTATTTTATTTTGGTTTGGTTTGCTTTGTTTATTTATTTTTTATGATTTCCAGAAGCCTCTTGAAAACTTCTTTAGCCATAGCCAGAGTCTTCTGCATTTTCCATGGTGCTCATAAAAACTGGCATATACATTTTGTTGTTGTTGTTGTTACAAGGAGATAAATGACGAGAATTTCCCCAGGTATCTAGTAAATCACAGAATCATTAAGGTTGGTAAAGACCTTCAAGATCATCTGGTCCAACCAACACCCTACTACCAAAGTTGGGTTATTTAAAAAAATTCAGCCCTATTAAGAACCTACCTGACATAAGTGTTTCTATATACATTGCCATAGCATTGAGCACAACCTTCCATACAGCATGCTTAATTGTTATATGGAAGGACTGAACACAGCATTGGGCTTGCTGTGTATTAGATCACCATGCATGCACAGTCTAATCAACCATTGGATGAATTGAATGAATCAAGCAAGTCAGGGATATGTTGGATTTCCTCCAGAGAAGACTAAAGAACACAGCCTGATTCAGAGCCAGCCTATCATGCCAGCAAACCACATGCTCTGCTCTATTCTGTCTGGGTGCACTGGTTTTGCAGTGAGAATATCTTATGGGTTGCATTAATCTAAAGATTAAGGAAAAAGGTATTTCACATTTTTTTTAAATTTACTTACCCTTTGCTGTAACAGTATCCTCATTTGTTCTCCTCAAGGGTACGTAAGAAATTTGGTTCAGGCTTTCTATAATTGGGACAGAGACTGACAAAGTTTAGAGTTATTATGGGAGTGAATTTTTATGTAGTTACTGTGTCAAATATGCATAAACTTTTGATAAAACCATTCTGAGACTATGATGTGATACATGTAAATAGAGACAAAGAGACTAGAAATGATATGAACCAAACTTATACAGACCTTTAAAAATAATCTCTGCAATAAAGGAATGTTTTTTTTTTTTTTTTTTTTTTTTTTTTTTCCCTGTTATTGATGTCCCATTTAGAAAGTTACCACCCTGAAGTGTTACTTATGAACTACAGAACTTCACCTGGGGGTTTCTTTAGATTTCACCTTCTCATCTTGAAGTAATGTTACCTGTGGTTTGCTGTTGGCATATCGGCAACTGATATGAATAACAGTTTCTGACACAGAATTTCTTGATGATTATCTACAAAAATAAGAACAGTGCATTCTCACCATTCAGACTTTTGCATCATTAGAGATCAGCAAGTTCAACAGTCTTGAAATGATGCTCTGCAAAGCTGCAGAGCTGAGTGATTTACAAAGCTAATAGTAATACTAAACAAGATGGATATTTTCCTACAGTCAGGAAACAAATTACTCTCCTTTGCATGTACGCTGCTTTTAATGTCTACATTACATACATTTCAATATTTACATTAATATTTAATATATGCTTCTGATACAGATGAAGATATAAATTTTATGCAATTAAGTGTTGCTAATGCATTTTTTCTATAAGAAACTGTTGGGTTTGTTAGATTAACCGAAGCTTTCTGTAGGTTCTGCAGCCAGCAGTAGTCACAGCCACTGGTTTTTAACACTCACACGTATATAGAACAAAATTTTCTCCTCTTTGTATTTATGCAGATAAGTATTATAAGACATGAAAGTATCTATTAATTGTTTAATATGTTGTTTGTCCTAATAATTTAAACATGAAGGTTATTCTTAAGTAAACATGCAGTTGAGATGTCCTGTAAGTCACACAAGAAAATTCTCACTCGAACTAATCATAGAATCATAGAATGGTTTGGGTTGGAAGTGACCTTTAAGATCCCTTAGTTCCACCCCCCCTGCCATGGGCAGGGATGCCACCCACTAGATCAGGTTGTCCAGGGCCTCGTCAAACCTGGTCCTGAACACCTCCAGGGATGGGGCATCCACATCCTCTCTGGGCAACCTGTTCCTGTGCCTCAACACCTTCTGAGTGAAGAATTTCCTCCTAACCTCTAATCTATATCTCCCCTCTTTTAGTATAAAACCATCTCCCATTGCCTTGTCACTATCTGATTGAACAAATAGTTGCTCTTCATCTTTTTTACAAGTCCACTTTAAGTACTGAAAAGCTGCAAGTGGTATTGCTGTCTATGTGAGAGCTCTTTCCTTTGCCAAGACTGCTGCCACAGCTGGCATTTTCAGTGTGTTTCCCAGGAGGTGGATCACTGTGATCCCTCAGTGATGTCCGCCTGGCTGCCCCTGCACAGTGACACATGGTGTTCTCCACACTTTGCTCTGGCTACCACTGGAGTGTGAAGCTCCAGCTGGCATGAAAGAGGCTTCCCTAATTGCTTACAGGTGCTGCACAGAGAGTCCCAACTGAGGCCTGTAAAATGGAAGCAGGCACAGCTGACATATTCTTCCTTGGTCTGTGGCTGAGTTTTTCAGCGTTTTTCATTTGGGTTATTTTACGGGTTATTGTAGCCCGTATTAATGTGCATTTTTTCTAGATAATGCTTAAAAGAGGAAAAACTTTGAGATTGGGACCAATTTTTTAATGGATGTTATTTATCACGTGCAAGAATATGGAAGCAGAAAAATTCTTTTTTACAGCATGCCATTGTAGAATATTTTTCAGTTTATCTGGATTAGGACATTACAATTCGTGCAAATGTGGAAATGTTCCCCAGGGACACAAATCATTGCACCACTTGCCATGCAGAACTTTTAAACTTCTGGTTCGCTACATGAATAAGCTTAATATTTTATTGAAACTGTTTTGCTTGTTTGTTTATTTCTTTTACAGTCAATAACTAAGTTCTGATTCTGGAATGACTGAATGAAAAAGTGCCAGTTGGAATTCTGCACATTTGTATAGATAAAGCAATGCATTCAAGGAAAACACCTTAATTGTACATTAAAGATGAAAGGAACTGAGTGGATATTAGTATTCAGGAGTTATATTTTAGGATTAAAGGATGTCTGGAGGAGCATGAACTCATTAACCAACAAATCTTAACTCCCCTGCACTCTCAAATAAATAAGAAGGAAAAGAACAGAAAATATAACAGAAAGTATAATTTTACCAGTGTTTGAATCCATAGTATGCCTGAATTTTGAACACAGTGAACAATTCCAATCTTGCAGACTCTGAAAGCTGTAGTAGAATGGGAAAAGATTTTGTAATGAGCAATAAGGAAGAACACGGTATGGACTGGTGTGTGTATGTGGCAATCAGAAAAAGGGCATTTTTGGAATCATGAAAAATGGTGGTCTGTAGAATCAGACGTAACCAGAAGGTGATTAGGGAATAATTAAAAATTACTGGCCTAAGGTTACCTACGTTTAAAACTAATACAACTGTCATTTTTGGAAAAACAGTAGGCCTTAGTAATGATATGTAGAAGATCTGTTGTTTGCTAAAATTTTTCTCTTTAAATACACTGGTGAAAATAGAACCTGAGCTATGATCTAAGAGACATACAACACAGAATTTGCTTTGAAATCTGAATGAAATTTAATTTTAGTGAAGGCTCCTCAAGTTGCTGCAAAGTCCTTCACAACCAGCAAAATATTTTTTGGGACATTAAGAGAAACATTATTTATTTATTTGTTTATTTTCTTTCTGAACAAAGTATTGACGTCTCAGTTAACGAAATTTAGTCTCACACTTCAGTAGCACCAGGATTTTTCCCCTTAGTCCTTTCATATATGATGTGAGGAGCTTCATCTATGAATGGTGGACATGTTCACCTCCTCTGGAAGTAAATCCTAGTTCTTGAACTCTCTTTCTCTCAAATTTCTGGGTGATAAGTAATTAATCAGCATGCTCAGATTCCTCTGGGGAGGAGAGGGTTGAGGAGGGGAAGGGAGGGGAGGGAAGGGGTGCGGAGGGGAATGGAGGGGAGGGAAGGGGTGGAGAGGGGAGAGAAGGGAATTCTTCATTTACCTGCCACTTCTTTACCTGCTACAGTAAATGAAAAATTACAGGAGGGACTGACAAACCCCTAACACTAGCAGCCAAAGGCGATCTGTCCATCTGAGAATGTAAGGATGGGCTTTTTAAAATTCTAGTTAAAGCTTTGAATTGTATTTACCCAGACAGGTCTCAAAGGTAGGAATCTTGTCTTTAATAGCTCACTGTTGTAACTATTCAACTGTAATAGCTTGCAATAGAAGATGTTGTTTATGAGGTGTGTTCTGCTTCAAAATCATTTTTATAAGCACACTTTGAGGTATAATGAGATTTCACAGAAATAATTAAATGTACTCCCTATGTCTTCACCAGTAACATTTTTTTTTCCTTTTTTTTTTTTTGTTTTGTTTTTTTTTTGTTTGTTTTGTTTTGTTTTGTTTCTCCAGTCACAAATAAACTAGGATTAATAATTTTGTTGCCTATTTTTAAATCAACCTTGAAGGATGGAAGTCAATGGTTACAATTCACCACTGTTCTGATCCTAGTACTGCACTGGTTGCAGTTCATTACAGCCAAAGTAGGACAATACAAGCTCAGACATGGTTTAAAAATTAATAATGAATAAACAGAACCTATTTTTGTGAGGCCCCATCTGACCACCAGGACCACTTTAGGCATAAACATATTTTCTTACCCGTCTTTTCTATGGCATCTTACCCATGATGATACAGAACTCTTTACTTTCCTCCTCTCTGCTCTTTTTTTGTTGTTGTTTAATCAGCCTCAGTCCCTCAAGACATCCTTTCCCCATGCCACAAATGTGCAGCTTTTTAATGCTAAATTAGCCACAGGAGAAAGACTTCTGTCCAGAGTAGAAATAATAAATTAATAAAAATGAGCTAATTAAACTTTATATGAGGGTAACAGAGTTCAGGGAATTTGCAGTTTGTTGTTGTTGTTGTTCTTTCTTTTTTGTTTAGCATTATGTTTACTATTTGCATGTTGCATTTGTATTTAATTTCACATGTACTTAATTTCATGCCCCAAGAAAGAGGATGGTTAAGAAGAATTAAGGATGGTTTTCACATTTCTTTCAACATTTTGGAAAGTATTATTTCTTTTCTGTATGCATCTCTAAAGTAAATAATTCCACAGAACACAAAAATTGTAATATTTCATCAGCTAAGGAATCATTTTTCTACAAACTAATTGAATGCACAAATTTACATAAAGACAAAAAAAGAAAGTACATTATTTCTGAACTAGGGAAAAGGAAATAATCTTCCCTTTGAAAATGTAATTAAATCATAAGATACTTAAATTTTCATCTATGTCACTTGGTATATCTAATATTTCTAAAAATTAATAAAGCTCCACAGAAGTATCTTTGTTCTGTAATGTAACAACCTCCCCCTTCCCCCAATCTATATTTTGGTACAAATATAAAGTAGGAAATTATGACAGTGAAGAAGCACCGATATTAAAGTACTGATCACAGCCAGTCACAGGATTAATAGATGCAGTGGGGATATGTGAGTAAAGGGAGAAGTTTGTACACAGGCATTTCTGCCTTTGGGCATGGCAAAGGCCAGATGACTGTTCATCACCTTTCCAGGTTGATTTTTCTGGAGCTATTGCCTGCAGCCTGGCAGGGGGATAACAGCACCGCTGCTGCCCACACTTCTGCCTCCATGGTGTGAAGCCTTCCCTGATGGTGTATTCTTGGAAGTTTAGCAGTGCAACAGAGCCAATTTTTAGGTTCAAGTCTCTTAAACTTGATAGGTTTGTGTTTTTATCCCCCCTTGATGTAGCTCTGCCTCGTTATAGTCATCAAGATAGGCTTCTGGTATACAGCAAGATTCTGGCTGAATATAGCTAATTTCCTGTACGCAGGAGACCTCCCTCCTTCTGTACCTTAGTGTAATTCCTGTTCCAGGTGCTTGTCAGATCCCAGTGTGTTGAAAGGGTGGAGATATTCCATAGAAATGCTGGCTAACAACTGATTCTCCGTAGCCTCAGAATTTGTTTGGATATTGGCATCAAAGCAAAGCCAATCTCTATAAAGTAGAGTGTGTACAGTCATACAGCGGAACAAGAAATGAAATCCTTTCTTTGTGTAGATTTCATATGAATCAGGACTGCTATTTTTTCCAGATTTTAATTAAAAGCATGTTATTTTAAATAAAAGGGTTGAACAAAAACATCAGTTGTAAATATTTATGTTCAAACACTTATTTTCATATAAAACTCATAGAAATTTACCTCTATTTATTACAAGAAAAAGTGATATCTCTTGAATGAAACAGCAAGGATTATTTTATTACATTTCAGGGTAAAATTCTTTCTGATTTTGCATACTATTTCTCATTACAATTTTGACTGTTACAGACAGGTGGAAAAGTAGAGAAATATTTCTCTAAAGCATGTCAGTGTTAGAAGTGACTACCATTTCAAAGATGTTCTCTCTATATATTGCTAGCTGTGAATTCTAAAAATAAGCTTTAATCTGTACTTCTGATTTTCTATAGACAGCTAAGCAGCCAAGATGTCACAGATTCAAAACCTGCAGATCATCCTCTGGTTATGTGACATGCCAGGAAAAAAGAAAGTAAATATCTGAATAGTGAGCTGGTACTTCCATCAAATACTTGTTTATAGTAAAAGTTCAGGTAAACAATCTCCTCTAATAAGTCATCCTTCACCTTAAGTCTACTGTGGAACTCATTATATACAAATCATATTGAAATTCATTGATGAAAAATTAATTCTAATGCATTTTTTTTTATGTTTCTCTTTGAACTCTCAGTTATCTTGCAGCTAGTGCTATCAGTTTATTTAGTACTGAAGTAAAGATGCATCTATCTGATGAGGGAATGTTGCCCTTTGGAAAAAAAAAAAAAAAAAAAAAGTTTCTTTTTTATAAACCATGCAAAATGTAAGGATGGTTTTGGTGTCTTCTCATGTGTCTTTTCTCTTGGGAGAAAAAGAGTGGGCATTTGGAGAAATTCAACTAGGTGGTTTTGTAATCATTCTTCAGTGATCTGTTCCTAGCAGCTTCACTCCAATGTATGCCTTTAACGCTAGCTTTACAGTTGCAGTTGATTAAACAGAAGAAAGACCGTGAAACATAGGAGAAAACCTGATTTAACAAGCTGGGACTGACATGATATTTGTGAGATCTAGACATGAAAAAAAAGTTTTTAATTTTTGTAGCCAATGTTTATGACTTGATAGATTTCTAACGAATGGAATGTGCAGGAATACATTTTAAAAATCTGTTTTCTTCTCTCATGTCTGCCTTTCATCTTTCTCCATTTCTGATGTCAGTGGATGTTGACTAGTTTCAAAGATGTGTAATTCACTGGTAAAATTAAAATAGTTTATATAGTTATTTTTGTAGAGTTCATCAAATTGCATACAAAATGGTGTGGTCAAAATGCTGGAGAGAAGGGGTGCCATCCAGAGACCTGGACAGCCTTGAGAGGTGGGCCCATACAAAATTCATAAACTTCATCAAGACCAAGTGCAAGGTCCTGCATAGGGGCAGCAGCAATCCCAAAGCACAAATACAGACAGCACAGAGAATGGATTAAAAATAGACCTGAGAAGGACCTGGGGGTGTTGGTGTATGAAAAACTGAACCTAAGTTGGCAATGCATGCTTGTAGCCCAGAAAGCCACCCATAAAGCATCAAAAGCAGCATGGCCAGCATGTCAAGGGAGGTGATTGCTCCCTTCTACTCTGCTTTCATGAGAAACCTACCTAGGGTCCTACATTCAGTTCTGGGGCCCCCAGCATTAGAAGGACATGGAGCTATAAGAACGAGTCCAGAGGAGGGCCGCAAGGATGATCAAAGGGCTGGAGCTCCTCTCCTTTGAAGACAGAATGAGGGAGTAGGGGCTGTTCAACCTGGAGAACAGAAGGGTCTGGGGAGACCTTAAAGAGGACTTCCAGTACCTACAGGGGGCCTATAGGAAGGCTGGAGAAGAACTTTTTATGACAGCATGTAGTGGTAGAACAAGGAGTAATGGTTTTAAACTAAGAGATTTAGATTTGGATTAGTTATAGGGAAGAAATTCCTTCCTATGAGGGTGATGAGGCACTACAACAGGTTGCTCAGAGAAGCATGGATGCCCCATCCCTGGAAGTGTTTAAGGCCAGGCTGGACAGGGCTTTGAGCAGCCTTGTCTCGTGGGAGTTGTCCCTGCCCATGGCAGGGGGATTGGAACTAGATGAGCTTTTAATTCCCGTTCAACCCAAACCATTCTGTGATTCTATGATTCTATGAAATATCCAGTTTTTTAGTGAATATTTATCTCCTGCTCAGCTGCAGTGATTATTGGTTAGCCATTCCTTCATCAGCTTGAGAAGTGCCAAGACAGGTTTTTGTTATACATATATATGTGTGTGTGTGTGTTTGTGTATACCTATATATATAATCAAAAAGTTTTTGAGTGTTCAGCTGTACTGACAAATTCTTCTGGACAGTAAGAAGTCCATTGCAGTGTGGCAAACAGAAATAGATGGATAAAAAGTAATGAATAAAAGGAATGTACAGGCTGAGAAAAATACTCAGTTTGGCAGACTGTGCTCTGTTTTGTACAAGCAATATTGAGACATAAAATAATTACTTATTTCACGTGGAAAAATGTAACAATGATGTGTAGGCTGTCTGCTAAAATTATTGTATTAGAACAACAATAACAAATCCAATATTTTTAATATGTTGATTCTGATTCACTCTCATTCTCATTTCTATGTCTACTAAGCCTATATATGCAATTTAGAGATGAAGAAGGTATTTCCAATGTTGCTTATAGAGGCCTTAAGAGCATTTTAATCCCCTTACTGAAGGTACACAAATGCAGTGAAATATCTGAAAAGCAGCTGTGAGTGTGCCTTCCCTCATAAAGTTGTGTAGCTTTTTGCCTATTAGTGATGTCCAAAACTATGCCTCCTTTACTGAAAACATTTAATTTTAATTACACCTGTTGATTTTCTGGTCTTTCAACTTGCTGTAAATTTAATGTATTTATAATTGTTTGCTGATTAAAGTTCTGAATGACAAACTCTTCCTAATGTCAGGAATGTGTAAAACCATGATTAAAAAGATGCTTGGAACTAGAAGATTATAATTTAGGTAGAAAAATCAGACTACCAAAAGAAAAGAAATACTAGATTTACTATTGTACTTCCAAGCTAACCTCGCTTTAGTGGCCATCTGGACCAGACCTTGTGCAAAAGCAGTGTCCCACTGGTGCAGTGAAGTAAGATAACACAGATAGGATGAAAGAATAGACTTGAACCAGAACCCTGCTTTTAAGCCACCTTCCAGACTCCACATTCAGCTATAAAAAACCTATAAAATGTCACTGTCCTTTGTGCATGTAACATGCATAGAACTTGTGATGGACTCTGCTATGCAAAGTGGTGTACAAATACAAAAAAAAAAAAGGGCTGCTCTGTAGAGATTTTCTGTGCTTGCTGTATGTTGTGTTTGTCTCTGCAATAACTGTGTGCCTTCCAGTAATGCACTGAGCAATGCAACTACCATCTGGCATGTGTTTGTTCACTCATTCTCTCCCTTGGGGGGTGAAGTGTGTGCAGTGGAGTGTTATGTTTCAGAATTTTTATACACAGATCCTGATGCGTGCTGCCATGTGCTAGAAGTGACAAGGTCAAAAAATATGCTTTGCACTGGAGTGAAAACATGGTGATGTTTAGGCTGTTCCTTAGTTAATTCTACTTGTACTGAATCTTAAGATCTCCCTGTTGCATAAGAATATGTTGCAATTTGAATTTAATGCAGCATTTCCCCCCCCTGCATAGCCTCTAGTAACCCTCTGCCTTCAAGAAGTTGCTAGGGGCTTCCATCCCTTTCTCCAGATGGTGAAGGGAAATACAGGGAAGAAAAGAGAGGAGGAGAAGTTAAATTTAAAAGTGCACATGCTCACAGAAATGAAATATTTTCTTCCTGAGACTGGGAGCAGTTGTGACACAACAAATTCTTCACTCATTCACATCCTGTGCAATTTTATCTAAGATAAGATGCTGTTCCATGTGTGTAAATACATGCAGCATTTGATCTGTTTTGGTGATCACAACTGCGTTAGAACTTGCAAAGCTTGGAATGAAATATAATTGTACATCTTGGGCATATGTGGAGACAAACCAAAACAAAATAATTGTTCACCATGATTGTTCACATTTAAGCCCAGCAGAATCATTATTGGAAAATGAGTTGTTCAAAGTATGATTATTATTATTTATTTATTTATTTTAATGTCTCAGAGTCTTAGAGCTAAGTGCAGTCTTTTACATTATTGCATTAACCTCGCTGAAATGCGGGGGTGGAATATTTCTAACAAGATAGGCGTCTGTGTTTCTTTAGTTATTTTATAACCCAGACAGATGTTGTGTGGAATATGTATACTTATGCTTCAGAAGGGAAAGAAACGTATTGCTTAAAGATTTTTTCCAAAGGGAATTTCCAGAAGACTTCTGAAGAAGTCAATACAAGTTCAGTTGTATTCTTTCAGAAGCCTCAGGTTGTAATCAATTGATCTCTTCTGCACATTTCTAATAAGTGGATGGCAGTTCTATCAGTTCACCAAGTATTTTTACTTGTTTATTATTATTATTATTATTATTTATTGCTACACAGCCCTTTCCTGCAAGCCGTATGTTTTCAAAAGTCTTGTATTATACCATTTTTCCCTCTGTGGATTTAGCAGCAGAAATTGGTGATTAACCCACCATTAACAGTTTGAGTTGAACAAATGTGATGAAAGAAGTATGACATACAGGGCTGAGCAGGTCACAGAGCAAATTAATTTGTAATAGTTTTCATGGTGCTTTTGATGATCATGATGTAAGCTAGTGGCTCCCTCTTTCAAAAGTTTCTCTGGGCTTCAAAATCTCACATAAATGTTCTTATTTTTCAAGAGTGGAACTGCAGATTTTCAGCAGCTCTTGTAATTAGAGGTGGGATAAGCTACAAAAAAATTAAGAACTTTCCCTGTTTTGTAGAATAGTTTCCTGTAAACTTTGTTATTAATTACACAAGCTGATCCTTAATCTCAATTTACATAAACTCATTTTAATTTTATTATAAAACATGCAAGCACCTTTGTAGGTGGAGAACTTCTTTCTTCTGCTATGGAAATCAACTTCATTTAATTACGTGTACAAGGCTGTGTTTCATAACACTGATAATACCTATTGCTATCTTCTCTGTGGCCTCTAATTCTCTGATATGGGTGGTTATGCCAGACTACTAAAGCATCCCTCTTCTTCTTCTTCCTATATTTTTTTTGTGTGTGTGTGCTATGAATTTATCTATCTATCTATCTATTTATCTATTTTTCAAACATAGATTTGTCGTGTATTTTGCCTCACACTCTTCTCAAGAAATCTGCCACATGACTAATAGATTATGCTCTGTACCCTCTAATTGACCTGGATGCACTAGGAAATGGCAATCTAGGGATTAACTAGATTAATGTCTCTTTCATATGGTAAACCATATGGCTGTCTTTACATGCACTAGGAGAATCAGCACTTTATCTGCAACTTCTGTTTTGGTGTTTGAAACTGTTTATTCCTCTTCTAGTTAAGGCAAATTGTAGGGAACATCTTCCTCTGTATACTACACAGTTTTGTAATATGTAGTTACATACTTTGGAAGCTGCTTTTAAAATCCGTGAGGCCCAGATACCTATAAACCTATATACCAACAGAGAAAGTTCGCAATGTAGGGCCCCGGTCTGTGGCCCCATCTCTGCTCTTGCTCTCAGGATCCTGATACATGGTCTCCTGCCTGTGTATATTCCACGCATGTGTGTGTGTGTGTAATTTTCTCAGCTGCTGGCTGAGAAATGCTCTTTGACTCTTCTATGCTAGACATAGTTTGTTTCTTGTGTGAGCAATGATCCAGCAAAAGAAGGTATTGCTTATTTAGTACATGCTATAGCCTGATGGGTGCTCCTTTAGGATGTGAGACTTGAAAGCTTAAAAGAGGCTTATCTAGAAACCATGTTTCTCACTTCCAGGGCAAACTCTTTCTTTATTTAATTTATTGAATGAGAGATGGGGATTGCTTTTGAGTCCATCTATTTTGTAGCATATAAGTGCGTATATGACTTACCTATACATTTCAGACAAACAAAAAAGTGAAGCTTGCAAGTCATTTTTGTTTTAAGTAGGATCACCTGAAGTTTACAGAAAGTGCTAGAAGGTGCTAGAGACAGATGACAAAACCATCTGGTTCACTGTTTCAGGCTCTGCAGCTGCAGTGTCCTGATTGCCGTTTCCCAGCATGCTCCTTCCTGAAAGATGGTTCCTCAGCCTTTGCTCATTACTTTGAAAAACAAATGAGTTCTCTCTATAAAGTTTTATATAATTCTATGAAATTTATAACATTTTCTATACATTTCTAAAATGCTACAGAGAAATTTTCACTTGGTTCTTTAGATGTAGCAGATCTGGACATTGTTAATTCACAACAGAAAGTGACATCTTATAGAGACATCTTCTTAGAGAGACATCTTCTTAGAGAGACATCTTCTTAGAGAGACATCTTACAGAGATGAAAGTTTTATCAAAATCCTGGAATGATGCTGCCAACACTGCTATATCCAGCATAAAACACGGTTTTCTTCTGAAATGAATGAAAACCTTCTCGAACATGATTACACTTGTGGGAACATTTGCCAGACAGTAAGCAAGCCAATTAGGGATTTCTTCAGGATGATCCATTACAGTTCCTTCTAAATCAGCTATAAATATTACCAAATAGTTCAATTTAAATTGTTACATGCTACTGTCACTTTAGGCCTTTTACAGATGGATTTTATCAGAACAAAGAGCTAGAAGCACTTTTTTAAAACCAAACTATAAAAGTTGAGGTTAAGGTCTGCAATTTCC
This sequence comes from Stictonetta naevosa, assembly GCA_011074415.1. NCBI lineage: Eukaryota > Metazoa > Chordata > Aves > Anseriformes > Anatidae > Stictonetta > Stictonetta naevosa. The sequence continues at coordinate 13,040,395 of CM021729.1, forward strand.
AGTGTCCTGCCATACAATTTTTATCTGCTGGGTAAAAACTGTTACTTAATTCATTTAGGACTTTTATCTAGTTTTGCCCTTGAAGGCTGTAAAAAAAGCTTGAGTTTTTGAATTTTAAGCTAAACAACATAAAACTAGACATCTTACCAAGGAAAGCTTGACAAAAATATATGTGAGCTTCATTTAAAAATATATATATATTTATTTTCAATTTGCTAAAAATACTTGTGTGCCTTATAAATGGAGAAGAATGTGACTATGGAATTTACTCAAGTGAGAGTTCTGTTGTGTTCAACACATAATAATGTCTAGATGAACTATCATTCTTCCACTTTTTGAGGAATGCCTGATAACCCAGGAGAAATGGTCAGCCACTGATAGACTTTGAATGAACTCTAAAGTGTTATTAAGTCTTATATGCTCTATAGAATTCTTAGAGTGACTGGTCTCAGCTTTCCCAACTGAATTGCAGGTGTTAACTATCATTTTTTCTTTTATGTCTTTCTGCTGATCTGTACTAAATACCTCTCTAACTGTAAGACAGCCATGCTTATACTCCCTTGAGAGGCCTGACGTGATTGTTTTTAGAAAAATACTAAATATTGACACGATCAAAACTGTCTCTAATTTTAGCTGTGGTCTTTTTCTTTTTGAAAGATATGTATTTCAGTATACTTATTATGTCAATTAGACACAGAATAGACAGTAGAAGAACTGCATTTAGTACCTTTAGCAGGAAGAGGGAAGCCTCTTCAAATTTATTTTATTTTTTATTTTTTTGAATAAATTATGCTTCTGCTTTGCCCAGAAGTGCCCTGTCCATCAGGGTATCACCTTTCCTATTTGAAAACCACTCTCCATTTCCTTTTTTGAAGCCAAGACAATGTAAAGCATGAAATGGTGCTGGAGTAGGGCCAAGTGTTAAGGCAAGAGTCAGCAGAGACTACTGTTCCTCCCTCTTCTCCTGCTTCTTGTAGCCCTTTCCCCCTACATCCCATCAGGTGGGAGGTGAGTTGGCTTGTCTCCAGAAGACAGGATGGCCATGTCTGCAGGGAGAATTAATTTTTAACAATTGACAGATTTGTCTGAATTGTTTTCAGCACAGATTTGGTGAGGTCAAAGGGAGGAAATGAGAGAAAGAAAAAGTCTAGACAGTAACTACTCATTCACCAGACAGTAGTGTTTTCTTCTGTACTGTTTGTGCATTATGGCCATTGGATTAAAATAACTTGACATAACTCTTCAGCTTTTCTGAGCCCTGTGGAATAACTGCTGGACATGACTTATTGAGACTAAAATTATGTCCACATCTTAAGAGAAGTTTCAACATTGAGGAAACTTCCTGGGTGAGATGCAGCAGATATTCCAGGAATCTGTTCTATGATAGTCCCCTTGGCGACATAGTCTGCAACCTTAGGTATTTGTAACACAAGGAGAGCTTGGTGTGGTGACTCTAAGAGGAGTAGTGCAGAGGGTAGAGCAGGGTGAAGACACCACAGACAGGTTCTGTGCTCACTGCAGGAATGGGGAACCCCATGGTACTATGTAAGTGATAAATTGCATGGCCATCCCTGAGTCTAACTGATAACCAAATAACGTCTTCTGGGTGAAGTTTGCTCATTATAATCTCATTATAATACCAAAATACACCTCCATCCCAAAGGCTACCTGCTTCCAGGGTACAACCACCCTTCACTGAGCATGTGCTCTGAATTTCTCTGAGCCTATAACTTGAAACAAAAGTGAAAAAAATATGCCAATCACAACGAAGACATGTATGACTAGAGTTATTTAAGCTCCACCAAAAGCAGTAAAATGCTATAAAAATGGTTCAGAAGAGGAAAATGTCAGGGGAAGACACCCCTGGAATGACATCGCTGATTTCTGGGGTCAGCTGACAGGCTGAACCTCTCTTTCCCCTCATAGGGACACCTATTGGGTGAGATTTTAACTCTTGTTTATAGCGAGTGCTTCCCTGGGAAAGCTAATAGTATCCAAGGAATTGTTTCAAAAGTTGGCACACATGTAGTTGGTTGTGTTTTTCATATTCTCGGTATTTGCATGGGATTTGCAGGCAGAGTATTTATCACCATCAATCCAAAAGAACCTGTACTACCTTTGCTTCAATAAACTACACCAGTCATTTACTATATTAAAAGAGTATTGTGATATTTGTGTATCCGTGATCATGATTAATGCAACCAGACTTACAGTACTGCAATAATGTGCTATTTGTGCATCCATGATCAGGATAATTTGATATATTGAATGTGACTGGACTAAAAGTACCAAATTAGGCATCACTCAGAAACCAAGCCCAGCCATCCTCAGCCCCTCTGATATCTGAAGACAAGCTGGAATGCAAGGGGGTTTGGCCAAAATTCCTTACCCTTTAAAACAACAAGCCCTTGTGTCTTGTATACTGCTCTGTGCTCACTCTACCTCCATAAAGGTTGTATTCCACAGAATCACAGAATTGAAGGGGTTGGAAGGGACCTTGAAAGATCATCGGTTCCAACCCGCCTGCCAAAGCAGGTTCCTTAGAGCAGGCTGCCCAGGTAGGCATCCAGATGGGCCTTGAATATCTCCAGAGAAGGAGACTCCACAACCTCCCTGGGCAGCCTGTCCCAGTGCTCCGTCACCCTCACCATGAAATTCTTTCGCATGTTGGTGCGGAACTTCTTGTGCTCCATCTTGTGGCCATTGCCCCTTGTCCTGTCTCCACAAACCACTGAAAAGAGGTTGGCCAAATCCCCGTCTCGCACACCTCAGATATTTATACACATTGATGAGATCCCCTCTCAGTCTTCTTTCCTCCAGGCTGAACATTCCCAGGTCTCTCAGCCTGTCCTCATAGGGAAGATGCTCCAGGCCCCATACCATCTTTGTGGCCCTCCACTGGACTCTTTCCAGGAGATCCCTGTCTTTTTTGTACCGGGGAGCCCAGAACTGGACACAGTACTCCAGGTGAGGCCTGACCAGGGCAGAGCAGAGGGGGAGGATCACCTCCCTTGACCTGCTGGCCATGCTGCTTTTAATGCATGCCAGGATCCCACTGGCCCTCTTGGCCACCAGGGCACACTGCTGGCTCACGGTCAACCTGTCATCCACTGGGACTGCCAGGTCCTTCTCCTCAGAGCTCCTCTCCAGCAGGTCATCCCCCAGCTTGTACTGATACATGTGGTTATTCCTTCCCAGGTGCAGGACTCTACACTTGCTCTTATTAAACCTCTTTTTAATATTTATTTTTATTTATTTTTATTATTATTTTATTTTGTTTCTGTTCTGTTACCCAAACTAAACAAGAGGCTTGAAGTCCATAGTGGAGGATTTGTTTTAGGAAATATGGATTTGTTATACTGAGGAAGGTACTGGACTTGCCCATCTGATGTATTGCTTTAAAACAATCATATAAATGGTGCACACTATCATACATAGAGCTTTAGAATGGCATCTATGTTTTTTGAAAGAATAGACCAAAACCCTATACAACAGTGAATGGGGCATAACTGGTGACTACTTAAAAGGCAAAACCTACTAATAAGTCTGAGAGAAGGTCTCCGCAGGAGGTCAACAGACTACTGGGAAGGCAGGCTTTGCAGCATAACATCTTCTCTCCCACAAGGGAAAAAAACCCACAATCAAGCCCACAGGTGATCCTCCCATGCTAGAAGCCTGTTTGCCGACCTTCCTAATCTCTTCTCTGTATGAGGAAGTCCCCCTTCTTGAGGATTGTATCAATGCATGGAAGCTGAAATATCACACTTTACATTGGAAAATACTGGATACAAAAAGCTAGTGATTGTGCAGGTAACAGTCAGGGATGGGAAAAGCAGATAGGAAGCAGATACTTATGAATTCTCAAAAGATGCAAGAAAGACTTGAAATAACATCTCCTCAATTACACTTTTGTTTTCATAATAACTTGCAATTCTCTATCATTTCCAACCACTCTGATTAAAGGGATAATTTTTATTATTCTTTCTCTTAGGTTTGCTTAGGCTAATTTTCAGCTACCTGATAACAGTAAATAATTTATAAATCTATAGAGACATATCTTTTACTTCTTGAATAGTCACTTGACAACTTGTTAAGTGGGAGCTGAGTAACTGGGAGCTGAGAAGCCTTATGATGGTAACAGGAAATTATGTGTTTTTAAAGAAGCTTCTGATAAGCCAAGAAACAAGCATTATTTTTCAAACCCTTCAAATACAGTTGCAAGGAAAAATTCTGCTCATTGTGCTGGCTGGTCCAAGGAAGTCTCAGAATAGAGTCAGTCCTACCAGTGTTAGTGGGAACCAGACACTTCAAATATAACCTATTGATCAGGTTAGAAAAAATGAAAATAGCCATAAATAAAAAAGAATAATTTAACCTAGAAGTGTAGTCTGTTTTATATTTTACTGCTCTTAAGTATGACTCAGTCTTCAGATCTCTGAAATTGGTGATTTTACCTGAGTGGTAGTAGAAAATCTCTGTTGCTACATTAAAAGAAACTACTTCAGAGTGTTTATAAATGTACATATAAATGCATATAAAGGAATAAATTTAATCTTCAATTTCTAGAAATTCATTCTGTACTTGTGGAGTATGAACTACCAGTCTGCAGAACATGTATTATTGTGTTTCTGCAAAGCAGCATGTAATCCACCTCGAGTACTGTGTTCAGTTTTGGGCCCCTCACTGCAAGAAGGACATTGAGGTACTCGAGTGAGTCCAGAGAAGGGCGAAGCTGGTGAGGAGTCTGGAGAACAAGTCTTATGAGGAGCAGCTGAGGGAGCTGGGATTGTTCAGCCTGGAGAAGAGAAGGCCCAGGGGCGACCTTATCGCACTCTATAAGTACCTTAAAGGAGTCTGTAGCAAGGTGGGGGTTGGTCTATTCTCCCATGTGCCTGGTGACAGAACGAGGGGGAATGGGCTAAAGTTGTACCAGGGTAGGTTTAGGTTGGATATTAGGAAGAACTTTTTTACTGAAAGGGTTGTTAGGCACTGGAATAGGCTGACTGGGGAAGTGGTTGACTCATCATCCCTGGATGTCTTTAAAAGACATTTAGATGTAGAGCTTAGTGATATGGTTTAGTGTAGGACTTGTTACTGTTAGGTCAGAGGTTGGACTAGGTGATCTTGCAGGTCTCTTCCAACCTAGATTATTCAGTGATTCTGTGATTCTGTAATCCTACCTTAGGTATAAATCTCTGTATAGTCAGTCTTTGCTGTCAGTACTATAGTATGAAAATACTGTACATAAAAATCCCATTTTTTTAATAATAATATATATATATATGGAAAGCAACCAAAATTATTTCCTTGTGGATTCAGCCAAATCCCTCTACAATGAATAGAGATGAATTTTCTTCTGAGAGTGAGAGCCAATTAGATTCCTAGAGCTGTTTCTTGTTGGAGAAATTACTGCCAGAGCCTGCCATCAATGTTTTAGTATCTCGAATGGTTTCACAGGGAAAACATATATATATATATATATATATTTAGTGGTAATTTATATTTGACTAATATAACATTTGCAGCTGACTAATTTACCTTTGTTCTCCAGATGAGATTAATGTATAGCTAGAAGAATGTACTTAAATATTTTTGGGCAATACTAATACACTAGCTGCAAAATACAATATGTATGTGTAGAATAGGGAGATCTGTGTATTTTATGTCAGGCATTTGCTATTTACAAGTGATTTATTGAGAAAAAAAATCAATATTTAATCAAAACCTCCCATAGTCTGCCTACAAGTTTCAGAAATCACAATCCATTTTCAAAAATACAATCTTTGGCCCTCTGACACTCAGCAGGAAATACTGTACACAACCTACATTGTCAAACAGGGAGAAACAGAAGGTCTGATTAGTAAATTGCACTGGTAGAACACCAACTTAAACAATATATCCAGACACTTTTTCCCCTATCCAAAGAAATTGGAGAAATATCTACCTGACTGGATCTGATTTTTACGTCTCAGGCACCTGAGTGCTGGATCAGCATCTCAAGCAAAAGGCTAGTGATTTGGCTGTCTGGGAAAACTGTCCCAGACAGAGAAAGAAGAGCTCTAAATTAGTTACCAGCTTGGTCACTGGCTTCTCCTCTCTGCTAATTCTCCCATGCTACTTAGGGTTGTTATGCATCTGATGTTGCAGACGTGGGCTGTAGGTGTCTTCAACAGTTCACTTTTATAAAGCTGTATGTAGTTTTTCCCCATAGACTGTTTTTCTTTGCTGGGTACTTCAAGCACTACCAGTTCCTATGACCCGCTGTTCCCAGGGATGGGAGAACCTTATGTCTTCAGTGTTGCTGAAAACCTTCTTATGCAGAGGAGCAGTTGGAGGGCAACAACTGAAATTCTTCAGCTGTTGCCTTGGGTATGCACTGAAGACTGAGCTGTGTTGTATTTATCAGGAGCTGCTTCACACTCATAAGAACTCAGCTGTGTTTTCTGCTACATGGGACATACCAGAGATTTGTGCTTTGATTGGGTTAGTGTCTGGTTGGTGGTTACATTATACAGGCAGCCCTAATTCTTTCATAATCTTTTGGAGTGTCTTCTGAAAAACAAAACAAAACAAAACAAACAGAACTCCCACATTGTCTAGTCATTGGATCAAATGAGAGAACAATCTTAAAATGCTGGAGGAGAAAAAGGTCAGAGTGTTTTGAAACCTGAAGGATTAGTATTTAACATCCAGCTGTGATCTCTATTGTCATGTGGCTTTTCAGTAAGGAAATTTGCTTTGAGACTGCTGCACATTACCGTGAATATATTTACTCACACACAGCAGATAGAAATGAATACTCCTTTTCCTTTTCCTTTTCCTTTTCCTTTTCCTTTTCCTTTCCCTT
>CM021729.1:13047341-13057540 GCA_011074415.1 Stictonetta naevosa
TTTAATGATTTACAAAATTTGGGAGCAATGGGAAATTATTCTTTGCTCTTCTCCTGTGCAAGCGTAAGGAGCCTGTTGTACATGCCTGTTGTACTGGCTGCACCTATGCCAAAGTGAAGGGAGAGGAGAGGGGTGTAGTCGTGGAGAATAAAAGAGGGACAGGATGAGGGAAGCAAGATAAAATGAAGGAGCTAAGACAGTGAAGGAAAGAGGCAAGGAATTGAAAGGAATATGCTCCTATGACTCTTGACTTCTCGGGTGCTCACTGTTCCCCTCTGTGCAGCTCCACCTCTCAAATATGGCAGAAAAAATGACCTAGGCAAAAATAAATAAATAAAAATCAGGGTAGTCTTGCTGAGATGGAGAGTTGTATCAGCCTGAAGAAGACGTCCTGTCAGTGCCCTGTTTGGCTGAAGGGAGGAAATCAGATTATTAATCTGGAATGGGGATGAGGAGTGGGAGTGTGAAGAAGAAATGGGAAGGGATGAGGTGGGAGGGAAGCAATGGTGCTCCTCTTTTGGTGAGAGTGAGCTGTGAGGCAGATTCAGCCTTGTCAAGGTGCAGCCTAAGTCTAATTCATGATTCAAAATAATTTGTAGGAGAACTGGGGTCTCAGACTTTGCTGTTCAAGATTGCAGATGAAAGCAGTCTGGAAATACATCAGCAGAAATCAAAAACCTTGACACTGTTGCAGTATTTGCAAATTAAATCTGTTTTGAGGAAAGAATGCTTTTGTCTTTGTGTGTTTGTGTGGTGGTGCTGATAGCTGTTCAGCAGAATTTAAAAAGGAAAGGCAGTATCTGTATATTTTTCCCTTCATTTTCTCCCTGCAATTCCTGCTACCAGTAAACTGAGTAAATGATTTTGCTCCTGTTCAGATGAAACCTCTGAATCTTTTGCTGTGTGCTTTTCCCTAGCAATTATACATATATTGGTCTGTACAAAAGCTTTGCCGGACAAAACCATTCTGTTTTCCTGAGCTTGTAGTGAACTCTGCACCTGTGTGTGTGATTTACAAGTTCAAATCAGCTGAGTTTCTCCTTAGGATTGGGATTCAAATCTTTCTTGATTCAAATCATGGGAAATAAATTCATAGAGTCATAGAATATCCCAAGTTAGAAGGGACTCACAAGGATCATCAAGTCCAACTACTGGCTCCACACAGGTCTACCCAAAAATCAGAATTCAGACCATATGACAGAGAGCATAGTCCAAATGCTTCTTAGACTCCAACAGGCTTGGTGCCATGACTACATCCCTGGGGGGCCTGTTCCAGTGTGTGATCACCCTCTCGGTGAAGAACCTTTTCCAGATATCCTGATATATAACTTGATCCTGTTCACTCAAAGCCCAAGGCAAATTTGTTACATGTGTTTTCAGGTCTCTGTGAATCTTCACTAAGCGTGCTGAATTTTAAGCCTGTTGCTTGCCTGTGTGGTGGTTTAACTCTTGTGGGCAGCCGAGCTCCACCTCAGCCGCTCTCGAACTCCCCCACCTCAAAGAGGAAGGGGAAGAAAATATTATGAAAAGGGCTGAGATAAGGACAGGGAGATAACTCAACAGTTATCATGATGGGCAAAAAAGACTCAACATAGAGAGACAGAAAGATTTATTGCTTATTACTAACAAGCTAGAGAAGCGAGAAACAAAGGAAAGAAACCAAAAACGCCTCCCCCCCCCCCCCACCCCCCTCCCCCCCCCTCCTTCCCAGTGGTACCGACCTGTTCTGGCGTGGGGTCCCCGCAGGCAGCCGCTCTTCGGGGACTTCTCCAGATATGGGTCCGTACCATGGGGTCCATCCCTCGGGAGCAAATGGCTCCAACCTGAGTCTCCCACAGGCAGCAGCTCCTGCCAGGTCACCTGCTCCAACGTGGTCTCTTCCACGGGCTGCAGCGTGGAACCCTGATCCATTGTGTTACTCCACAGGCTGCAGAGGCTTCACCATGGTCCTCACCACAGGCCACAGGGGACTTCTGCTCTAGCGCATGGAGCACCTCCTGCCCTCCTTCTTCACTGACCTTGGCTGTTTCTCACTCCTTTTTTCTCTCTTTTTTTTTTTTCCTTTTCTTAAATTTGCTTTCACAGAGGCACAAACAACATCTCTCACTGGCTTGCCTCTGGTCAGCTATGGGGTCCTAACCTAATATGGGGCAGCTTCTAGATTCTTCTCACAGAAAGCCCCCTATGGCCCCCTGTAACAAAACCTTGCCACGTAAACCCGCTACAGCCTGTAATTAGGAGAGATATCAATGGAGCATAAGTTATCAAAATATATCTAACTGAAGTCAATTTGTCAGTGCTATGTTAGCATAAAGATTTTTTTTCTATATATTTATATAAACATATATATCACAGAATCACAGAATCACAGAATCACAGAATCACAGAACTGAAGGTGTTGGAAGGGACCTTGAAAGATCATCGGTTCCAACCCGCCTGCCAAAGCAGGTTCCTTAGAGCAGGCTGCCCAGGTAGGCATCCAGATGGGCCTTGAATATCTCCAGAGAAGGAGACTCCACAACCTCCCTGGGCAGCCTGTCCCAGTGCTCCGTCACCCTTACCATGAAATTCTTTCGCATGTTGGTGCGGAACTTCTTGTGCTCCATCTTGTGGCCATTGCCCCTTGTCCTGTCTCCACAAACCACTGAAAAGAGGTTGGCCAAATCCCCGTCTCGCACACCTCAGATATTTATACACATTGATGAGATCCCCTCTCAGTCTTCTTTCCTCCAGGCTGAACAGACCCAGGTCTCTCAGCCTGTCCTCATAGGGAAGATGCTCCAGGCCCCATACCATCTTTGTGGCCCTCCACTGGACTCTTTCCAGGAGATCCCTGTCTTTTTTGTACCGGGGAGCCCAGAACTGGACACAGCACTCCAGGTGAGGCCTGACCAGGGCAGAGCAGAGGGGGAGGATCACCTCCCTTGACCTGCTGTCCATGCTCCTTTTAATGCATGCCAGGATCCCACTGGCCCTCTTGGCCACCAGGGCACACTGCTGGTTCATGGTCAACCTGTCATCCACCAAGACCACCAGGTCCTTCTCCTCAGAGCTCCTCTCCAGCAGATAATCCCCCAGCTTGTACTGATACATGTGGTTGTTCCTTCCCAGGTGCAGGACTCTACACTTGCTCTTGTTAAACCTCATCTGGTTTCTTCTTGCCCAGCTCTCCAGCCTGCCCAGGTCTTACTGAATGGCAGCACAGCCTTCTGGCATGTCAGCCACTCCTCCCAGCTTTGTGTCATTGGCATACTTGCTGAGGGTGGACACTATTCCTTTGTCAAGGTTGTCGATGAAGATGTTGAACAAGACTAGCCCAACGCCAAACCCTGCAGAACACTGCTAATCACAGGTCTCTAGCTGGACTCTGCGCTGCCGATCACCACCCTCTGAGCTCAGCCAGTCAGCCAGTTCTCAGCCCACCTCACTGTCCACTCATCTATCCCACACTTTCTCAGCTTTGCTAGCAGGATGTCATGGGAGACAGTATCAAAAGCCTTTCTATAGTCAAGGTAGATGACATCCACTGCTCTCCCCCCATATACCCATCTCATGATGCCATCATAGAAGGCAATGAGGTTGGTCGAGCACGACTTCCCCATGCTGACTACTCCTCATAACCTTCTCTTCCAATTCCTTGGAGTTGGCATCCAGAACAAGCTGTTCCAACACCTTTCCAGGGACAGAGGTGAGACTCACTGACCAGTAGTTTCCTGGATCCCCTTTCTTGCCCTTCTTGAAGACTGGAGTGACATTGGCTATCCTCCAGTCTTCAGACACCACTCCTGTTCACCAGGACCTTTCAAAGATGACAGAGAGAGGTCCTGCCCAGATGCAGGACCTTGCACTTCTGAAAAGGGCCCAGAGTTTCCCTAGTCTTTCTTTTATCACTGATGTACCTATAGAAAACTTTCGTGTTGCATTTTATGCCCCTGGTCAAATTTAATTCTAATTGAGCTTTGGCTTTCCTAACCTGATCCCTGTCTGCTCAAACAATTTATTTGTGTTCCTCCCAAGCTATATGTCCTTTCTTCCACCCTCTGTAGGCCTCCATTTTGTGTTGGAATTTGGCCAGGAGCTCCTTATTCATATCTTGTTAGGATGCCTTATTCCTGAGTTTGGAGGAGGTGATCTCTGAACATAAACCACCTTCCTTGGTCTCCTCTTCCCTCCAGGGCTTTGTCACATGGTACTCTACCAAGAAAATCCCTGAAGAGACCCAAGTCTGCTCTCCAAAAGTCCAGGGTAGCAAACTTGCTGTGCTCCTTCCTTGCTGCTCTCTGAATGCACAATTACACTATTACATTCTCACTGCAGCCAAGGCTACCGTTCAGTTTCACATTCTCTTTCAGCCTATTTGTATTGACTCTGCTGTGCATACAAACACTTTCAAAAGTAAATTATAGTTGTTTTCAGTTTTAAAGTTCATTATTCTAACACTAAAGGAGGGGTCATAGTCTTTTTGTATATGTATTTGTATATGCATTTCTGATAGTTTTTAAAAATTGTTTTTATCAGCTGCAGTATATATGCTGTAGCAAAATTAAATATTGCATTTAAAAAATCTATTTTCCCAAGTTATCAAAATGAAAAAATGCTAAAACTCTGAAATATGTATTTTTCACTCATTGCTGGCAGTGTAGTTTAAAACTAAGGTTGAGTGCAACTAAACAGCCTGGACATGATCAACCTCTCTCTGACCTACTTTCTCCAGAGTCATTTTTGCTGTAAACTAATCTTCACAATGTCAGCTCCTCAACATTATCAGTGTCATTAATGCATTTTTCTCAGCAGCATGGTCAAAGATTTTGCTGATGGTGCTGCTTCTCAGGACTCCAATGACTTTGTCTGAAATGTCCAAATAATTAGACACACCATACCAGAAAAACCTCCATGTAAGCAAATTCAGTCTGGTTCCAGCATTGGACCTTGACTTATGATGGCATCATGATCTATGGTGAACCTACAATTGTACATTTAGCTAGGCCAGAGGTTATAGTAGAGTAAACAGAGGTATTTCATATTTTGCAATCTCTTATTTGTTGCAAGTTTTAAATATAGTGAAAAGAATAAGTTGGAAACCACAGTCTCTTTGCATCTAGTTCCTCTCTACCATATTTTGCCCTCAAAAAATAATAATAATTGTTTCTTATTATTTGAAAATCTATCTTCAAAACTGAGTCCTTCACTTACCACTTATTTTGGATGCATTTGCATCTCAAATGTATTTGGATGATTTTCATCCTCAGTTTGCTCATGATCATTACAAATCTTTCTCTCTTGAATCAGTCTTTTCATCTAAACAGCCTTTTTCCCCCTCTGCATTTTGTTCTACTTTGCCAGTAGACTTTTTTCTACTAATTTTTTTTTTTTTTTTTTTTTTTTTTCAGTCTGTTTACGAGCAAGTGTCTGAAAACCAATTACTTTAAATTACTTGACTGAAACAATGGGTCCTGATAGCCTTCATTTATAAAGCTATGGCACATGCACTCTCTCTTTTGTGGCTAAATTAATCTCAAGAAGACTTTTCAGGAATAAGGTTTTAGCTGGTGGCAGAATAACAGTATGTGACTTGAAAGAGATTGCATATCTCACACTATAAAATTCACTTTAGATAAAGTATCCTAGCTGGTAGCACTTTGATGTGGAATTCTGAACAGTTATATTCTTACTGGCTACTAAACTGACTTCTGAGATTATTATATTAAAATAAAATCTGAGAGAAACTAATGAAGTTACAGCTCAGCTTCCTAGCAAGTGAAAAACTATTTTTTCTCTCTATTTCAATTAGCATTTAATCATTGAGGTTTCTCAATAACACCAAAAACTTCTAATTCAGCAAAGATTCTGAGATTTACACAGGCTTTAAAGGCCAAGAACAACAAATGAAGCCTTCCATTTTTATTGAGGAGAAAAAAACCAGCAACTAATGCAAGTTGCTGAGTTGAAGTTCTAGTCATTGTGACTGTTGAAATAAAGTATGAAGGATAGATCTTTAAAGAAAAGTCAATGGAACTGTATTTTTGACTAGCAATAAAGGTTCCAGAATATTCTTATTTGCTTTTAAATATAAAAAGAGATATTGGGCTAGGAAGAGATGTCACTGTTATTATTGAAGTTTAAGGGGTCTGGGAGAGAATATCAAAGTGGTTGCTGAGATTTCTCTATCTCTCCTTTTTTTTTTTTGGTAGTTGGAAAGTAAAAAATCATCAAAATCCAAACTACTTGTAAGACTGATTTCAGTTTACTTCATCTTTCCAAATGTCTTGGGGAAAAAAGGTTTAGTGTTGGTCATAGTTCCTCTTTTAATATTTTAAAGACAAAATAGTTTCTAATGATTATGCTATTTCATAATATAAACAGCAGAAAGTAACACATAACAGATCGAAATTAGAGAATAATCCTGTGATAATCCAAACTATTTTTTGGGTATGGATTTCTTATTGAAATTTGAACTGCTCCTCAATTTAAACTGAGAAAATGTGCAAAATCTGAATTCATCTTTTTGAGGGAAAAATAAATAAATATCAGATAAATTTGTTAGATATATATTGTTTAAACAAATAAACTATTAAAAATATTATTCTTAATCTTACAATGACATAGAGGCTATATGTTAGGTCATTATCATTTCACTAGAAAGTGAAAAAAAATGGAAAACAAGCAGAGATTAGAGCTAAATATATTAATAAGAGGATATTCTTTCAATTGTACAGTAAAAATTGTTTCAGAAATAAGATTTTTATTACACTCTTTAAATATATTGATATTCAAATCCTGTAAAGACAGTGTCTTCTGTTAAAATATTCATTTTTTCTTGTCTTATTGCATTACTCTATTTTCAGTTCTTACCCCTTACATACACAGGATAGTATGAAAATATTTCTGAAGCATCAAAATGCTATTTAAAATGGAAAAAGCAGGAAGAGTCTAATATCAATGAAGAGAGTTATGTTTACAGATATTGCCTGTGTATTTGGTATATTCTTTGTTAATGCTTCCTTTTTAGCATTGAACTGTAAATAGAAGAATATGATCTTGCCTGAGCAAAATGCTGAGAACATGAATTCTGTTCAATGGATCCCTGTTAATCCTTATCTTCATTTTCCTTGTAACTGTTATTAACACCTAAGAAAATTCTAAAGCAAAAAAAAGTGTGTACCCTTCTGGTGTTATTTGGTACATAATACCCTATACTTATTTGCTAACTCCTACAGTTTAGTTCATACCCATTGTCTTTTGACTTGGTGGTCACCACTGGGAAGAATTTAACTTAATTATCACTGAAATGAATACAGTCTGGATTGCTGAAATCTTGCCCAGCAGCTTATATTAGCCAACTGCATCCATCTTATTGAACAAGAGATCATGACAAAGTGATAGTTACTATATCTGCAAACAAACATCTCCCATAAGTGTGGCATTTTCACTGACAAGTCATATACAAGCCTCTAGGTACATGTTTTGCAGTAATACAGCGAATCTGTCCAAATATCATCACTGTGATAACTGAGCTCCATAAAGTGAAACAGTGCCTACATAGTCTACACAGTGCCACAAACTGAACTCCCCATTTACACTACTCCATTCTTCCCCAGCTAGAAAGCTAGAAAGCTAAGCAGGAATTACTTTTTTTTTTTTTTTTTTTAGTTATTATTATTATTATTATTATTTATTCTTCTTCTCCAGTTGGGAACTTCAGACTCTTTTTCCCTAAGTAAATCTGATCTCCAGCTTCTTAGTCCTCTTGCTAACATTATTTGGATATCTGTTCTAGTATTAACAGCAAATGAGAGATGGGACCTAGTCGATCTTTCCCAGCTCATAAGAGCAAGAAACAGCGTCTGACCCATTTCCACATTACTTATACAGAGGAAATGCTGGACAAATAAATCACGCTTATAAATTATTAGCCAGGTAAACACCTAACCAAGTTGACCTTCTCTGTACTTTTTTTTAAAAAAAAAAAAATTTTTTTTTTTTACTGTTCTGTTTCTTGCAACGAGATGATTGCATGAGGTCACCAGCTATGAGATGTGAATCCAAAAGTGCATTATGAAGTTCAGCTAGTGACAACTAGATGCTGATGAAGTTTGGGGAAGGTGTTGTGCATAATATAAGATAATGCACAAATAAGATAATATAAGATAATATAATATAATGCAGTCTTTGACTGCATTACTGGAAACATTTCACTCCCTAATCAGAATGTGCAACACAGATCTCATATATGTACATCTTTGAGGACAATTGCATTAGGAAAACTTAAAATCATTAAGAACTACAGATTTTATTTAAGTTTGTCTATCAGAGAGAAATACTTTGGTAGGAAGCTCATTCTTGCTGTCTGTTAAATTGCATGTCTTTTTTTTAGGGGATATTTTGAAGTGTGGAACCACTTTTATATCATGGTAAATTGAGGGAACTACCAAGGTGTCTTGAGGCAACTGCACATCAAAACTAAATCAGCTTTCAGACATTCATTTTTTCTGTTCTTCTTCACAAAACAACAATATTTTTTGATTCAATCTTATTTTTTTTTATAGTGTGGTTAATGAAAATCTTATTTCAGTCATCATATGTGAAGTAAGACATTTATCTTCTGTTTGGAAGAAACCAAATATAATTCTAAAAGCTTTGGTCACTGCTACCAAAACACTTTACTCTTTCATATTAGCCATAGATAGAATTGCCTCTCTGCAGCTAAAAATGATGATTTACTGCAAAAAACAGCACATGTTCAAGGACAAAGAATAGGAGGAGGTGATCCCACTGAAGAAATCGGATGTGATATCATTTTAAATGTGTTTCACTGGTTGGGGAATGGGACTTTCCTATTCCCTTGTTGTAAGTAGAGGGAGTGGGAAGTACACCATTAAAAATAGAATAAACACTATAAAACCTTTGTTACTTTCTATTTCTTTTTCTTTTCATTTGATGTCTGTAAGAGACACTGATACACTTAATATATAAATACAGGCATACACTGTTGAGGTAGTGAGGGTAAGAAATGTTTTATTACATTCTTTGCTGGTAGCAGATGAGAGCTAGGCATTACTGGTGTGAGAATAAGGGAAATAATAATGCCTTTTACTAATATCTTCCAACCTAAAACATTCGATGATTCTATGCTTGAAAAATAAATATAACTCCCCGTATGAATTTTAAAAAGAAAGACATGAATTACTTTCAATACATTTTGTTTGTTTTGGTGTACTTTAGAATTAAAATAATACCTGGAAAGGCACTAAGCTTTAACATTACAAGATTTTAAGAAAAGCTGCATGTGGAAAATATGGCAGTGCATATATGTATCAAGCTGCATTGGTTACATTTGTTTTACAACCATACTATAGACTCTAGCAATCATTGTCTAATGAAAGAACTGAAACATGTAACAGTGTGACAGCCCAGAATACTTGTGAATATTGATGCTTGTAACATTACCTTTACCAGCAATGTACTGCACAAAAATATTTTTTTGAGATACTAGTGGTGTGTAGACTTTTTCTCCTATACAGTGATGTCAACAAAGATTAAAGCAATGGGAATGTTTCTTAGAATCAGTTCTCTTCCTGAAAGGATTCTTATAAGATGCTTAAAGTTTCTTGCTATCCTCTCAACATTCATGTCATTAAAAGGTCTGTTTAAAAACAGAATCAAGCTCAGCCTTTTAGAAGGATCACTTTATTTAGCAACATGTTTTTTTTAAAACAAACAAACAAACAAACAAAAACTTCCCTTTAACTTATTTCTGAATCACACTCCATTTCCCAGACTTATAAATATTTTTAAAGTTACTCTCATCTCATGAACATCTACTGTCATTGACCATGATTCACCTCACATCAGACAAGCATTGAATGTCCCTATTCAAGGTCCTGTCCTGTCACTTCAGGGGAAGTAGTGCAGATGTACAGAAATAAGATGCACCAAATGGTCATGGCTGCAGGCCACATGGAAAAGGCCTTAGTGGGCCACATCTGAAGCTGTTTTAATTAGCCATGGCATCTTTGTGGCTGTGAGAGAGGTAAGTCATTTTACATGGGCTAGGGATTTGGTCCAGAATGAGACAAGGTTGGAGCTTTCCTTTAAAGTAGGTTATTTATCCATCGGCAATATGTTTAGCTGTCTCATCACCAGGTAATTAATACATGTAAAATGACTAGGATACTTAAAAGCTTAACTTTCTGTTTAAT
>CM021729.1:13064861-13076930 GCA_011074415.1 Stictonetta naevosa
GGAGCTGTTAGAGCGGGTCCAGAGGAGGGCCATGAGGATGATCAGAGGGATGGAGCAGCTCTCCTTTGAAGACAGGCAGAGAGAGCTGGGGCTCTTCCTACAGAAGAGAAGTCTCTGGGGAGACCTCATTGCAATTATATAAAAGATGGGGAGCAACTCTTTGCTCAAGTGAATAATGAGAGGACAAGAGGGAATGATTTTAAGCTAAAAGAGGGGAGATTTAGACTAGAGATTAAGAGGAAATTCTTCACTCAGAGGGTGGTGAGGCACTGGAACAGGTTGCCCAGAGAGGCTGTGGATGCCCCATCCCTGGAGGTGTTCAGGTTAAAATGAGGTCCTGAGCAAGCTGATCTAGTAAGTGGTGTCCCTGCCTATGGCAGAGGGGTTGGAAGTAGATGATCTTTGAGGTCCCTTCCAAAACAAGGCATTCTATCATTCACTATGGTATGATTTAAGCCCCTATACTGCTGTAAAAGTAGTTCTGATTTTATCTATCCTCTTTTTTTTTTTTTTTTTTCTTCCTCCAATTTAGATCCACCACACAAAAGATTCTTAAGGACTGTTAGAAGGTGTTTTTACTCAAATCATTACTTTAGAAGAAATATTAGTACAGTATCATTAAACTGTAGTTCTAAAATGTGGCTTGGATCTGTTCTTCCTGAACACTTAATAGACCACGTGTGAGTATTACCTTGCAGTATCCTCATATGCTGTCCTCAGTCTGCATGGTTGAAGAAAATGTTTCAAGCTTCTTTGTCTTTCAGTACATATTTTTGCATGGCAGGAAGGAAGAAATGGTAAAATTTGGCTCAGGCCTGAAAGGTTACAGCTCCCCAGGACAGTAGTGTCTACTGATATGTTATGGTATGAAGTGTTTTCATATGGCCTTAGGGAGGCGGATTTGCTTTCACTTATTTGACCTGGTTATTATCACCTTGTTAAACTAATGCAAGGTGTTTTACATCTGCTGCTATCTAATTTTTGTCCAATCCAGCTTGCTGAAACGAGATCCTGTCTCATGAAGATCCAGGAGGCATTAGTATCTGATGAAGAAACTCAGGGCTTTTGCATTGTGGGAGTACGGGTAACCAAAATAAGGCACTGCCTGAAAAACAGGATCCAACTACATTGCAAATCTTTGAAATGCTGGGCAGATTGTGGAAATTTTCATTTCTTCACAGATGTGAGACTCCATGTGAAACAAGAAAGGATGGACTCCACCAAACTCCAGTGAAGATTGTGGGGATCCTGAATATATTGTGCAATGCTGTGGGAATTCACCCTGCCTACATTTTAGCACTTGAGGAGGGAGGTTGCTCTTATTAGGCTCCCTAGAAAAAAGAAAACTTGTTCAGAGAGGAATTCTGAGTGCTCCCACTAACATCTGCAACACAAAACTAGTCTCCTGAGTTGCCTAATATTAGTCAGTGTGAATACTAGCCCTCAGATAGCTCTTTTTGATGTTGAATTTCCATTAGAGGGAAGTACTGAGCGCCCATGAGTGGTAGCAAATTCCCATATGGACTGAAGAAGACATTGCACACAATAATTATTTTCTGCTTCCAGTGTAAAGTATTAATAACCTGTACCCTCTCATAGTTAAACCAAACCACTGGTGTATAAATAACTGTAATTGCTGAGATATCTTTGCAGAAGTCTTATGATTTAAATCAAATTTCATGTGCTTGAAAACATTTTTCTCAACCTTGTAACACAACCTGAACTAATAGGATAAAAATCCCATTATATATAGCACTGAAGTCTAAGTTGTTTTTGGTGGAGGTACAAGAGAAAATTAGTTAAGTATGTAAGCCCAAATTTATTGAGCTACAATAACCATACCAAGTCTCTACTGTATTCTCCTATGGATATTTCATTCATCAATACCTCACAAGTCCCTAATGAATAATTTAATTGGCCAAGCTAAATGGCTGTTTAAGAGCTACTATTTATAGCAGGATAGTATTTAACTCATATTCTTTTTCAAACTGAGCACTTATGGCTATTTCAGATATATCTAGTCACTAATACTGGTTTGAATGTCTCAATTGTCCACTTTCACTACACTTTAAATTAATGTTTGTTGATATTCTCATCAGTAAATGGTGTAAGCACCCTGTCAGTATAATGGTGTAAGCACCCTGATGAAGGGTTAGCATTCATTCCGAAATAGCCACCCCACTTAAGTCCAGGTGTGCCTGTAAACAATGCTAGCTACATAGTACTTGATTCAAAATTGTGTACATACAATTTCCACTAATACTATAAATAAATGATTGTGTTATTTAGTACTGTAACGGTAATACAGCAAGGGGAAAAAAAAAAAAAAAAAAGAAAAAAGGTATTTTTAGGAAAACAGACAAACAAACAAACAAACAAAAACATTGTCAGGCCCTCTGTCCAAAAATAAATCTGGAATTCATAGCCCCAAGTCACTACCCATTAGGTATGTAAAGCTATGTTTTACTTATTCTGACAATTATGTAACTAATGATTGTTTTCTGAATAGCTCATCATATACAATATTTTAGATAAGAATCAATTATGATTAGACAATGGAAAACCAGAATTAGTTGTACATTCCATTATTTTTGTCCTTAATGTGTAAATTACTTGTGATGACCCATGAAGGTGAAAATAATGAAGTATTTGCTAGGTCACTAGTTACTTTTAACAGTTTCTGAGTTCAATTACAGACGGGAATGCTGTAATGTTTTGATGATATCCAGTATAATTTGAAGTTATAAGTTACCTAACCTATAGGTCATCAACACTGAAATATGTGAGACAGATACCTGTAATTTACAAAAGGTGTAAAAAAAAGAAGTAAAGCATCATCAGATCCCCTGTGTAACATTCTCATCCAAATCTAAAGTAACTTCATGTTATTTCCAGTGTAAATTAAGTGGTACATATCTAAAATCCCTCTTTTTATGAAAAAGCATCCGCACAAAATTTAGTGACATTGAACCAATCTATACAATCTCCCTGAGCATCCTTGTATAAACAGTCATAAAAGACTGACCTATTGCCAAATGTTGGTTGTATAATTGTCCATGCTAAATATGAACAAGGTTTGATGCTGGCTGTGATATCCCACCGGGACTCATTATCAAATTCCCGTTTTACTCAACATGGTTTCCTCTAATAAGTATTTCACAAATGTCATCTGTTCAGGTCAGGTAAGCAAGGTGTGATCCTACTCAGCAGTAGCATTGTACTTTCCCAGCTCAGAAACTGCAGCATGATCTCCGTTGTAGCTTTATTGGCACTGTGCAAAGAACAAAAGTCAAAGAAAAGCTGGCAGTAGATATCAAGGTGCATGAACTGTTTAAAGCGAAGGCCTGTAAAAAATAGAGAAACTATAATGTCGCATTCTACAAAGTTCTGAAACAGAGATGGCAACATTTTCATAAGTATATTTAAGTACTTATATATTAAATTAATATATATATGTATATACATACCTGTACAGTGATAAAGTTAATGTTTCTGATTGCAAGCATTTCTTGATCCAGTAGCGTTACAGTACAGTAACTGCAGAAGTGCCACTGCTGGTAGCAGACCACAAGCTTTGTATGGAGTATGGAAGGCCCCAGCATTGAGGCTTGTCAGGATTACTTTATCTAAACTTGCCTTGACATACCTGAAGCTTTGTTTATTTATCTGTAAGAGCAATTTGTATAATGACCAGTTTGCCATGTCTAATTCATTTCATTTTTCTTCATAGAGTAATCATGTTTTTATACAGATAGTAGAAATGGACCTATTCTGTGTAGAGTAAGATAATGATGAGTCTGATATAATTATATACTGTGGAAAAGCACAGGCGTGGTATGGTATCTGAGGCCTTGAGAAGTTGGGGCAGAGGACAAAACATACAGACTTGGGGCACAGTCTGCCATTGGATTCCTCCTGTCTGTGAGGTGTTGCTAGTGGTTGGTTGAAGCAATGCAACTCTGAAGCTGGGCAGAGCAGGGTTAATAGAAATAGAGAACATATAAAGAGCTGGATAAGCTAACATATTTTAAAAACACCATACATAACAAATTGGAAATAACATGGATTCACAGACCAGTGAAGAAAGAACGAGTTGTTATCTTTATCTTTTTTTTTTTTTTTTTTTTTTTTTTTTTTTTTTTTTTTTTTTTTTTAGGAATTACCCCTGGTAAATCCTAGACTGGGGAAGAGGAAGACATCAGTAACAACAGCAGACACCACCTGGAGAAGGGCACAGGTGGCTGTTGCCAGGATGTACACCCTACTAGCAGCACCAAATGGACACCATCAACATTAGAATCGCAGGAGGCAATGAAAGGAAAGGCAATTGATAATACCATAGAAAGGCATAGATAAGAGGAAGTAATTGTGTACATTGTGTATAGCAATATAATTTTATCATTTTGTAGCTTAATTTCTGTGATAGTGTTTTCTTTATTTTGTTTTCCTTTTTTTTTCATAAAAAATTGGATCTTCACTAATAATATCTTGTGGATTATATTATTAAGATTCCATTTATACTAGCAATAAATTCCTGGCTCTACCTATTAGTTTCCTGTTTGCCCATAGGAATAGCATAATATAATTTTTTAAATGGGCTGGAGGAATCAATATGTGATTTGTTTTGATATTTACTCTGATCTATCAAAATCTGAGCAGGTTAACTTGGATGTTCTGAAGCAGCCAAATGTAAAATTAGGATGTGTATAAAATTGTTACTGGCCACAAGTGACACAGATGTTCACAAAGCAGAATTTCATTGTTTCTTTGGTCTTGAATTAAAACTTGAGTGCATGTTGGCAGATTTGATTTTCATGGTGAATGAATCTGGACTGTTGTAAAATACTGAGGTGTTGTTTGAGTGACAGAAACAACAAACATGTCAGCTTTGTAAAATCAGTTTTTCCTGGTTTAGTCAAGATATTTAGCATAAGATTTCTAATTTGGGAATTTAGGATCTCAAGTCAGAAAAAAAAATATCTGGAAAAAGGGAAGACTGTAACAGAAAGATCATTGAATATCTGCACCAGAAATTTGGCACCAAGTGATGGCACCATAATTTTAAAATGTTGGGGTGGATGGGAGAGGTAATTACTTGATACTGGGAAAGTAAGTCTAATACACAGGTTGAGGGTTTTCACAACTTGGCTGCACTAGGATTGTTGTTAATATCTGAGGTATGAACACCCGGCAGTCAGATGATTAAGAACAGATTTATCCAAATTTCTTAGGATATCCATGAAAGTCAAATTTATTCTCAATTTTAAATATAATTAAGAAGGATGCTTATAATAAAAAAATATGGCTAAACAACTGTAGCAATTATGTTTCTACTTCCTGATGGACTTTTGTTTGTTATGAGAACATGAAGACTCAATTTATAAAGACTCAATTTATTAAAGTGCCTAAGAAGCAATTAGGTAATAAGATTTTTCAAAGGTACCCTGATCCTGATGACTGGACTGACAAAAAGGACTTTCACAAAGCACAGCTACATTACGAGCAAAGTCTGCAGTTTAGAAAACATTTGTATTCAGTGTTTTCCAGCAATTACACAACTCTTAAGGATTCAAGCCTCTCAATCTTTTCATCAGATTAACACCTTGTGTGGCTAAGGGAATCACAGAATGGCTTGGGTTGGAAGGAACCTCAAACACCATCTAGTTCCAACCCCTCTGCCATTGGCAGGGATGCCACCCACTAGATCAGTTTGCTCAGGGCCTCATCAAAACCTGGTCTTGAACACCTTCAGGGATGGGGCATCCACAACATCTTTGGGAAACCTGTTGCAGTGCTTCCTAAATTGCTCAAAAGTGCTTTGCTCGTTTGACTAAAGAGGGGAACTAAGGATGTATTCTAGAGACAATGCACTTCTCTGTGAGAAAATTGGCTGTTCTCTGTTGTAATGAATGTCTGGTTAGTCTAGGTAACTATTACATGCTGTAATAGTAAACTGTTGTAAATAGTACTGTTGTAAATGCAGTATACATTTTATTTATTTAAGCAAACAAGACAAATTTCTATCTATATGCTCAAAAGAAATCTGAAATTTAATTCCATGCAGTATTTGTATCTCAGCTTATACAATAGATCTTACCTGAGACTTGACATACTGACATTCCTCAAAGGACTTCTTTGTTGTTAAAGTATCAGTGCCATGCTATTAGTCTTTTATTTCTGACCCTGAAAAAATATAGAAAAAAAAAATAAAAACCCACCCTATAATACAGCTTTGTGTACATTTAGATCATTGGGCTCTAAATCATCTTAAGCAGAATTTACTCCATCACTATATTTGTCGTGGGATTTATTTTGCCGTTTTGCAGATTGCCTCAAGTGACTTCCAGCAGTAAAGAACCTTCATGAACCCAAGTCAGCTGTAGGACAGTGAAGTGAAATTCACACTCTGAACACTCCAAAATGAACTGATTAAAGGCTCAGCAGACATTCACCAGCGTAGTACGAGTGGGGCCAAGCTATTGGATTCAGAGGAATATATCATCCCATTTCTAGTACTTGAATCCATTTACCCCTTTTGCTTCCATTACCAGTTCTGTCACACTGAGAGTGAAAATCAAACCTACTTTCAATTTTCTTTGATCACATTGAGATACACTCAGTAACATTCAGTTTGATTTATTAATATCTTCCTTAATTTCATTATTACAAACATATCCAAAATTTTGTACTTGCAAAAGTAACAACAATGTCAAACTTTGGACAATGTCAGGCTCAATGGCATGGATTGTAAATCTGAGTAGGTGGAAGGAAGCTTTTACTTGCAACAATTTCTGCTGATTAAGATCCACTTTAGTGTATTTCCCTACTAAAGGAGAGAAAAGCACACATATTTTTCTTAGATTTTTGGTAGATATGAAGATACGCTATTTACATTTTAAGTTTTTCATTTTAATAACTGTTGGAATTTGGAAGAAGTCAGGTTTGAAAACTGATGGGTGGGCCTGGTGTACTGCAAGCTTTAACAGTGAATAAAGCATGATTTAACTTTGACATGTAATATTTCATTTTGTGAGTTGGGTATTACAGAAGAAATGTCATAATGTGTGCATTTGCTATGTTTAGACTGTTTTGAGTAATAAGAAAGAGAAAAGCAACTGATAACATATTTTGAGGCAATTACAACTTAAATTTGTGTATGTTCAATGTTATGCAAATGAAACCATATTAAAATAGTAGAATACTCACCACAGTCAAAATCTGACTGACTTTCACAAAAGGTAATGGATGACTGACTTCTATAGACTGCAGATTTTTCTTGGGGAAAACAAGTCATGTTATTGTGACTTTGACAGTACCTACAGTACCTAGAAGTTGGTAATACAGCTAGTTACAATATTTTGGAGAATCTCGACATAGTCCTTTAACACTTTATTATTAATACCTAGCATTTTCTTCAATCTTAAACCTCAAATGTAAAACTACATCTTTTCAGAGTATGACTGTGAGATACCAGAGTTGTAAGAACGAATTTGCTGTAACATGAGAGGAATGAGAGCACAGGAATAATGCTGATTCTCTCTTACACTTTATGGTAGATTTTTAACAATTTATTCCAAGAAAAACAACTGTTGGTGACATAGCTTCCCTTCATGTCAAAGGAACAAGCTAGGTTCCTCTTTGCTACAAATTAATATTCTTGTTTCTTTCACATACCATAATATCAAACACTTAAATGAATTAACAAAGAGAGCCTTGCAATGTGTTACTATTTTTCAAAGTATTTTATCAGCTGTCCTGCATGCAACTACTAATGTGGAAACAGCATTTCTGGTGAATTTTAAATGCACTCTGAACACCATCTAAGAAGATAAACAAATCTTAAAATCACCAAGATGCTTATTTTGTGTAATCTTAACAAACTTGACCACAAAGTTCTACTAAGTCCTGTCAACTGAATTATCTATAAGAATATGTTCACTCAGCAGGCATAAAATGGCTATACCTAATGGGCAGATGGCAAGATTTGCAGCTTGTAACCATATGGCTGCTGCTTTCCCTTTTGGTGTGCATTCCTGAGAAGAGCCTTCCTCTGTTCTCTCTATCATTTCACTCCAGAAAGGCTGCAGAAAAGTCCCACCTCCATCTCCTCTAGCACTTCAAGTCCAAACTACCTCTATGATAGGTCATTGTATTGTATAATGCCAGGATTACATTTATTAGAGTTGCTTGTAGAAACTAGCTAGGGGTTGTGTTCCGAGTACTTGCACTACAAGGTGGTTCTACTATGATGATTAGAAAAATTATTCTAATCCTCAGACTAGATATATTCAGCTGAAGTTTAGAACCATTTGTAATTGTGCCAGCATTGCCTTTAACTTCAATATTCCTCTATCCTCTCCAGTAATAATAATGCTGATGTGTTTATAGTTACATTCCTTCTTAGGCTTTGGTTTCATGGATATGAAAAGTCAAACTCTCAGAGCACTGCAGAGCATCTTTTCTAAAATGATGTAGAATCATATTAACCTGTTTAGTGGCTGCATCACCTTAGTGTTTAATGGTTCTCCTAGTGTCTCTCACCATCTGTACTGCTTCCAACTACCTCATCCATTAAACATCTGACCTTGCTCCTTGTACATTTACCATACTGAGATATTTGAATTTGCCTCATATATGTTCTGAGCGATAGCTGTAACTATTGGACCACTGATCCATCTACAGTAAATTGTAGTTCATCCTCCTTTTCAATATCTCAGGAAGCTCGTTAGTCAAGCGATTTTTTTTCCTTTCTTTTCTTTTCTTTTCTTTTCTTTTCTTTTCTTTTCTTTTCTTTCCTTTTCTTTTCTTTTCTTTTCTTTTTTCTTTTCTTTTCTTCTTTGAACTAAAGTAAGATTAATAAATAAAGTGGATTAAATAAATCTATGTGACAGAAGAACAATTGAACAAAAGTGGTAGAGTGGTAGAATAGAAATGTGTTCCTGTAGTTCCTATGATGGAGGCAATAGCTGGGAATCTTCCTGTCAGAGCTGTCACAAATTATTATAGAGGAATTCTCAGGAACACCTTGTGTATCGGAAGTCATTTGAGATGGAGAAGCAATTACATCCCACCCCCTCCCCCCCACCTCCCATCCCCGAGTCACTGATCCAAATCAAAAGTGCAGGTTTTGTGTTTTAAACACTGTGAACTATTCCTCTTGCTATCAAAAACAGGAAGAAAAAAAAAAAAGGATATGTAAGTGAGAATCACAGAATCACTCAGCAGAAATTTCACAGTATGATGTACAGTTTATGGAAAGGTTGCCTGGGTTACAGGAAGCTAATGATGTGTCTACAGCATGGATGGATGCAGAAACACAACCTTCAAAAGCTATGAAGGGGAAAAGAATATTAACAAAGGACTAACCTAGATATTCTTTACTAATTATTAATGACTAATCTTTCAAAAATATCCTTTTTAAAATGGACTTGTACAAAACCCTAGGAAAACAGTACACAGTTTGCATGCATACAGAAAACACCAACTTCATATGATTTTCTAGTTTTGTTTTACAGTGCTGAAATAATAAATGTTTTTTTCTATTCTGTATAACATTAAAGAAAAAAATATATATGTAATCAGGGCTATGAGAGTAGGAAGCTTAATTGTTCCAGCATTAGTACATTATGAAATTTTATGAGTGTTCAAGTATTATATTTGTTTTTTTAACAAATATTAAGTATTTTATATATATATATATTTAACTTCAATATGTAATCTATTTTTACTGGTATCAGAAGTTAGCATTTAAAATATGTGATGCATGAGACATGAAGAATTACTTTTTCAAAAAACACACTACGCATCCTTTTAAAATAAAATATAGGCTCACTGAGCTGTATTTAAAGCTTTTTTCAGCAATTATATCTCAAAACTAGATGAAGATATTCATCAGTTCTCTGCCTTTTTGATTAAGTCTTGCACCTTCTGCACCAATTTGTGACATCAGTGCCAGTAGGGGTAGCACTAGGATTTTGCTTTTTCTAGAAATCACAACAAAAATGCCAAACCAACCCCAAGCCAAAAGTTTTCTGCAATGAGCCAGTTTGCCTGATTCCAAAGGTAGGTGCCAAAAATAAAACACTGGTAAGTTTTATATTCTAGGAGTAACAGAGCCTGGCACCACACAGGTCTACCCAAAAATTCAGACCATATGACTAAGTGCACAGTCCAAACACTTCTTAAACTCCAACCAGCTTGGTGCAGTGACTACTTCCCTGGGAAGCCTGTTCCAGTGTGCAACAACACTCTCAGTGAAGAACCTCTTCCTGATGTCTAGCCTAAACCTCCCCTGCCTCAGCTTGACACTATTCCTGCTGTTTCTATCACTAGTGATTAAGGAGAATAGAGCACCCCCCCGCTCCACTACCCCTCGTGAGGAAGCTGCAGACTGCGATGAGGTCTCCCCTCAGCCTTCTCTTCTCCAGGCTGAACAGGCCAAGTGATCTCAGCCGCTCCTCATATGTCTTCCCCTCTAGTCCCTTCACCATCTTTGTAGCCCTCCTCTGGACACTCTCCCACAGTTTTATGCCCTTTTTGTACTGTGGTGCCCAGAACTGCACACAGAACTCAAGGTGAGGCCGCACCAGCGCAGAGTAGAGCAGGGCAATCACTTCCGTCGATTGACTAGCAATGCCGTGCTTGATGCACCCCATGTTCATTAAAAGAATGGTTCAAGAGTACAGGTTTAGCATGCAGCTATAGGGTGATAGTCCCAAACACACAGACACGCTGGATCAAGTCTCCAAGCTCTACTGAGACATAGGATTTCAAAACACACTCTTTCCTCCCTGTTTCTTGTTGATCAGTATGGAACAGTCCATTCCTGTTCCATAACTCCTTTTCTGAAGTACATAATTTACCCAGGATCTGCAATGAGAAAATAGCCCAACTGTGAAGTAGTGAAGAAGCCAAGGTCAGGTTTTATTTTCAATTTCTCTCTTTAAATTATGTCAGTAATCTGTTACCTGCAGAATTGCTTGGAGTTACAGCGCATGTACCAAAATCCCTGTCTGATGAGCATGGCAGTGGAGCAGTAATGGAGATGAGGATGGAAAATGTTTTACTTATGTTCATTATGATGAGTACATTCATTGCAAACTTAAGTAAAATCTTGATTACTTAGCACATACTCTCAGATCTGTTTGGTGTGTTCTAACATTTTGTGATTCATGGAGTTTTCAACATTCTCAAGCAGTTATTGCATTTCTCTCTCCAGTTTCAATTCAGAGACTGGCCCTGAGATCAAAAACAAAAATTCATAGAGATTTTAGCAGATATTTATGATAGGTTTTAGTTTAATAACATTATTTCACATTTTCTTATTTTTTGCTAGTTTATGGAACACTGCTGTTGCTTTTTTCCTGAGCTTCAGTCACAGTGAGGACTTCAGTCCTATATTTCCCATACCACAAATCAATTACCCTTGTACCCTTTACAGATTATATAACAGAAGTCCTTGGAAGAAAATACCTGGAAATGAATTTATCAGATGCTTCAGGCACAAATGGTAACTAATGAACTGATAGTTTCAGAAGTATATTTTGAAGGCCTCATTTGAAAGGAAGAATGTTATTCACTGTTAATCAGTGTATGTCTGGAGAAAAGGACATTGCAGTCCATCACAGGTTGCCAAGAAGAGAAATTATATTTTAGACAGTAAAACAGAAGCACTTCATTCTAGAGAGGGACAGATAAGAAAGGCTTTTCACATAAGTGGGTTATACAGATTGTGTTCATCTTGGCTGAATGCTGGGGTCTGATCAAAATTAGACTTGTACCAGCTGCTGGACAGAATATAATGCTCTCTCTACTTTGGCTTCTCCATGGGTGCTCTGCGAACACCCTTATCCTTCTGGTGGCTGATAGCCCATAAATAAAAATGGTAAGGAGGTGTAAAAGAGGCAATGATGGGCCTTCTAAGTTGACAGTAGGAGACTAAAGCTCAGGAAAGAATGCTTTCTTTTCTTCCTTAGCCGTATATATTTTTCAATAGCTAAACATACATAATTTCACGGTAAGAGGTATAGGCACTGGGAAGACGAGGATTATCCTTAACATAAAGCACTT
>CM021729.1:13087161-13118179 GCA_011074415.1 Stictonetta naevosa
CCCCCAAGCAATTTATTAAAGAATTTATTACAGTTTTTAATGTACTGCTAATGCTATATCTTCCAGGCTAGTTGTTCCAGTTGTCTGAGGAGAGCCAACTACTAACCAAAGGAGAGGAGGAAAGCATATCTCTTAGAAGACAGAGATGAGATCCTAATATCCATTTCTCCATGCTGCCAAATGCTGTCATAAGTGACCTCTCATCATATATGTACAACAAATACAAAAAGCAGGATTCCCAAGTGTAGCGGGTTTAAGCAGCAAGATTTTGGTAGCAGGGGGCTGCAGTGGGAGGCTTCTGTGAGAAGAATCCAGAATCTGCCCCATGTTAGATAAGGGCCAGTTTCAGTCAGCTCCAAAGGAATCTGTTGCTGCCCAGAGCCAAGACAATAAGCAATGTTATTTGCACCTCTGTGAGGGCAGATTGAAGAAAGGGAAAAAACCTACTGCACAACACCAGCTGGGAGAGTGAGGAGTAAGTACCAGCTGGGCAGAGCCCAGGTCAGTGCAGCAGGAGGTGCTCCAGGCACACAGCAGCAGTTCCCCTGAGGCCTGTGGAGAGGCCCCTGGTGGAGCAGGCTGCCCCCCTGCAGCCCATGGGTCCCACATGGAGCAGATCTCCACACCGCAGCCCGTGGAGGAGCCCCCGGTGGAGCAGGTGGATGTGGCCTGGAGGAGGCTGCGGCCCATGGAGAGCCCCCGCAGGAGCAGGCCCCGGGCCGGAGCTGCAGCCCGTGGAGAGGAGCCCACGCAGGAGCAGGGGTCTGGGGGGAGCTGCTGCCCGTGGGGGACCCGTGCTGGAGCAGTTTGCTCCTGGGGGATGGACCCCGTTGTATGGAGCCATGTGGGAGCAGTTCTTGAAAAGCTGCTGCCTGTGGGCAGCCCCCATAGGCTCAGTTCGGGAAGGACCCCACGTGGAACAGGGAGAGAGTGACCGTGAAGGCGCAATGGTGACGAAGAGTTGGGGACTGACCGCAGCCCCCATTACTCCATTCCCCTGCGCCGCTTGGGGGGAGGCAACAGAAGAGGGTGGATGGGGGGAGGGTGGTTTTAATTTTTCTTTGTGTCTCACTTCTCTAGTTTGTTAGTAATAGGCAATAAATTTCTCTAATCTCCTTACACTGAGTCTGTTTTGCCTCTGACAATAATTGTTGAGCAATCTCCCTGTCCTTATCTCAGCCCCTGAGCCCTTTGCATCATATTTTCTCCCCCTTTCCCTTGAGGAGGGGGAGTGAGAGTGGTTGTGGTGGAGCTCGGCTGCCCACCTGAGTAAAACCACCACACCAAGGAGAACCAGTTTTGCTTGTGAGTTGTAACAGGCCTACATATTATGCTGACCAAGATACTCTGATTATCCTAACCATCTGAAATAAGTTATGGAATAACATTGAAACAGAATTTAGGTTCAATTAGTCAATTACCTTCAAACATAATTGCCTTAATTAAAAAATAAAGCTACATCATCTCTAGTCATTCTTAGATCACAGTAAGTTTAGAATGAATCTTTCATTGTAATTTAATTGACATGAAACAGTACAAAATTAAATTATCCATCCTGACTATGTTTGTTATAAATATCCTATTTATATATCATGTTCCTATGGTACAAAATAGTACCATATTTTTGTTTCAATACTTATTAATTTTTATTTTTGATATATTTTGACATACTTACCATATGTATAGATACATGTAAGAACACAGCATACAAATAACATGATCAGAAAATGGATATAAATCAAGCTCGAAGTTTCTTTAGAATTCATGTGGTTACCGTATTGCTTTACACATTTACCATTGTGAGTTTTCTCAGCTCTCAGCCACAAGGATAGTCTAAGCAACTGGAAAGAGAAGTATAGAAATGTATTCTCAGAGCAGAGCAGCACAATATGGAGATTCAGATAAATGCTGAAAGCTTTTGCTTTTGGAATCACAGAATCGTTCAGGTTGGAAAAGACCTCTAAGATCATCTAGTCCAACATTTAATGAAGTACTGACAAGGCCACCACTAAACCATGCTACTGAGTTCTATTTCTCCATGTTTCTTGAAGACCTTCAGGGATGGTGACTGAACCACTTACCTGGGCAGCCTGTTCCAATGCTGCAGAACTCTTTCAGTAAATAAATGTCTCCTAATTTCCAGTGTAAGTCTCCCCTGCTGCAACTTGAGGCCATTTCCCCTCATCATCACTTGACACTTGGGAGAGAAGCCGAATCTCCACCTTGCTACAACCTCCTTTTTTAATTGGTATTACACGTTTGATAAAACTAAAAGGGAATCCGAGTTACTGGAAATAGTTATTTGAATGAACTTCAGCTATGAATGAATTGCACTAAAACTTTTTCTTTCCCCCTTTGTAGGACACAAAATGAAGGTGAGACTATGGATTTTAAGTGTGCTAATTTAAATATTACTAGATGATGTAATAATTCCAGTACGAGGATGGTTCAGCACAGTCTTAAACCCTGAATAGGCATGCAAATATGTAAGCATTATCCTCAGAAGGCCATGTTGCATTAAAGCCACAGTGTCTGCAAGTTATAAAGACTAAACACACCTCATTCATGCCACTGTTGCACCCCTATTTTGATGTGCAGACACACCCATAATACAGATAAATTCTCTGTGGAACGCCAGTTTCCACATAGTGCCTCACCCAACAGTCAAGTGAAAGAACAGCTGTGGAGGTACATGATATCAGGACCATGGGAAGCTATACGCAGCCAGACCTGTGGGACCCTGAGCTACCACCACCCTTCAGAAAGTCTGAGCTACAAAGGACTGCAACAGGACTGAGACCAGGCTGTGCTAACAGGGAGCTACATAATGCCTGAGCAAAGGTTTCTTAGGCCACATGGATGGAGTTCTGATTGTTTTAATGACAACATTTCAAAAAAATAGTTATTTGTTTTAATGACTGTTTCTATAAAGGTTTCTTTTATATATGATGACTTGCATATACTCCAGAAAAAGTATTTAAGGTAGAAATATTCAAGTATTTTCCAGACTCCTACATGGTTTATGGGGCTGTTATATGTATTAACAGTCATGGGGCTGTTATATGTATTAATAGTCATAGGAGCACGAAATAGTCAGCACCTCAAGCATTTAAAATAAGATATCCTTACCACAGCATGCAAAAAACAACATGTGAACTCATCTAGTGACTTCGCCATCTGAAAAAAAGTCAGATGATTGTCAAGAGCAATGACTCAGATGCTGCCCTAATATTGCTGGATGACCCAGCAAGGTATACTGAAATTCCAATTACCAGAAGTCATTCAAGCAGTATCTAGTAATAATTATATCCTCCACTACCTACTAGATAGTACTTAGCAGCAGGAAATTGGAGGAAACTGAAAACCCCACAATAGATTTTAATCACCTAAAATTTGGTAAAACAATCCAAGGAAAAATGGCTATTTCCAGATGATTGCCCTCAAACTTCATGAATAAAGATAAATATTAAACATCCTCATTGATGCACAATAAGTGGAAGCAAAGCTGAAAAACAATCACCTACTGGACATCTTAATAACCATGTAGGTTCAGGTACCTTTTATCACCATGGTTTGAGTAGGTATAGGATTTTGCTTGCTCCTTGGTCATTATGGCCTCATTCTAACATTTTAATGTTTAAATGAATCTTTATCTTTCTGTCCCAGAGACCCAGCTAGTTA
Organism: Stictonetta naevosa; assembly: GCA_011074415.1. Taxonomy (NCBI): domain Eukaryota; kingdom Metazoa; phylum Chordata; class Aves; order Anseriformes; family Anatidae; genus Stictonetta; species Stictonetta naevosa. The sequence continues at coordinate 13,090,843 of CM021729.1, forward strand.
ATGGTTGAACAGTAATTCCAATAAATATGTTGAACAAAGTAGAATATGATAGTCATCATTTAAAATCACTCCATAAATGCTTTATCACCACTGTCTAATATTGTAGCTTTAGAATTTGTTTTGGCAAAGTTTGCACTTCCAATCCATTGTTACCCTGGCCTCAAAGCAAGAAACTCGTTAAGAAAATTGCTTAAATGCTTTATCTGGCAGTTAATATATGCAATCTAAGAGTGGTCATCATTGACTCATTACAGTAACAAACATGATAGCATAAATCTGATGAGACAGTGAGATTTATAGGGTCAATACATGTGGATAACAGAGGGCAGGATGAGTCTAACTTCATTAGGCACTGGGGATCTGTGGGAAGAAGGAAGATCTTGTGCAGGAAGTGTTGCAGCAAACAGCACCAACATCATTTTGGAGAGCTACAGACCTCTTAATAACTTTTAGTTATGGTGTATCAACTTTGTAACAGTGATCTAGTGGCTGTCCAGCCTTTCAATGACAGGCAGCACCCATGGGGATAGCAGACACAAGGGATGCTTGGGTAGATAACCTCATCAGGGAAGGTGCCAGCCTATGGGTGAATTTCCTGGCACATCTTGTGTGCCCTTGTACAGAGCAGCCTCATCCATGCTGACTTAATGAGAACTGTCCCTGACCTTTCCACCTCACCATGACTACTAAACAAAGTGGATAACTGGAGGCTAGAACTCTTTTCACTTTGCAGCCTACCCCATACTGCCTAATTATCTCATATGTGCAGCAGTGCTGACACAAGTTGGGTTTCAGTGCACTAATCAGGAATTTACATCAGCTCTAGATGGAGGCTACATTTCCACAGTATTATTTTTAAAAGTTACATGACGGACACATCTCACATAAAGACAGAAGGATACTTTTAAGATATTTGTGAAAAAACAGGGACTGTTACTTAGTGTTGTTAATGACCTCAGCATCAAATAGCTCCCAAATATGTCAGTTCCTTTGTCTCATGCCATCACATGGTGCAGTGAAGCTGTCCAGGTTGGTCAGCACCACAGCTCTGCTGTGTGGGAGAGGTTGGGCACTGACTCCAGTGATGACATTCCCTAGGGCTCAGCTATTTCAAGTTGCTTGAGCTGCTGCTGGCTTGAGTCTCTGTAGGTAAAACAAACAATTCAGACCTCTGTTATCCTGTTATTATTGTGCTAGAAGAAGATGTTGCCCTTTTTTTTTTTACATTTTTGTGGAAAGAAAGATGTTCCCTTTTCATATTGCAGGGGCTGAGCCATTCTTTCCAATCCCACACAGATGTACACAGTCTTCTTTTAGGAAGTGCTGGTTACAGGTAATAAGCTGGAAGTATTTTCTCTGATTTCTTTTATATCTGCAAGTCTAAAGTGGACCTACCCAAAAGCAGAAATGCTAGCGAGTCTTATTTTCAATTTTTTTGACAGAACAGAGTCAGGAAAACTATGCTGCATCCCATCCTTCTTGGTCTGTCCATGCAATGTGTGACAGGAACACACTCTGACTCAGTGACCCTGTAAGTAGAGGCTTTATAACTGCACTCCAGTAGCCTCTTGGACCACTTGGGGTAGCTGGGATGTGCAGTATGGATGTACATGCAGTCTAACTGTGTGCAGCTTAAAGTTGTGTATGTGGTTTGTCAAACATAAAAATGAAAGGTTTACCTTATGAAACTAGGTGTAATAGCCACAGTGACCTGTGTAGAGTACAAACGAGTCAACATAAATCAGGGAAATTATATAAATGTCATGAACAACTGCTTCTTTTGATTCCAGCTGATACAGTCTTGTGCATGGACTGTGCATAGACAGTGAAGGTGGCTTATGCAGGCCTCAAATACATAGGGATATTGACAAATATTCAGAAAAACTAACCCTGCTTTCATAGTTTTCAGCTCCCAGACAACCTTTGTGTGAGTTCATTAAACATCTTTGTTTAACAGCATTACTCAATCAGCAGGTCATGGTGTTTTGCCAGAAGCCCTCCACAGGCCCCTTGCCCTCTTGTTGTGGAAAGTAGGCAGCCCTACTTGCTGTGGAAAGTGTGTCAGGATCAAACAAATCTTCCCCAGGCTAGCACCCCATTTGCAAACCACCCAATTCCTTCTGCAAACAAGCATTAAATTCCTTGGGGGGTTCTTTCTTGTTTAAGCTCCTCTTAGCTATGGGGATAAGTGGTTTTTATTTAGCTAATATTGGCCTCCTATATGCAAAGACATGAAAATTATTTATGTCAGTGCCTGAAGACCAAAGTCTAATTCTCTGTATGAATATATTGCAACTCTTTTTGCAAATACTGTGGTAGATAAACCATCATACAGTAGTGCTTCTGGGCATCATTTTATCTTGCATTTTATGCTAAAGCATGAAAAACTCCATAGTTTGGTCAATACTGAGCTTGAACAATACACAACTTTCTCCCACAGGTCTCTCTTCATTCTCATTTTGTATTCTCTCTCATGTCCAAACTGCAAAGCCACTATCCGTCCCTATAAACATCAGACCGGACAAAGCAAATTCCCTTGCTTGCCAGATCTAATTATTTTGTCAGAGGCATATTCTGGATCTTTCTGAATGTTCTGCCTCAAATCATACAATAATGTTCTTCCTTGGTCAGAAACTCTTCTGAATTTTCTTGTACTCTCTCAAACAGTACACATCTAAAATGACTGGTGTCATCCTTTTCCACCCTCCTCCCCCCCCCCCCCAAGTAAAAAGGAAATGCAGCCCTTGATTCTATACTTTTGTCCAACTTCTGTATTTGCATAGCAGCTCAAAGACTTATTTGAGCCTTATACTATTTTATAAAGGAAGTGTTAGAATGATGACCAGAATCACAGCTATGAGATTGCTTGCAAGGCTGTTGCAAAATTGGTTTGGAAAAAATTTCTTTTAACATCTTACTCTGCTGTTATGTAACAGTCTCTGCTCCCTAAAGATGAATCAAGTTATCAAGGGCCTTTTAGTTGGACGTAAGTTATTTTCAGGTTTTAACTTCCTTAATTTATGATTGCCCCTTGGTTAAAGATTTCTGGGTACAAGTTCCAGAATGCATTACAGAAGTTACAAAGGCTGACCTTGATCTGCCCTTGCCTCTGGTGATTTTCATATCTGCCTTCCTGCCCAGGGGCATGGATGCTAATGTTGAAAATGTATTAAAATATGCTTCCACAAAGATTCTGGCTAATTAGTAAGATTTTTCTAAGATCAATAGCAAACACACTGGGCTGAACTGAATGCTTGACCCATGAATGATTAAAAAATTCCAGCAGCCAAAATAGGCAAGATAAGTTATTTAAGAAGTGATCCCAGAATCCCATGATATTTTTAGCAATTGCTAAATTTTTCTGCTCAGAACTTGAAGCCACAAGCTTCTTGTCTATGATACTGCATTGACACCATATTGTTGTCTCCAGGATTCTCTTGTATTTTATTCAAGGGTGGTTTAACTTCTTTGTCTGGCTTTTTCTGATGTCTCCTTTAGCTCCATGGCAACTTCATACATAAAATTTGTCAAGGCATGCTGGAGAGGAAATGCATTAATTTAGAAGTCTGCTTGTGTTTTTTCTCCTTTGTTACACTTCGTCCACTTTCAGGCTGGCTTGTTTCTGTCTGGAAAAAAAAGAAAAAGGAAAAAAAAAAAAAAAAAGCACTTAAGCATTTCTGCAAATGAAAAGCTGTAGTTTTGTTTTGTGTTTATATTGTGTTAATGTAAGCTCTGGCATGGAACTCCGACCCTCTACCTTTATATCCTTATATTAAGAATGACAATAATATTCCACCCAGAGAAATCAAACCTGAAACTGCATGTTTGTTTCACAGGAACATCTAGAACAGTATTCACCTCAACTAACATGACACGTCTAAAGATGACTAAACTCCCACCCTCAACAACAGAGGAAAAACCATCATGTCTAAGCAGTGATTTGTCCTATCTATTTTAGGCACTTATTTTAGTACGGTGCTCACTCTTCTTGGTTAAGAGGGATTTTTTATTTCTGTTAAATTAAAGACTATCAAGGCCATCAGAAGTTACCACCCCAAAATCAGATCATGTTGTCCAAACACTCCTTGAACTCCTTTAGGCTTGGTGCCATGATGCCCTGGGAAGTCTGTCCCAGTGCCTGACCACCCTCTGGGTGCAGAACCTTTCCCTAACCCCCAGCCTGACCCTCCCCTGTCCCAGCTCCCTGCCATTCCCTCGGGTCCTGTCGCTGTCCCCAGAGAGCAGAGCTCAGCGCCTGCCCCTCTGCTCCCCTCGTGAGGGAGCTGCAGGCCGCCATGAGGCCTCCCCTCGGCCTGCTCTGCTCTGGGCTGAACAAACCAAGGGACCTCAGCTGCTCCTCATACATCTTGGCCTCTACACCCTTCACCATGTTTGTAGCCCTCCTTTGGAAACTGTGTAATATTTTTATGTCCTTCTTGTATTGTGCTGCCCAAAATGCACACAGTGCTCAAACTCAGGCTGCACCAGTGCAGAGTAATATAACTCTATGCAGTAGCACAGAATAATATATTTCCTTGGATAACACTGAAATGAATGATTACATTATCTGTTGAGAGTAGGACACAAAAGCTTCCAGTGTTGAAACTGTTTTCTGATTTCTGATTCCATATTTGATAATTGATATGCTCTTTTATAGAAAACCAGACACAAGTCCTACAATTTATCAATTTCCTATGACGAGCAAATGACCATTCAGAAAGACTTTTCCAATTGGAATTTATTTTTCTTTTTTAGCTAGATAAGTGTTCAATTGCAAGGCAGACACTGCAAATACTTATTGATTCACCTCCTAAGGAGAAGCATCTGTTCTGTAATATAAGACACATAAATGGGAATAAAGTGAAACTTCCTTGAAAAAAAAAAAAAAAATCATAATGTATCATATCTGTTTTATCAGGATGTTTGTCTCTGGCTGGTGGATCTGTTTATGTGGCAGGGCAGGGGAGCACAAGGCTGCATTGTGGAGCCACACATGAGGCAGAAGCATGGGAACCAGGAGAAAATAAGTTTGGTTCTGGGAAATGCTGAGCCCACCTTGAGCTTGCCTGAGCTGCAGGAACAGGTATGCCTGCAAGCTCAGGAGAGAAAGAGAAAATAACGCCCCCAAATCTATGATTCATTCTGTGAAACCCACATTTCTTTTGTGACCAAGAGGGAACTGTGCAGAGTTCAAGGCAATCGAGAAAGCCAGAAAAAGTTGCTGGGTTAAGATCAAGGATAAAAGTACAGACAGCAGGCAGAGAAGAGCTGTTTTGAAACTTTTCATTTAAAGCTTTTTCACCATGAAGATTCAGTTTTCTTCCTTTTAAAAAAGTATTTTATTTATTTTTTTTTCCTAGTATAACTACACTAAAAAAGTCTGACTTCAAGAGACTGAGAGAAACTGGTGTTTTTTCACTTAGTGAAAGGGAAGCCTACTTCATTTAAATTAGAGACTCATCAAAAATATATATATATTTTTTCCTGTAATCCTCCATTATAGTGACATTAACTTACTTAACTTGTTTGTAACAAAGGTATGTAGAAAGGTGCACAGTCCTTATATAAGTACTACTTTATAAATGATATTTCAAGATACTTTCAAGATATCCATGCACTTTCCAAATGTAAGTTCTTGCATCCAAGTGCAAGGTCCTGAATGTGGGTTGGGGCAATCCCAAGCACAAATACGTGCTGGATGGATTAAGAGCAGTCCTGAGGAGAAGGACCTGAGAGCATTGGTGGATGAGAAGCTCGACATGAGCCAACGATGTGTGTGTGCAGCCCAGAAAGCCAACTGTATCCTGGCTGCATCAAAAGCAGCATGGTCGAGGAAGGTGATTTTTCCCCTCTGCTCTGCTCTTGTGAGACCCCACCTGGAGTCCTGTTTTCAGCTCTGTGGCCCCCAGAAGAAGAAGGACATGGACCTATTCGAACAAATCCAGAGGAGGACCACAAAGATGATTAAAGGGCCGGAGCTCCTCTCCTATAAAGACAGACTGAGAGAGCTGGGGTTGTTCAGCCTGGAGAAGAGAAGGCTCTCGGGAGACCTTACAGCAACCTTACAGTACAGGGGGCCTACAGAAAAGCTGGGGCAAAACTCTTTATCAGGGAGTGAGTGACAGGACAAAGGGTAATAGCTTTAAACTAAAAGAGGGTAGATTTAGATCAGATATAAGGAAGAAATTCTTTCTTATGAGGGTGGTGAGACACTGGAAGAGTTTGCCCAGAGAAGCTGTGGATGCCCCATCCCTGGAAGTGTTCAAGGCCAGGCTCGAAAGGGCTTTGAGCAACTTGGACTAGTGGAAGCTATTCCATCCTATAGCAGAAGGGTTGGAATTAGATGACCTTTAAGGTCACTTCCAACCCAAACCATTCTATGATTCCATATCAGTTGGACTGATCAAAATATTTGTGTAGTATCTGGGAAGAAACCCACTGAATGTCCATGAATATCGTCACCATATGAGTAAAATCAGCAACAATCTGTTCTTAATTTAAAAAGTCTTTCTTATTTTCCTGGTCAAATACTTAATGCATATTTTCCAGTCCTGAAATTCTTACCAAGAGGTAGTCATCTTCCTTGTTATTTTATAAAGGCCTAAGCTTGAGGCAAATGCAGTGAAGTCCCCTTAAATTAGGTGCTACTTTGATCTTGTGTAACCCTAAAGCTGGTGAACTCTTTTCAGTGCATTGAAAGCAGCATTAATTTTTACCCTAGGTTATGTGTATGCTTAGGTATTAGGCTTGTGTTGTGGTAGCTTTCAGTTTTTTTTTTTTTTTCTTTTGACTTTTATTTCCACTTTTATAATATAAATGAGATCCGGCAAGGTAAGGTATAAGCAAATATGTCCTCGTTTTTTGCAGTGTTTTGCAGAACAATAATATGTGGAAACCGGCTCTGCCCATATTACATGAGGGTCAGAAATCCCCTTGTAAAAGGTTGCCTGTGCCAAAAAATAATAAATAAATAAATAAATCCCAGGTAGAGTTCTTAATTGAAAAATGCTGGAACAAAATATCCTGACACTCCAAATTACCCATAGGGAAATACAAACAAATGAACAATGGCATTTTAGCTTAGTTTGGGAAGAAGAGTTTATACTGAAGAATAAAGTCACTGACTTTCCAAAGGTATACTCAGCAGCCAATTATAAAATCATAGAAAAAAGGGGGGAAATGGACTAAGAAGGTCACCTATTTTGCCTACAGGGTACATCAACTATACCTAACCAGTCCTGACAGATGTTTCTCTAGCATGTCCTTAAAGTCCTCCAGTGATGGAAATTCTACAGCCTTCTAAAGCATTCTCATACATGTCAATTTATTATAGTAGAATCTAAAAAGAAATCAAAAGTTTAATCAATGATTACATTTAAGGCTCCAAAGAAAAATATGTATATATTTTTAAAACTGCCTGGCTATCAATCAGGATGACTTGAGAGAGTCTCAGGATAAGAGAAGTGTAGCTTCAGTGTACTCAAGGTCAAGGCCAGTACCCAACAGGATACATCTATTTACTTGAAAGAATGATGAATCAAGTGCTGAATGCAAATTCAATACAGAATTATCAATTACTGATAAAGGTAGAACATCAGATCCATGCAGCACTTAGTAAGTACAAAGGCACATGCAGACTCATTATGTACAAAGTACCCCTACTTCTCAGCATTGAATAGGAGCAGGCCTTATATTTGGCAAGAGGGAAGAGACTGAACATAGCCCGAACATACCTTACTTTACAATAATATTTTTTTGATTCTATACTCCCAAAAAGGATGAGAAAAACTGCATGGCATATTCTAGGTTACTGTTAGGATACTGGTGAAAATATAGAAGTGCTTTTTTTAATTCTTTTTTTATTCTTTTTTTTTCCTTTCTTTTTTTTACCTTTTTTCCTTTTTTTTACCCTTTTTTTTTTAAAAAAAAAATTAATCTAGGTTTACACAGCATCGATGTGCCAACAATCACAGTGGAGTTTTATAATGAGAGTAAGATGAAAAGACCAAAGGTTGAGCTTTTTATAAAAACAAATAAATGAATAAAAACAGATAAAGGATATTAACAGCTAAGTGATATCAAAATTTCTTAGAACTAGATAGTAGGTTGGCCATTGTATAGCTGGAAGGGAAATTCAACACGTTATTATGTTCCAGTTATTCCAGTTCTCTCTATACGCAAAAAGCTATTTGATCTGCACATTGACATGCACGAGATCAGAAGGTCCTCTGAGCCACGAATACATCTTTTGCATCATACATTTCTGCATGTGTTGTGAACTAGATTAGCCACAAACTACATCCTGCAGAAAATGTTTGCTAAGAGAAAATGTTGGCTTAATGGAAAACTCAATGGAAAACAGAGTAGCAGTGTTTGGTCTTTCAGATATGTGAGGAATAAGTATTGGTATGCATGTCAGCTGTTACCACTAAATTGTCTATTTACACTGCCTGTACAAAACATCCTTCCTGCAAAGGGACCATAATTTTGCAACAGGCGAGTTAAAGAGGTTTTAAAACATGGCCTGCAAGAAAACACTGAAAATGCTGGAGTAGTTTAGGAAAAGAAGTGATCAAACAAAGGTGAGAACAAAAATGAGGGAATAAATATCACTGGAAACAAGACAAGAGGCAACAGTTTTAAATTCACCACGGGAAGCTGAGGTTGGTAGTTACAAAACAGTGGGCAGAGTTAGGTACTTCAAAACCGGTCAAGAGTACTTGACCAAGAGAGGCTGGGGAAATGCTATCTCTGAACATTCTTAAGACTCAGCTAAAATATGTGAGGATTGCTTTCGGAATAGCTGATTCTGACTTGGAGCACAGGGCTGAAACAAGACACTTGCAACTCTTGCCTGTGTGGTTTTCCCACACCTATGGATCTTACAAAATGGCAGAGATCAAGCCATTTCTTTGATAAAAGATCCAAAAGGCCTTCCAGCTAGTGCTCAGACAAAAGCTCTGCCTCTGCTTTCTTTCAGAAACAAGTTTCTAATCCTTTGCTTCACATTTTCATGGCTACCTTTTGTAGCTTGTGTGTGTTTGTGTGTGTATGTGATCATGCCACTTCATCCTCCAGGAAATCAGGCATGCAGCTGTGAGCAAATCAATCCCTCTGAGTTTTTGCTTGTTTGTTTGTTTGTTTGTTTTATTCCCTTCATATCTCTTGGCCTAGAAGGCAGGCATGGGCACTGTCCATGTTTAGATACTCTAGTTTTCAATATTTTGCATGTAACTAGTTTATTGAGTGGCTAGATATAGGACAATTTACTTCCTTATTTAGTGAGCAATGTCTGTGACATCTTTCAGGAAGATGAGGAGATTTCAGACCTAACTCATAACAATGCTCACTCACATTGGGAGCTACTGCTCCAAACAAATGAGTTGGCGGCAGGCGGGAGAGGGGAAGAAAAAATATGTAAAACTTACTAATAAAAAAAGAAAAAAGATCATAAATACGAAGCCACATGATGGCAACATTTTGCACACACTTTTCTGACTACTGCTGCACATTAAGAAATTGGAGAAAGTGCTAGAAACTACACAAGAGCAATCTTTTCCTTTAAATGAATCCAACTAAAATGTGTACTGGGTCTGGCTGGGATGGAGTTCCCTTTCCCCACATCAGCCCATACAGTGCTGTGATCTGCACCTGTAGCTAGAACAGCCCTGATAAAGAAACAGAACTGTGTTTTGTCTATTGTTGAGCCATGCTGGCACAGCACCAAGACTGCCTCCAAACCCCCCAGAGCCAGTAGGCTGGGGGTGGGCAAGAGGTGGGGAAGGGACATCACCAGGCACCAGGACAACCGACCTAAACCAACCAAGGGATATTCCATAGTGTGTGATGGCACACTCTGCAATAAAAGGTCGAAAGGGGAAGCAGAGGTGGGGGCTCTTGTTGTGAAGATGTCTGTCCTCCTGAACAACTGCTACATGTATTGAGGCCCTGCTTCACAGGAAAATATTTTTTTCCCTTCCCTCTGTGCTTCCATGTGGCCTTTGCCTTTTTGTTTGTTTGGTTTTGGTTTTGTTTCTCTTTCTTTTGCCTTTCATCCTAATTTTAAGTTGTTAGCCTTTTTCTTTCCATTGTACTTTCTTCTCCCCCTCATCTTTTGAGGAGGGGAATTGAGAGAGCCGTTGTGGTGGAGTTCAGCTGCCCCACGGGGTAAAATAAAAAAAAGTCCTTCTGCTGGGCAGCTCCACTCCACAACAACTGTTCTCTCACCCCCCCTCCTCAAAGGGGAAGGGGGAGAAAATATGGTGCAAAGGGCTCAAGGGCTGAGATAAGGACAGGGAGATCACTCAAAAATTATTGTCACAGGCAAAAAAAAAATCAGCATAGGAAAAATAATCAATTTTATTGCCTATTACCAACAGACTACAGCAGTGAGAAACTAAAAGCAAACTAAAATTACAATTCCCCCATCCACACTCTTCCACCTCCTTCCCCCGAGCGGCGCAGGGGAATGGGGTAATGGGGGCTGTGGTCAGTCCCTGAGGCTTCGTCTCCGCTGCTCCTACACAGTCACTCTGCCCCTGCTCCCCGTGGGGTCCCTCCCATGGGATGCCAGCCTTCCGAAACTGAGCCTGTGGGGGCTGCCCACAGGCAGCAGCTCTTCAAGAACTGCTCCCACACGGCTCCGTACCACAGGGTCCATCCCCCAGGAGCAAACTGCTCCAGCACAGGTCCCCCATGGGTGGCAGCTCCCCCCAGACCCCTGCTCCTGCGTGGGTTCCTCTCCACGGGCTGCAGCTCCGGCCCGGGGCCTGCTCCTGCGGGGGCTCTCCATGGGCCGCAGCCTCCTCCAGGCCACATCCACCTGCTCCACCGGGGGCTCCTCCACGGGCTGCAGCGTGGAGATCTGCTCCATGTGGGACCCATGGGCTGCAGGGGGACAGCCTGCTCCACCAGGGGCCTCTCCACAGGCCTCAGGGGAACTGCTGCTGTGTGCTTGCAGCACCTCCTGCCCTCCTGCTGCACTGACCTTGGTGTCTGCCCAGCTGGTTCTCACTCTCTCCCAGATGCTGTAGCACAGCTTTTTTTTTTTTTTTTTCCGTATTCTTCAATCTGCTCTTCCTGAGGCCTGACTAGCATTGCTCACTGGCTTGGCTCTGGCCAGCAGTGTGTCCCTTTTGGAGCCAGCTACAGATGGCTCTGATCTGACATGGGGCAATTGCTGGGCTCTGCTCACAGAGGCCACCCCTGCAGCTCCCCACTATCAGATCCTTGCCATGTAAATCCAGTACAATTTTTTTCTCTCCTACATACATTCTTCATCTTTAGCTCCCCCAGAAATAGTGGGTACTCAGTAGAAAACACATTCTACATTAACTCAGGTATGTTTTGGAGGTGTTACCAAAAGGGAGAAGGAAATAGTAAATTAAATAAATGAATTAATAAGATGCAGTGAAATAAGCTATGTCTCAAACACAGTTTCTCCATTTAACTCGAAGAGCAATTGTGGGCAAGTATCTCCCAATAAATCCAAAAAGGTAAAATTTAACAGACCTTGAATCCACAACATTACAAATTCCAGCAGCTCAAATTGCTCAAAATAGATTTTGTGCTACTATCTCCAGAAGTGAAATCAAATAAACATTATTCTAGTGTAATTTCTTATGAAATTATATGAGGTAGTAGTGTAAAAGTATGAGCCAACCTTCTCAGAAGCAACTAATATTATCTCAGCCAGTGCTTTTGTAATTCAGTGTCCTCAGGATATCAAAAAAATAGACAATGTCATGGAGACTCACTAATTCCAGGGGAAGAGGCAATTTATTTCATGCAGTCTTCTACAACTGGACCCTCACACTGACCAGTTAGAAAGCTGCAGTCTGCATTCCCTGTAGGCAGCTAGGGCTGCAACTTCCATGTGGAAGAGAACTCTGCATAAAATTCAGCATTGGTGCTACATTAATATCTGTGCTCAGAACAAATGCTGTGGATCAGTCACAAGAATATTTATGCTTTAGGTGTGAAAAATGAAAATGAAAGTGTAATTTGGAATATAATTTAAAGCAACAATCATGTTCACATTCAGTATGTACTTTTGACCCTGCTAGATATGTAAAAGTTAGAAGCAATACTGAATGAATCGTAATAAGATCCTGCATGAGGTTCCAGCTCACTGAAACTTCATTTAGCATTCGAAGAGCTTAAGAGACTTCCAGAACATGAGAGCAATATTGCAGTGACCTCTGCTCAAATGAAATGTAATAAATTTGGCTTTCCTGCCTACAGTAGCTACAAATGTATTTGGAAGGATGCCAGTAGCATAACCTTAAAGCAGATATTGCTACACGGAGCAGATTTTTAAAAGTCCAAAACATTTGTTTGCTCTAGTGTAATTGACACAACATATAATTTGTTAGTAAAGGCAAATGAAATGGAAGCAGAGAGTTTTCCTTGCTGCTTTGTCTGTCTAAAACTAATTAATGGCTGTTCCATTACTCATCTCCCCTGCAGATCCCTTTATCACTTAAAAACCTGCAAGTAGGTTTGCCTCAATGCGGGACCATGGTGCAATAGTAATAATTCCTAGATGAATAAAAGAGAATGAAACCAGGAATGAGGCACTACAGGCAAGACAGATACTGTTGAACAAGTAAGAGAGGAACACCTCTGAATATTGCTTATTATAAAAGCCACATATATAAAAGCTAACACCTTTATACGTATGTTGTCTTAAACAAATTTAGTATAAAATCCTTTTGAAAAAATGTATTTTGTGAAGTATTTCAGCTAACATACTTCAATGGATAACCTGTTTTGTGGTCTAGACATAACATGGGAATGAGCTAAGATGGTATACTGTTATGTACTGCAAGTAGGCAGAGTCTCTGGGAATAACAAAGTTTGTTCAAATTCAAGCTCTCTGCTTCAATGCTTATGTCCCTTCTCAAGGACAAGGCATTAGCTGAAGTTCTCTACATAGGATTTCTTGTGGTGCTTGTTTGCTGTTGTAAAATTTTATTTGGGGAAGTTAACCAGATGATCTTATTAATACATCTAGTGCAGCTCAAGTGAATATCCCTCACAAGTAGGTAGGTTAGCAAATCTTGGACCAAAGAGAGCAGGCCAGTAACTTGAAGCACTTTACAGTAGAACTAACTAATCCTTCACAAGAATCTACAGAACTGCTTGCAGATATATTTACTTTTGTTAACCTCATTTTTATAGGGAAGCACAAATATATGATTCAGTCCTCTGCACTGACTGCAGGTTGAACCAGCTTTTTGCTGTTACTGCTGCTGTAGTCCCACAGATTACAATGAGAAATCTCCAAGATGAAGGATTTTACAGCTGGTCATTTCTTATCTATGTATTTTACAGGGATTTACTTCAAAACAATGTTGCACCAGTTAGGGGATTTGCATTTCTTGTGTGGCACTGCAAATTCAGGGAAGCGAAAATAATGCCCATTCTGTCTCCTTGTAGGTTTGGATATTCACAGTGGAGAGTGGCACAGTGCACCATGACCTTCTAAAATTTAAGGCACTTATTAATCTCTATGATTTTCCCGGAGTATGAATGTGTTTGTGTTACCATGTGTTTAAGCAGCACAAATCTTTTCTTACATCTGTGCATTTAATTTCAATTAATTAGAAATAGTGCTAATGCTAGCTGGATTATGCAAGGATTAAAAACACAGTACAGCCTCTAGTAAGAAGGATCAATGTTTTTCAGTGCCATGCTGCACCACCTAATAATGGAGCATTACCTCTGTAATGTGTGTGAGACCAGCACAGGGTCATACAAACATATCCAAACCACTCAGTATGACTTAAGAGGAATGATGTAGACTTGCAAATCACAAAAGCAACCATATTTTTATTAATTTTATCCTAACAAATGCAATCTTCAGTTTAGAGACAAAAAAAAAAAAAAAAAAAAAATCCAACTCATTCCCAGAAATGCTAGTGAAAGGCTAATTAATGTACTTTAAAAAAGCATGATAAACTAATGAATAAATGCCCAGTGAGCAAAAAAGTAATGTTTCCCTACCTGTGTAACTATTTTAAGAGATTTTTGCTGTTTAATGATCTTAGCCTACTTCTATTTCTAGTTTTGCAAGTATTGCTGTTTGGGAGTTTCACAGCATTTGATACTTTACACTGGTGTGCACTGTCCCAGATGTGTCGTTCTACGTGCTAAAATATATTTGCAGTGTTGCAATTTTTTCTGCTGATTCTTAGTACAATATCAAAGGCAGGTGGATGCAAAAGTTGGAGAAAAAATTGTTAACTACTCTAACTTTTTAAAATCATTAATAATTTTTTGTAAGCCTCCATTTTCAATACCTCCTAGGATAGAGGGCTGAAATTCAAAGGCTCAAAATCTTTAAGAAATATGTAATTAGAATTGTTTTAATAAAATTCCATGGAGTCATTTGTTCAAAGAAATTTAACATTTTTATTAATTTTATGGATGAACCAGATGCTCAGTAAAAGACTATTTGGGTGGCTGATTTGAAGCATGGATGTATTGCGAAGCTGCCGCATGCTCTCTAGGCTTTTTGGCCCATTATGGTAGGAGATGAGGGAGGATACATGCCTTGATAATTTTTATAGAAAGATAAAAGTAATTACTATGCCAGACCTAGTTCTTAATACTGTTACTATTTTAGCTCATTGTTTTTCTTGACCCACATAATCTGATATGTAAAAATTATGTCTTTAGCCCCAGTCTCTTTCAGCATTTTCATTGCTCATGGTTGAGTGTTTCCTGGATAAGGACATCTAGTTATTAACTTAGTACATTTGTGTCCTATTTCAAGCAGGAAAGACTGAGTTTGGCTAAATCAGACATCACAGGAATGTCTTCAGCTTCACTGAAGACCAGCTGAGCTGTTCAGGTCTTTGTTCACCATAGACAGTTTTTAAGATGGTCCATTTGAAAACCTATTTAGCCACACCAAACCCAAAAGGCAAAACAAATTATTGATACAGCCTTTTAGGCATCATTCTCCTGCATATTTCTTGATCATTAAAAACAAAACAAACAAACAAACAAAACCAAACAATAACAACAAAAAAAACACACTTGTCTTTGTAAAAATGAAAATGAATTGAAGGCACATTTACTGGTTATAGCTGCCTTTGGAGTAAATTTCTCTTCTCCACTTACCTGTCTCTCCTCTTCTCCCTGCCCTGTGCTTGGCTCAGGTTCATACTAATTCTCTTATATAATAAATTCCTAAAGCTTCTCAAGGCAGAGATGTAATAAAAACAACTGAGGGGAGAGAGGAGGTCATCAGGAATTACAACAACGGTGTCACCAAATGGCTTCCACTACTTCCACTGCTAAGGGGTCTGTCAGGCTGCTCACCTCTCCCCATGATATGTCTGAAGGTAGAAACTCATTTCACGGCAAGAAGCAGACCAATAAAAAAAACGGGGAAAAACAAACAAATCTAGTAAAATGCAGTAGACAAAGAAACAGGAAAATTTCATGATTTCAATCTTAGATAATTTCTGTCAGCGATAGATTTCAGCAGCCTAAATATAATATATACAAAGAATGCACAGAAAATGCTGAACTTGTACACCACGCACTTCATGTTTGCACTCATGAGAAGAAAAAAAATCTATTAATGTCAAAGACACAAAAACTTTAGAGGAGGTAGTTTCCCCTTTTTTCTGGTCTTTCCTTATTTTTCTTAGAAGAAGAATGTGTTGACTATATGTAATGCAGTACGTTATCCCTGGCATAGTTTTTCATCAATCCAGGTAAAGAAAGAGGAAGTTTTCAGACCATTCTTAGATTTTATTTTTTTTTACACTAAAATACATTTTAACTTCACTAAGACCCTACTTAAGTACAATTTTATTTTGAGCTTCTTCTCTCCTATGACAGAGGTGCAATTTTTACTGAGATAACTAATACTTGATAATTGAAATTGAATACTTGATAATTAAAATCCTAGTAAGTATATTGAAATAAAATTCAAAAATAAACTGTAAACTTCCAACTTTTCTGAAAACTAATAATCCCTTTGACTTCATTAGAACAGTATATAAACATGTATTAAACAATGTAATCTAAAAGGAAAGCTCTTTTTCCTATAGAAAATCTATTCTAATGTACCACCATTTCACTGTAGAAAGTTACCAGGTTGTCCAAGCATGACTTTTCCCACTGTGAATCCATGCTGACTACTCTCAATGACATTATTGTTCTTCAAGTGCCTGAAAATGTTTTCCAGGATTTGTTGTTCCATCACCTTACCAGGGTTCAAGGTGAGGCTGACTGGCCTGTAGTTCCCTGGATGCTCATATTTACAATTTTGATGATAAGAGTGAAACTCACATTGCTTTCTTTCCCTATTCCAATTAAATGTAGTTGTCTTTCATTGTTAACAGTTCAATAACTTAAGGTGTTATGGCATGAGAAAACAAGGATGATTACTTTTTTTTTCTTTTTTTTTTTTTTTTCTGGAGCATTGAAGACACAAGCTGACAGAGAATTAAAGCTATGTAAGCTACCTTTAGTCACATCTGTTCTGCTAATAGTAAATCAGGAAAAAACATGAAGAGAAATGTTCTGGAAAATGGGCCATTCTTAAAATATCAAAGAAATTCAAAGAAAACTTAATCAGGAAAAGAAAAAAAATCAGTCACTGCTGGCTACTTTTATGTTCTAATAAGTACTTGCCATCTAAATCTGTTTTGTTTCCTCTCTGATATAATAATGGAAGATTTTAAAAATAAGATAAGGAAATAGACATTTCAAAAATCTAGTAAAGCTTTATGCTTACATTAGTGCTTTATGCTTACATTAGTAAGAGTGCATTTTCTGTGGACGTGTCATGAATAGAATTGCTTTTTATAAAACATCAGGAACTGGATAAAAATAAGTCATGAATACTATCAGCAAGAATGTGTCATTTTATTTAAATGGCTTGTGTGTATAGATATGACAGTATGTTCTTTCTGATAGAACAAATTGTTCTACCAAGATGGTGGAAAAAAAATCTTAAGAAAAATACTTTCAGATATCTGAGAGTGAAAAGTTAGTATATGTTCAAACAAGAAAGATCAAAAATAGGTAAGACATAAATCAGTGCTGCTGCAGAAAATAGATGTGAATTAGATTGATTTTATTTTATTTTATTTTTTTAAGAATCAACAACATGAAGTGTCACCTAAGTGCTAAGTTTTTATAAAAACTTAGCAAATGTCTTAGAAAGGTATATAGATACTGCTCATGTGCATAAGGGCGGAAGAAAAATTAGAGTATTATCAGGTTACTATTTCAAAGACTCAATCATAGAATCAATCATAGAATCATTAAGTTTGGAAAAGACCTCCAGGATCATCCAGTGCTCTAAAACAGAGTTTGTCCTTAATGAATTTGGGGTTTTGTTTCCTAGCCCAGCTCATAGGCTGTAGACCCCAGAAACTCTGGGAAATGGAGCCTGATAGGCTGAGCGCTTGCTGTAAAGCATTTGCTGTTCAAATGACCACCACCAACAGACCCCACCACTTCTCAGCCCAGGCCCATGCACCCTCTAAGCAGAGCTTATATGCATGTACTGCTCTCTGGACAGCCCATGTACTGCTCTCTGGACATTACCAAGGCAGTATTCACGCTTCTGCCTGTCTCCACAATGCCATTTGTGCCAGCCCACACAAAGGCTATTTGTTCACAGCTTCTGAGTGCCAGACAGTCTTCTGTAGCATTACCGCAGTTGTGTCATTGTACTCCCACAGATTCCTGCACTCCAACCTCAGCCACTTCAGCTCTGTTAGACAGACCAAGCCAATAAGCTTAACTGAGTGGTAATGTACTTGATGCTAGGACAAGTAATCAGTGATGCGTGTCTCTGTTTGGGAGCATGTGCTTCACATTGATGCAGTACAGAATTTATGCACCATACTTTTAGAAACTTGTCTGGAGCACTTCTCCAAGTCTGATTCAGTAATAGGCATTGTCTACACTTCAGCTAGAAATCTTGATGCATGAAATTCTTTGTGGGAAGCACTGTTCTGTGCAAACATCAACATTCCCTATTATAAAGAACCATTTCACCAACTCAACTTCTTCAGTTTCAACAGTTTATTAGCAGTTATAAGATTGAACCAAATCAGCCACACCACACAGCTTGGTGTCATCAGTAAACGTGCTGAGAGTGCACTCAATCCCACTATCCCTGTTACTGATAACAATGTTTAATATTGCTAGTCCTAGTACTGACCTCTGAGTGACAGGAAATGGTGATGGGAAATCTGGGACCTAACAGCAACCATGACCAAATAGAAGGACTGGGCATTCAACTCACACTAAACCCCTGATAGGACTGCAACTTTGTTGCATGACCCTGTCCAAGATGTGGGTCACCACCACACCTCCTCCTCCCACAGAGAAGGGAGACTTACATTAATTCCCTGGACATGCGTTCAGCTGTGTACTGAGCATAGCCACCTTCCTGTGATGAAGGGTGGTCAGGCTCTGCTTGCTTTGAATTTTAATCCAGACTCTTCACCTCCTTGGAAAAAATGCCTTATCCAGTAGGCTGTGCGATAAACACACTGGGCCAGTTTCAACTGAATGTATTAAGAAAAATGTCCCCATGCAGTATCTTGGTGATAGAGCCACTCAGGATGCCTCCACGTCATCACTGCCCAATTTGAGAGTGGGTATTTGAGCTGCAGTCCTTTATATCCCAGATGATTTTTTTTTTTTTTTTTGTATTTGTTTATTTGGCACAAAGCCCTAGCTTTCAGCCAGAAATGAAAGCCTGGCCTTGCTTAGGCACCAGATGAGGGTTCTCAGCTCTGAATCCTAGATGGAGGAAAACGCTCCTCTTTGGCCCAGAAGGAAATATGTGGCTCAGCATCGCTTCCTCTGGAGAGGGCTCTGGCTCTCTTTTCTCCTCAAAGTCTTGTTTCTAGGTCAGACCTCTCCCTGCTCATCTGTGGGCCAAACAGGAGCCTATCTGTAGGCACCCAAATCCTCACATGGATTGCAGCAGGGAGCCTTTCCAAGGTGAATTTTATGAAGGACAGCCTAAAAACTCGGGAGGACACAGTGAGTCTGCAGCACTTGCTGCCTTCTCAGGGCATTTATCCAAAGCATTTTTCAAGACAGACTGCCAAAATATGTCATCTAAAGTGATTTACATTGCTAATGAAATAAATGCCAATGAGTATCACACTTTCTCAGCCTATCCAAGGCATGGTTTCCAAGTGTATTTAAGGATAACTGATATTTAAAAATGTGCATGAAATATTTGTAATAGGGACAGAATCTGACTTTGACCAAGTCACCTCATGTAAACAGACTTTCATTATTTGGATTTATTTATTTGCATATTTATATGAATTTTAGACTGCTAGGAGAAGGCAATCCCCCAAATACTAGGATATCTCAGGTAGGCAGTTGTTTGAAAATTGAAGTTCAGAAGAGACTATAAAGCTGTAGCTATGTAACAGTTCTGTATGATAGAAATCAAACATTTCTTTCAAAACCATTAATTCTAACTGACAGAATATTAAAGGCTGAGTAACAAGGAACAAAGGCTAGGGAAATTTCAACAATTCCTTGCACAAAATAGGCAACCTTGAATGGACATTAAAAATCAAGAAAATTTTTGCTTTTACCTGTAGTCTCATATTCATACATGACAAAGCTGCTCAATCTGTTTTCCTTGTTCAAGCTGAGTGGAAGGGGGAGGGTACAACGTGGGGGGCATGGAGGGAAAGCTGCAAACAAAAAGACTGAATGCTGGGAATCAGCTTTATTATTCTCACTCTGATACGCAGAACTCTAAGCTGTTATTACTGCCCCAAAAAGAAACATTGAAAAATCATTTCAAATTCCTGTCAAGCTATTCCCTCTCCACCCCCCACCCATACTCTTCTATGGATGAAACTATATTAGTTTTAAAGGGGCAAGAAGCACATAATCTGCATATGTGCCTACATAGAAATGACTATATATTACCACAAAGGCACAAAGACTTCACAATTTATTTACAGTTGGATGGCACTGAAATTAGATGCCAGTTGCTCAGGCATTTATATCATCAGAATGACAGCCGGAGTAAAAGAATTGCTGGTGCTGTTTTAATTGTTTACCACAAGAGGCATTTAATAAAAAGAAATTAAGATTTTTTTTTGCTCCTGGTAGTGTATAAAGGTATTACAAGATTCTTTGTGATTTACATTTACCAATATTTTGTTAATTGCTGTTCTTCTTCTGACATAGTTGGTTGCATCTAATTTTGTGGTTGAATTCCTAATATGATTTCTGAGCTTTCTTAGTAGTGATCTGGTTATTAAGATCCATATAGAGAATCAAAAAGCCCAATAGCTTGTTAAAAGAGGACCGGATGTGCAGTCTATTCAAGTCAATAGAAATTTCCTTTTGACTGTGGATCAAGCCCAAGGAAGGCAGAATCCAAAACTCCAGAAATGCTGATAACTCATTACCTTCCAACTGCCTCCTTCCAGTATTGCCCTGAAAGCAGTTTTCTGCCTGTTGCCTGCTACAGTTTTGTAATCTTAGAATTAAAAAAGACCATTCCCTTTTGTCAATTTATTTATGCTTTCACTTACTTTAAACCAACCGCATTATCTTTCAAAATGTTCCTCAGCAATTCCTCTTTGCTCAGAAAACTCCTTACTGGATCCCACCACACTGCCTACTGCCAACACCTTGAATCATTGCTTGTTCTTTAATCAACTTTTTTCCATTAAATCAATACTGCTCCCAACAGCATATATTCTTCTCATAAGACACATTGACATTGAAAACCAGTGATACAAAACATCCATTGCTAGTACAGTGAAAAATGAATCCGTGTTGTAAGAAATTGAGGCTTCAGTAGTATATTATACGGACTAATATTTGTCAACGTAAGAAGAGTCTCTCTTAGGATCGCCTTGTAGACATATATCCTTTATTGTTCTAACTTAAATACACAAATTCTCTCTTCCTGGACCTCTGTACATTACTGGGGCATATTAATGGCATAGACCTAGTTTAAGCTAGCACAGAACAATTTCATGTGAAGCTGTACATAGAAAGTGCTTCTTTTGCAAAACTGGTAAAGAGTCAGCCTCTTCTCACAGGTACCTAGTGATAGGACGAGAGGGAATGGCCTCAAGTTGTGCCAGTAGAGGTTCAGGTTAGAAATTAGGAGACATTTCTTCTCAGAAAGAGTAGTCAAGCATTGTAGTGGGTTGCCCAGGGAGGTGGTGGAGTCACCATCCTTGGAGATGTTCAAGGAAAGGTTGGACGTGAGGTTTAGGGACATGTTTTAGTGGGTGACATTGGTAGAAGGGTGATGGTTGGGCCAGATATCTTGAAGGTCTTTTCCAACCTTGATGATTCTATGCTCACATGCACTCACACAAGCTGCATATTTGCCTTAGAAAGTAATTAAGAATTTTCTTTGGAATTCATTAATAATGACAGATTTTCTCTTACTACAGCAATATGCATTTAATCAAATTCTTGCAGCAACTCATTGAATATGGCAGCATTGAATATTGCAGCAACTAATTGAATATATGACCAAGATAATACAAAAATGTAACCAAGTTTTACCTGACTGTAATGGGGGTATAATGATTCAGATAATAATAGCACTTTCAAGTACTGCAGAATAGCCCCCTAGCAATAATTTTCAGGATGCACCACATTGAATATAAGCCAATGACCAAAATGAAGCTCTCAGGTGGCAACATGAGAGCCAAAGGACCTTTTGGCACTCCATCCATGATTACATGAGTCTCAGTACAGTCAGGGAGTGACTAGGCACCCAGGTCTCTATTATGTTTTATTTTTGTGGTCCCCAAAGAGGAGTGACAGTACCAAACTTTGGTAAAAAACAAAGCAAAACAACAACAACAAAACCCACACACATTAGAATATAATTAATAACAAGACATTTATCTGTAACACATTGAGAGCTCCTTTTTTGTTTGTTTGTGTGTGTGTGTGTGTGTTTGTTTGTTTACCTAACATCCTACATATATTCCCAGCTTAGCTTTACAGCAATAAGAATTTATTTGTTTTTATTTCAATTGACATACTGGCATTTTCATGAGTGTAGTTTCAGAGCTGGTGAAGTATGAAATATCAGAAGACCCACAGAGAACTACTGAGTACTGGTAACATTGAACCATAATAACAAGATTAAACAAACACCACTGGCCAATGTGTAACATTTTTATAAAGAATCTCCATTAACTATGGGTTTCATACCAATTTAGATTCTGTTTGAATTAAAAATGAATCCATTTAGGTATACAAAAGGCATATTCAACTGGCACTAGTTCTCTTGGAAGATTCAAGATGGGAAAAAAGTTTTGACTAAGCATAAAACATTTTTAAAACCATTACTTAATTTTCTGAACAGCTCTTTATCCTCTTGTTGAAATACTACTTCTCACCTTCCTCATCACCACAACCACTTGCAGAATGTGACCTAAAATGCAAACTGTAAAACCAATACACACAAGAGAAGCAAGTTTTTCCTGGCTGCAGCTGGTAGTTTTGACACATCAGTTTAAGCCTACAAGCAATTCATTTTTTTGCATGCTCCCAGTGGGCAGCCTAAACCCAGGGCAGAGGGGCAAAACAAGTTAACACTTGCCACAGCAGAACACCACTGGAGACTGACTGCAGCTGTTTTCCCAGTGCTTTTCATGTTGCTAGATCTCAAATGGGTTTGATAAATTCTCTGCTTAACAAGTAACACCTGTAAAGGAGACCTTGGTCTTTTGTTGTGGTTTAACCCGGCCGGCAGCTAAACACCACACAGCCGTTTGCTCACCCTCCCCCCTCCCTTTCTGGGATGGGGGAGAGAAATGGGAAAGTGAAGCCAGTGGGTTGAGATAAAGACAGTTTATTAAGATAGAAAATAATAATAATAATAGTGTGTACAAACAAGTGATGCACAATGCAATTGCTCACCACCCGCTGACCAATGCCCAGCCCATCCCCGAGCAGCCGGCCCCCCACCCCGGCCAGCCACCCCTGTATATTGTTCAGCATGCCATCAGATGGTATGGAATACCCCTTTGGCCAGTTTGGGTCAGCTGTCCTGGGTCTGTCCCCTCCCAGCTCTTGCTGCACCCCCAGCCTGCCTGCTGGCAGGACAGAGCGAGGAGCTGAAAAGTCCTTGGCTTGGTGTAAGCACTGCTCTGCAGCAATTAGAACATCAGCATGTTATCAGCACTCTTCTCATCCTAATCCAGCACATAGCACCCTACCAGCTACTAGGAGGAAAAATAACTCTATCCTAACTGAAACCAGGACATCTTTAAACACGCAAGTTAATTTGATGGACAAGAATATATTGCCTCCTAGTCCTCTTTTCTTCTTTACCTGTTGCTTCTTCAAATGATTTTGACTGGAGTTCAGTATTAGAATCTTGAGAGGCACCAGGGCCTGATGAGTTCGCTTTACTGCTGCAAGTAGGCATGTGTGTTTAGGAGAAATATCAAAAGCTGTCCCTTCCCCTTAGCACAACACAGGTCACATGTGGTACCCAATTGACATCAGAATCTGAATTTTCTAACATAAGCTGCCTAGTTACAGGAATTTCAGTTTGATTAGAGGTAACCTACAGTTATCTACATGTAGATAATTCCAGCTACATTTAGGCAGAAGCACTCCTAACAGGCACTGAAAATTTATTTCTTAATCAACGTGCATAACATACACACACTCAGTGAGTTGTTCTTCCTTGTAGCAAGTTATATTGGAGCCTGGTGCCTTTATATTTCAGTTGAATTGTTCCTCAAATCAAAGAACTCCTTTTGAGAAAGTCTGACATTATTTTCTAGTATCTCTGGGGCTTCCTACATCATCATTGCTGTAGGCAGGACAATCTCCAGGGTTTGCACCACTTGAACTTACTTTGTTTTAGATAACAGCCTAAGGTCAGGTGAGATGTGTGAGAAGAGAGCCCCAAGTTTATGCAGCAGCATAAACTTGGGGCTCTCTTAAAAAGCAAAAATATGGTTACCAGAGTCAGGAGTCAAATAACTACTAGCCCTGTAACTCCATTAACCCTCTGTAAATTGAGAGTTCCTACATAACAGGGCAAATTGTTTCCTGCAGAGCATCAGTTAATGCATTTTTTTTTTTTTTTTCAGCTCAGGTGTAGATTCTACATGTCTGCACAGGAACCAGTAGAGCATTAAGATGTCTTTGCTTCCTTTGCTTCACTTTCAGTGCTCTGGCAATGTATTTAAGGCTAAGTAGAATCAGTAGCCTAATGGTAATTAGAAAAATTACCAGATTGACCTGAAAGTTTAATTAATTACTAAGGCTTACAAAAAATAAAATAAAATAATAATAATAATGCAAGGATGATAAGCATGCTAGGGAAGAGCATGGAAAAAGAAATCTTAAATAAGGGAATGGCAGAACCATGGTAGTATTTTACTTCTGAATTTTTCTTCTTATTATTTTTATTTATTTATTTATTTATTTATTTATTTATTTATTTATTTATTGCTCAGAATAAAGAAAAACTGACCACTATGGGATCTTTGAAATGAAAAATTGTTACCTGGGGTGAGAGAGTGTTAACAGTGCTCTGCAATTTTTGATGTCCTATAATAAATACAGGTTCCACATAGTCCAAGATGTAACTAACTAGGCAAGAACATAATTCTTAGAAAAGTAGCTCCACTCTACAAAAGTGTCCATAAAAATCAGCTTTGAAAGACTGCATCTCATGTGTTCCAATGGTTGTAAATCACATTTGTTCAAAGCACAAGCTGTTTTTTCTCTTCCAAAAAGTTGGCTAGAAGGCTACCCTTGGGATAAGAAACTTCTTCTGTGTTCCTTTGTTTTATGCATCATCCTCATAAAAATGATTCATTGAATCCATATTTCTGAGTATGATATGCAAGCCAAAAGGAAAGTAAAAAAAAAAAAAAAAAAAAGTAATTTCTTGTAATACTGACTACTTGTAGAAAATCTCTAGATATGCTGCAACTCAGAGCTGACTCTGAATGGTACTGCAGCTCCTCACTTGGCTAATTAGATTTGCTGTAGGTAGGTATTAAAATGGTTATATAGTTATCAGGGTTATATGCTCAGTAACTGAGCAATGAGTCTTGAATTCTGTTGCATAAGTGAAAATGACTAAGGCCTCCTTTGATGTGGAGAATCTACCACCAAACTTCAGACACATAATAAACTTGCAACAGTATGAAGTACACTGATGTGTGATGTTAATAACCAATGAATATTTAATTCCTTAATTAAATGTGATGCTGCCAAGAGCAATCTGCAGCTGCATTAGGTAGCAGTCCATCTCTGGGGTTCTTCTTAACCATCTTGTATATTGTTAGCTACCACATGCTTCCTGCTGTGAGGTCTGAGGACTGAAGGAAATGTTCCAAAATGCCATGAGTCTGTCCTCTGAAATGAGAAAACAATTTCTGTAACAAAGACTACTACACCCAGTAGGGACCTCTGGGATACCACTTGGCCAGCAAAGCCAGAGAAGGCCATGTACTGCTCAGGTATCAACCAGAAGGCAGCTTTTATCCTCAGAAATGAAACAAAGTTGATAATCAGCTTTTCTGAAGCCAAGTTGAACTCACTGCCTCAATGAAGATCAATATAATTAATAAAATCTAGGCATGTCCAGAAGAAGCATACAACCAGCTGAAGACATGTCTTCTCATGTAACTGTTTACAGATATCAGTTCTCCTTACACAATCACAGAATCATTAAGGTTGGAAAAGACCTCCAAAATCATCTGGCCCAACCATCCCCCTACCACCAATATCACCCACTAAACCATGTCTCTAAGCACCACGTCCAACCTGTCCTTAAACACCCCCAGTGACAGTGACATCACCTCCCTGGGCAACCTGTTCTAAATCCTGACTGCTCTTTCTGAGAAGAAATGTCTCCTAATTTCCAACCTGAACCTTCCCTGGCAAAACTTGAGGCCATTCCCTCTTGTTCTATCACTAGTTATCTGTGAGAAGAGGCCAACCCTCAGCTCCCCACTTCTTTCAGGTAGCTGTAGAGAGCAATAAGGTCTGCCTTGAGCCTCCTCTTCTCCAGACTAAACAACCTCAGTTCCCTCAGCCACTCCTTATAGGATTTGTGTTTCAGGCCCTTCACCAGCTTTGTAACCCTTCTCTGGACATGTTCCAAGGCCTCGATGTATTTCTTGCATTGAGGGACCCAAAACTGAATTCAGTACCCTAGGTGTAGCCTCACAAGGGCTGACTACAGGGGAACAGTCACCTCCCCCGTCCTGCTGGCTACACTATTCCTGATACAAACCAGGATGATCTTGGCCTTCTTGGCCACCAGGGCACACTGCCCACTCAAGTTCTGGTGAACATCAACCAACAACACCCCCAGAGCCTTTTCCTCTGCGCAGCTTTTGAGCCACTCTCCCCCAGGACTGTAGCGCTGCATCCAGTTGTTGTGACCAAAGTGCAGGACCTGTCACTTAGCTATATTGGACATCATCTCATTGACCTCTACTCATCCTGTGCAGGTTTTTCTGCAGAACCTTCCTACCATCTGGCAAATTGATACTTCCCCCCAGCTTGATGTCATCTGCAAACTTACTGAGGGTGCACTCAATTCCCTCATCCAAATCATCAGTAAAGATATTAAGAACGATGGGCCCCAGCTCCAGCCCTGGGGAACACCACTCATGACCGGCTGCCAGCTGGATTTCAATCCAATCACCACCACCCTCTGGGCCCAGCTATCCAGCCAGTTTTTAACCCAGCAAAGAGTGTACCTGTCCAAGCCATGGGCTGCCAGCTTCTCTAGGGGCACACTGTGGGAGACCACAAAAAAAACATTGCACACACACAAATAGTTAATTTCCTCCAATACAGAGTGAACATTCAGAACTACGTTCAGCTTATGCAAACAGTGACACCTAGTACAAAATAAGTTCATTCTGGTTTCTGTATTATGGATGAGGATGCTGTGCTGTGATCCATGAAGGAGTACAAGGACGATCCTTACAACAGCTTTATTTTATCCATTTGCACAGCTGCCCACAAATGGAAACTGAGTTTTTGTTTTATAATCACAAGTTGCTGGCAATTTTTGTGCTGGTTTATAACAGGAGACAGAAGGGAGTGCAGCCCAACCTGTTGTGTTAAGTGCGAGAGATAGTAATCATACTTGTCAGCATGAATGGAAGAGACCTGAATGCATGTAGAAATCACACTGGATGAGGAAACAACTGACAGTTTTATTTAAACATTTTCCATCAGGAAGGGTGCTATATTAGCTGTGACTTTTAATTGCCTTTTCATTTTCTCCTTCCTTCCTTCCTTCCTTCCTTCCTTCCTTCCTTCCTTCCTTCCTTCCTGTTAA
>CM021729.1:13126456-13138151 GCA_011074415.1 Stictonetta naevosa
TTATTTGATGTACCACTTTAGTAAAAGGCATAACAGGCAGCATGGGTTCAAGCTCTGTTAGCTTTAGAATATTTACTTGGCTCTAAAGTACATCTGGATTCACTGCATTACGTAGTTTGTGATGTTATTTAATTTTTCTGTGCATTGTGAAACTCAGCATTAATGGGAATAGAAGAATTCCTTTGCATTCACTTCTTTAACATGAATTAGCTGAGTTTTAAGGAACAGAATATATGCTTGTATCATATCCATAATGCTGATTTTTCAATGAGTTAAATTATTACACATTTAGTTTCAATCTCTATTAAATGTGACAAATCAGGCACAAATGACTATGAAAGAACTTTTTTTTTTTTTTTTTTTGTGGATAATATGAAGATCTGAGCAAACAAAACAAAACGTTCACAAAATGGTATGCTTTAACCCTGCTTTCTGTCACAATTTCCATTCTGTTTTGAAGACATAAAAAATAATAAACATCATACCTATGGGCTATGTTTGACACTACATGCCTTAGGATACACTATCCATTTAATTACAATATACGCAGAGCAAATCGTGCATTTCCAGACAGACTTGATGCTATATTATATTTATTTTATTTTTATTTTTATTTTTTTTTAATTAACACCACAGTCAACTACAAAACTACAGTGAAAACACAGAAAGCACCTGAAAGCCTAGATCAAGCTGTGGATTACACATAATCCTTTAAATGAAAGACCTCACTTCTAAACTTAAACCAGAGATTCAAAGTCAGCATTATAGGAATTTTAAGGTAGACATAATCAATGAATGGTTATTATTTCCTAAGATACCATAAAAGACTTTTCCTACAATAGCTGACTGAACCTATTTTTATTTTTATTTTTATTTTATTTTATTTTTTCCCAAAGCATGCATGGAATATTTTTGGATGCTATTTAGGGCAAGGAGAAGAAAAGCGATGGTATTGGTGAAGTACAAGCGATTTGCAGGATCAAGCGTACAATTTTGCGTAAAACATTGCATGTAAAAGTAACATTGTAGGTTTTAAGCCATTGCATTACAATTCAACAGTTGTGTTGCACTTAGCTTTAACAAATTTTAAAACTGTAAATTTTGAAGTGAAGAGCTGAACCTAAATTCCTAAACAAATACCTTGCAATGGTACACCACACAGCAGTTATTTTTATTTGGGTCTAAAAAGGTATTTACAATGGCAATATTTATAGTCTTTGTAAAAGTCTTTAGCAATATGAAGACTGAAGTCCACCCAGTTTACTGAAACAACAGAAGGGTTGACATGGCGTGAGGTTACAATCTATCCAGAGGAGTGCTAGTGCCAGCCTTGGCTGGTCAATCTAATTCTAAATGGAAAGCACAAAAAATAGGAATTGCAATTGGAAGTAACTGAACTCTTCATGAAAAATTATTAACAATGTATATGAATAAATGAAATAATGTTTTCAGAATACCACTTGGTCAGTGCTATGTTTTAGTTAGATTGATTATTTTTTTTAATACTTGTTTGAAATTTGTTACTATGTTGACAATTTTCCCATGAAAATGGGAAACCTTGTGAACAAAGAAATCTGTTAGACTGGTTTTAGAGTCAACATGTTATAAATAAATAATATTACAGAAGAATTTAGACTTCTTTAATGATTGCAAGAAAGGAAGACACAAATTCAAACAAGTTTTCTTAATCCCTTTTTTGATATATATATATACTATATATATATATAATTTTACATTCATTATGTAGGGCAAAGCTGTCTAAAGTATTTTTTTCTCATAGGTAGACTGCTAGGATACACGAGGAAACAGGCTAAAACAGTTCCTGGGACAGCTCTCAGTTTGCTGCAAGTCTGTTTCTCGTAATCACCAGGGATCATAAGTTTGATGCGAACCGTGGTTTGTCTCCCTCCAACTCTGTGCTTAAGACTGCAGAAGAATCCCTTTGCAGGGGTGTTGTGGGCGGCACTGCCCCCCGGTTCGGGGGGATGGCTCCCGAGGACATCTGTCGGAACAGTGAGACCCGCTGGGGGACAGTGGCCCGGCTGGCCGGCGGCACGCTGGCACCAGGGGCAGGCTGCGGGAGGGAAGCCAGGGACTCCCCCACGGTGGGGTGAGGCCTGGAGATCAGGGTGGAGATCTCATGGGGCAGGGAGGGCTGCGAGGCAGAGAGGGGCCGCACCTCCCGGCTCAGGTTGGTGTTGTGGAGGGCCTGGGTGCTCTTGTGGACCTCATTCTTGGGTGCAGCACCTGGTGGCGGCTGGGGTGCTTGTGGCTGCTGCTGCATGAGGGAGAGCTGTGAGGCTGTCGGTGAGGCATACTGGAAAGTTCGGCCGGCCAGGGGACTCTGTACAGGTGGGCTGCAGACGGCAGTGGTGTAGGAGCAGGGTGAGAGGATGACAGCTTGCTGGGGTGTCTGTGTGCTGGGTGAGGGGGAGTGTAGGTTTCCATGGGACAGGCTGCCAGCGGTGTAAACAGGAGGAGACTGTGTCCTGATGCGTGATGAGGAGGTGGCAGAGGTGCTGGAGTTCAGCACAGGCATCTGCTGCAAGCTCACTGGGGCAATGGTCTGCACCATCTCCCTGTCATGCTTGACAATCTGCTTCAAGATCTCATTCTCCTGGTTGTTGAAAACCCCTGTGTTAAGGTCCTTCTGGAACTTCTGGAGGAGGATCGAATTCTTCTTCCCTGCACAGACAAGCAGAAGACTTAACCAGCCTGACATACTAACATCTCAGCTCTTTTACTTTACATTTCAGCTTACATTTTGCTTTACATTTCAGCTCTTTTGCTGAGGCTCGCATGAGCATCGCCTTCACCCAGACATGGTTCCCCCTCTCTACACCAGAACTGCAAGCTTAAATAGTGCCATCACGTTCAGAGACACGTGAACTTTCCGTGCTCCTTCACTTGCAGTGCATTGCCATTATTGCAATTATTCTGAATATGTAACCATGGTAATCTACCGAAAAACAGGGTTGAAAAGGCCACCAGCCGCTGCATGAATAACATTCTTCTTTCTGCAAAACTGTCCTAATTTCCACTAAACTGTTACGTAAGTTATAAATACATTTTCCATTTAGTACATTCCATGGAACTAATTACTAGCTATTAGTAACCAGTGACCACTAGTTTACAAGAAATTGTGTTTTCAAATGCTTGTGATCTGATATGATCTCACTGCTAATGTGAAACTTGCTTACACAATAAAGCTTGTTGTATATTGTATAGTGTTGTTTTCTCTGTGTCCTGATATTTTCTTGATGCTATTAGTGTCTGCAAGACGCAGATCCTATTTTGTGTCATCGGATACATAGGAATACAACTGCACTGAGCTGCTTTTTTTTTTTTTTTTTTTTTTTTTTTTTTTAAAAATAAAAAAATTCAAATTTTATCTTTTGTTCTGTGTAGATTTTGTATTGTAAACAGAACACTTCAGACGGATTAGTGATCTGAGCAGATTGCACTTTACTACTAGTATTATTGAAGCACATATCACTTAAGAATTGGACTACATTTCCAGAAAGCATTGGAAGACAAATTTTATGAGTTTGTAAAGTCTTAATAAGATAAATAAATGCCCTGAGTACTCACAAATTGCAAAATAATAAAATAGATCTATTCAGTCTTAGAAAACTATATATATATTTCATTTTTTTACTCTTATTATGTTAAAGAAAACACAAATATTTTCTTCCAAATCACATTTTCAGTTTAGAATATATAGCATAATGACAATGCACTGAAAGTTGTTCCTTATTCCCTTTGAAGAAACTGCAGACTTATCTGTATTGAAAAAGAGTGATGTGGATAAAATCTTACACTAGAATTTTCTTGTGAGGTTGAGGAAACAACATTCAGGATAAATGATTTTATATGAATAGCTGTTTTTAAAACCAGTGTCGATAATGATGATCAGAATGCATTTCTTTCTATCTAAGGCTATATATTTTATCTAATATGTTTTATTAGAGAGGTCCAGAATGGCTAGTTGCACAACAGCAATGCTGTTTTGATGATCTGCCATATAATTCCACCTTTCACTCAGATATCCTTGGCCTGCTTTTCTCATTACAAGCTGATCTGAGTAACTCCAGTGTGCAGCTATCAATGCTACCAGAGCCCATGTTGTGAGGAAAATGAGAGCCCAGCTGCAAAGGATTAGCTTACTTCAACAAACACAGGTTTTGAGAGTGCTGAGAGACTTCAGCTCTACTCAGCACTATAGATGCCATCTTTAAACTGTTTATGTAGGAATATGTCATCTACTGCTCCCTAAACTTCATAAATTCCATGAATTGCTGAAGTCAGAAAAAGAAATATACAGGATTAGTAAATAATGCTAATGATAATTAAACTATGCAGAATAATCCTCAGAGAAGATTGAGAGCTCTCTAAAATCCAAAACTTTTATTACTTAAAAGTGAACTTTCAGAATTTCTTATCTGATCACATGTTGATCTTATTTATAATAGATCAACAAAGCATTTACTTCAGTGTAACAGAAATGTGAAGTTTTTTTTTTTTTTTTTTTAAGAAAGGTTTAATCTTTACACATTATCCTTCAACTCTAGGAAAATAAAATGTAGAAAGATTGTATGAATTTCAAATATGGAAAAAAATAATAAAAATACCTATTCTGTCAAGTCTATCAATTGCCACTGTTTCAAAGGCTCTTCTCATCATGGGGTACTCTTCCAGAACTTCATTGAAGTTGTCCACTGAGAGGGAGTAGAGGCGACAGTACGTGTCTGCTCGTACACTGGCAGTTCGACGGCCCTTGGTCAATAGGCAAATCTCTGGGGAGAGAAACATTCATTGCATGCAGGAAACAAATAATTTAGTGAACCATGAGAAACTTAACAGCTAGGAAGTGATTCAATGCTAACAACAACTACTCAATGGCACTTTTTCTCTTGCTATTTGCACAAGGTTGCATGGGCATTTCTGAAGGTGTTTGATTCTATCTCTGCTACTATGAAAAAAGAACTTATCTCCTTTAAAAGCCCTGCTTAGAGGTTTTCTCAGTCTACACTCTGATTTTATTGGGCCTTTAAAAAAAATAAATCAGTTAAGTTGTAAAAAAATGATCCATCAGCTGTCAAACACAGCTTGCTGACTCAATTAACACAAGCAATTCTATTGATTTTTAAATTATTGTTATTTTTGAAATATTCAGCTGACAGAGAAAATCAATTCTTTTAATCATTCAGCAGATTTTCTAAACTATTTTAATACATGATATCTGAATGTAAGAACTGCTTTAATAAAAAATGTTTCAAACGTGAAAATGTTTTCTGTTTGGTTTTAGGTCATAGGTATTTTGGGAGATGAAAATTAGGATTTTAGACTTTTTTTTTTTTTTTTTTTTCTTATTGGGCTGAACAGCAGATCGCTTTCAACCTCTCTTTACTCCACTTCATTAATCTAGCAGGCTTGCTTTGAGAGTACCTCCAACAGGAATTCACCATTATGGAAGAGAGGGGACTAAATCGACATGCAAGGTCCTAAGAAACAGCCCATCTTGCAACTGTTTATTCTTGAACCCACAGGAAAAGGTTTTCTGCATAAAGGCCTAAGGCAGTGTCAGAGGATTGTAACAGAAAAACATATGGGGAACAATGAGAGAGATGCATAAATCTATCTAATGGAACTGTGTTTCCCAATAGAAGTCTTTGATATTCAGACATGTTATGTAAGACCTCATATATTTGTAAAAATGTCAAACTCAATGTATTGAAGTTATCTTACTTCTAAAATACATATGTGATCATTCTTTTCCTTGAATCCACCCCTGTTTTCAAT
This sequence comes from Stictonetta naevosa, assembly GCA_011074415.1. Lineage (NCBI taxonomy): Eukaryota > Metazoa > Chordata > Aves > Anseriformes > Anatidae > Stictonetta > Stictonetta naevosa. The sequence goes on from CM021729.1 coordinate 13,132,259, forward strand.
GAAGATCTACATTAGCAAAGTTTACAGAGATTTACTATTACCTAAAATAAAAGAACATTTAACACAGTATGAAATGTATTCATTAGAAATATTCTTTATATTCAGCTAAAATTGAGGTTGTTTGCATGAGACTTTGAAATTAGAAACAATTTGGAAACTTCTTTCAAATCGTCTATGAACCCTTATTCCCTAAAATGTGTTTTCCTTCAGATCACAACTGGTGTTTTACTCAAGCATTCCAGTTAATTCACGTTACAGTAAAAACTAAAATGAAAAAGTCAATTGCAAAAAGAAGTGTTTGAGCTGATCCCATTTTCAAGTTTGAGAATGAGAAAACGTAGAAATATTCTGAATTTTAGGGCTCAGGCAGGGTAGGAGATAGTTTCCCTAACCACTTCTAACAGTTAAGAGAATTGAGTTTGTATCTGTTAATATTTAAATACTGGAAGTGGGTCAGGAAACTGTTTCCTACCATGCTTGTTTATTAATAACAAACTATCATTCCCAATGCAGTGTGGAAATACAAATATTTTTCACTAGTAAGAATAAGAAATTCTGCAGCATTACTTCAAATGTACAAAGTGCTCGTATAGTTATTTCTTTTGCTGGATGTCTATAACAGAACACATTTTTTTTTTTAATTCATTTTAATTTAAAGAACCCTGATGGTTTTTTTTCTCTGATACTTATTGTTGAAGAATTTCTACATGCTACCTAACCCTGAAGGCTTAGGGGCTAAGATGCTTAAATAACAGTGGATAAATCAAAATTCTACTAGCATAGAATGTACTTGAACCCCTATAGCTTTGGGGAGAATTTATAGACTAATGTCTATTGTAAAAGTCTCGACCCAATATCCCTCAGAAGACCTGTTACCCAAGAAAAATGACGATATGTTGTAAAGAGCAAACAGAAGTCAGTCCTTTCTTCTTCCATCCCCTAACACATCCTGACCACTTCTCCTTTTATTGGACTCACTGCATTGTAGTTACAAGAGCGAGAAGGACACTTTGCCAAAAGGAGTAGTTAAATGCAGTGAATAGCCACTCCATTTCCTAAGATACACTTTAGATATCACACAGAACTTTTTCAATATATGGTTGAATTTATAAATAACTGGCTGGAAAATGTGTGATTTATGATTACCTCTTGATCTTCACTTAAAATAGATTCAAACAATACTAAAAGCATAATGAGATATCTTCCACTATACTGACCGAAGAAAAATAGTTGAGCCTATGAAACATCATACACCCCAAACAAAGCAAACACTGACTGTGAATACTAAGTATTCTGAAGAGTGTAAAAATAATTCTTTCATCATTATTGACAGAACACTGTTTTTTAGATTACTTCAAAAATAAGGATTGGAAGACACCATAAAAAACAATGTTAGATTTCATCACAGGACAATGGATTCATGGATGTTATTTTCCTGCCCTCCTTTCCTCTTGTTATTCTTGTGAAGTAAGAAGACTAGAAAGAATCACTATGTAAACTATACATCATATTCTGCAAATCCTATGTCAACCCACAAATTCTGGCTGAAGAACATCTCTTTGGAAGGTTCTTCATATCAGTAATAAAGTCATTTAGTTAGATACAACATGAAAGAAAAGATAGGAGAAATGTCCTGGATTCTGGAAGGGATCAAGGGATCCATTATGGAGCCTGGCTGCTCCATGAAACAGGAACAGATTCATGTTCTCAGCTCCAGTTGAGCAGTCTCATTCAAAAGATGAACTACAGAATTGTAGTTTGACCTTCATGTGATGGACAGAATGCATTTCCAACAATGTTTCTTTACTAATTTGTTTTATAGTCACTGATAAATCATCTGTATTGCTTTGATATGCATATTGATGGCATCATTTGCACTCTGACCACAAGACTAATGTGTATATTAATTGTATGTGTCCTGTATTTGAGTTCATTTAATCTTTTTGCTATTTCTTTGGAACAAATTCTCTAGCATAATAAAACAATTAAAATATGAAATCTCATTTACTTGGACTGGAGAGCAGGAACACAATGTAGAAATTTGCTCCTATGAAACACCTGTGATTTTTAAATAAATAAGAAATAATTATTATTTTTTTTTCCTTAATGAATTCATAAACAGGAGACTTCAACAGAACAATGTAATGAAAATATCCATGATTTTTTAAAAATGTGTCTTAATGACATCAGTGCACCAGGTGCCCTCAGCAATCATGCTCTTCTTGATGTTTAGTTGATTTATATGGTCTATGAAAAACAAACGATAGCACAGGAGTGTGCAGTAGAACACAAAGGGCACACACTATTTTCAAATGGTTTGTACAAAGCATAAAAAGAAAGCTGCTGCAGCATATTACTCACTAATATTTGCATCTGCAGTTGGCATGGTACATTGCCTTCGTGCTGTCACTTTGAAAGTATTAAATACTTCTATCTTTCTTTTCCAAATGTAAGAATGTATTCAATTTCAATTAATAGTTATATATTAGGTAATTACCTGTAATTCAAATTTAATTGAAGCTTTACTTTTACTAAAGATTTTTATAATTTTTATTTTTTTATTTTTTACTTTTTTTATTTAGACTCTTTGGACAACAGTTCCCTAGAACAGTCTAAAACAAATGTCAATCAATATACTAATGAAAAATTACTATTTCAAAGCACTAAACAATGATAAAAACATTTGCTTGTTCTTACACTCCATATTTAATTAAAATGGAACTAAAATAGGGCACATATATATAGTATTTTATATTTTCATTAGTGTAACAAAATACTTTTTACAGGAAATTATATGCACCCAAAAGACAGCACTAAGGAAGACTGATTTCGGGAAAGCCTGAATGAGTTAGGGTGAGTGACTCATCCAGTAAGATGATTCTTAAATAATTAGGATTAGTAAACCTTTTTTAAGAGCCACGGTTTTGGCACTCACTGTGATCATGCTCACAGTTCTTTCAGACTATATCTTTCAGACTATATACCACTGTAGGTGCTAATTTCTCCCCTCCCCTGTTTTGCTGTGGGATTTTGTTCTTCAAGCAAAAAACAGACTGTGGGAGCAGTTCAACTCTAGCATTAATTGTGATTTTGCATCCTTCCTATTCTTCATTGGATGGGTCCATGGACAATACCCTACCAAAAATTTCCTGTTTCCAGTTTATACAGACCTATGAAAACTCTTTTCTTTCTCTCTGGGAATCAATACAGCTTAGCTGACAGTGTGGCACTTATCCATTAACTGTCAGATCATTTTGCACATAAATTTTACTCCAGATATAATACTCAAATTTTTATGTCACCTTAGCACTTGATTACAGATTGAAAATAAAATTCAAAAATTCAAATAACAATAAAAATCCCCTTGCAAACAAATGTGTTCACTATTAGACAGACTGTGGTGATAAAGGAAACAGATAGGAATTAAGTGGCTACCTGGTTCATTAAAGGATTCCAGTCTGGTCCTGTCTTGATGGAATATATTTCTTACTTTAGTGTAGTAGATAGTAATATTTGAAAATGCAATGCTATAATGAATTAATATTGTATGCATAGCTTTGTTTTGCAAGGACAGAGATTCCAGAATTAAAGCAAAAATTCAATTTTCTAGGTACATTTTTAGTTTGTAGTAATGAGAAACTTAGATAACTAGTATGTTAGCCACATACCACTCTTCGTATTATAATAAAGTAAAAATAATTAGCAATTTCCATGCATTTGTGAACTACAGAAGTTTATTAACAGCTTTGCCCTTTCTAAAGCTATAACAGGTTTCCCCTCATCTGTCAGATTCAACATTACAAGATCTGATGAAGTGTCTTTCCAGCTGAGGACAGCTGACTATTGCTTCTGTTCCTCAGCAGGAAACTTGTTTCATCATGTAGCGGGCATATACATTGCTGTGCAAATGGGCAAGCAGTTATTCAGACCATCTGGCAACTTTCAGTAGCAGAAGATAGAAAATCAAAGCTATTTAAATGTTTGGGTCAGTCAGTCAAACTTATTTGGGAATACTTTATGAGAATGGGACAGCAGATTAGAATTTTTTTTTATTTTATAGAGTAATGAGTTACTAAACTGTTACAGAGAGAACTTAGATGTGTGACAGCTCTTTCCATCCACCTGTACTTTCATACGTTTTTATAGCTAGTCTTGTAATCTTTTTTAATCACGTGAAGTCTTTGAAACAAGTTCTCAAGAAAAACAAAGTTTAGGTTATTCTCCCTTTCTAATCCAACAGCAACAGTAACAGCAACTCTGTCATGGTACTAAGACAAACATTTCTTGATTTCTCTCAAGACTGAAGTTGTTCACTAACCAGAAAATAGCCAGTGAGCATCTTGGTGTGCTAATCGCAGCTAGGGTCTGCAACCTTCAGCCTGGGGCATGCTGCTTCCTACTTCAAAACAGGTAATGAATGACACCTTTTCTTTAGCAAAGGGGCATTTAAACTTAAAGCAATTAAAAAAAATAAATCTTAATACACCACGCCTTTAAGTAATGGAACAATTTTCCATTTCTGTATTGATTTGAGCGTCTCCAATACAGAAAACCAAGGGAAAATGTTTGGTGTGATAAATATGGGATTGCTTTAACATGCATTTCTGTATGTTCCTTTTTTTCTTTTTAAAATTCTATAAAAAATCAAATACATCTATCTCAATATGTACTAGTTTTTTTGTTTGTTTGTTTTTGTTTTTGTCTCTTTTATTATGTAGTCATGAGTGCACAAAGCAGACAACCCAGGGAGATGATGCTTTTTGTTACAGACACTAAAATGACTAACACCAGGTCTTGCGATTAGTCAGACTATAGATTGCACCAATTAAAATAATTTTAATTATTATATTCAAAATAATGATTAAGTGGTATGCCAGATAGCTATGTAGATTTTATTTTACAATTTTGTGGCAAAACAGTATTTACACTCATAATAGCCAAGACTGCAGGGAGAGAAAGTAGAGGGCAGAGTGAGTAACATCACCCAAACCCAAATCTGTGGAGTGAATGGAAGTGAAAAGGCTCAGTAACACTGAGCTAAATACATTACTGCATTTGGTCCTATGTTTGAAAAAAACTTAAAATATACTCAGTGCTCAACAGGACCATTAATGCAGCAAAGGATTGAACTTCAGAAGGAAAGAAAATGGAGACAATTACTGCCTTTTACAATTGGATATGTAATCTCAACTGTCAGAGTATGGGTATGCAATCTCAACTGTATACAAAAACTGTACCTTTTCCCACCTTCCTTACAGTAAATATGGGCTTGCACCCAGGACAGTTTGAGTTTTTGCCACAGTGAGCAATGCCAGACACACATGAACTCTTGATTTAAAATCTGTCATGGGTGATTGTCCATACATCTGCCTTCAAATAGAAGAGCTCATCAAACAGGGAGAGGGTTCTTCTGAAATTGTAAGGCCCTTATCATTACAAGAGCAACAAGAGATGGTACAGAAAAAATAGAAGATAGAGAGAAAGAGAGAGAAAGCGAGAGAGAGAAAGAGAGAGAGAGAGAGAAAGAAAGAAAGAAAGAGTGAAAGAGGGAAAGAGAGAGAGAGGGAAAGAAACTGAGAAAGTGAGAAACTGAGAAAGAGAGAAAGAGAGAGAGAGAAGGAAAGAAGGAAAGAAGGAAAGAAGGAAAGAAGGAAAGAAAAAAAAGAAGGAAAGAAAGAAGGAAAGAAAGAAGGAAAGAAAGAAGAAGGAAAGAAGGAAAGAAGGAAAGAAGGAAAGAAAGAAGGAAAGAAAGAAGGAAAGAAGGAAAGAAAGAAGGAAAGAAGGAAAGAAGGAAAGAAAGAAGGAAAGAAAGAAGGAAAGAAAGAAGGAAAGAAGGAAAGAAAGAAGGAAAGAAGGAAAGAAGGAAAGAAGGAAAGAAGGAAAGAAAGAAAGA
>CM021729.1:13143789-13163938 GCA_011074415.1 Stictonetta naevosa
CCTCGAGTCTCCTCTCCTCTCCTCGAGTCTCCTCTCCTTGAATCTCCTCTCCTCGAGTCTCCTCTCCTCGAGTCTCCTCTACTCGAGTCTCCTTGAGTCTCCTCGAGTCTCCTTGAGTCTCCTCTCCTTGAGTCTCCTCTCCTCTCCTCGAGTCTCCTCTCTTCGAGTCTCCTTGAGTTTCCTCTCCTCGAGTCTCCTTGAGTCTCCTCTCCTCAAGTCTCCTTGAGTCTCCTTGAGTCTCCTCGAGTCTCATCTCCTCTCCTCAAGTCTCTTCTCCTCTCCTCTCCTCGAGTTTCCTCACCTGAAGTCTCCTCTTCTCGAGTCTCCTTTCCTCTCCTTGCTCTATCCAGCAGCAGCTATTATTTCACATTTTCCCCAGCAGCTGTTAGGGTTCAGATGCACTTGCCCCCATTTTTTTACCCCTTGTCTCATCCTAGCTGTGCTTTGGTATGCAGTGTAATAAGTTCATGAGGTGTTTGGACAGTGCAAACAGCTTTTTTTTTTTTTTTGTCTGTATTCCTGCTAAGAAGGGTAGAGGATGAACAGGATGAGCTAAAGAGTCATTTGCACTGCAACAACAAGCTGACAGTTATGTAAAATACTTCCATGTGCAATCTCTTCTGATCCTCTGCTGGTTCAGACGAGTATTATGGCCAGATTCAGCACACACCCTCTTGCAAACTCATTTTCATAAACTGGGGCACTGCTAAGCACAGGGAAGACCAAGACCAAGGTTGCTCTGTTTCTTCATCCTCACTCAGCATTTACCTTTTATTTCTCCTTAATCTCCTGTCTTTGACATCTATGGTTTAAGCCCATGGGATAAGCACAGAACTGCTTTACTGAAATGCTTCCACAAATACTGGTACAAATCACCTTGCAAAGGCTACCGCAGGGTGACACAGCCTGCTGGCCCCATCAGTAGGAGTTGCTTTAGCATATTATTCTAAAATGGGATTAGTTAAGTAATTCTACAGCCCAATTCAAACACTGAGCCCAATTCACTTTTCTAAGCTTTCCACTTGTGTACACCAGCTAAATGCCACTGATTAGGCTTTCAATTCAAAATTTTCTGAAAGGTTTTTGACTCAGTTCCCAGATGATTCATGGGATTCATCATAAAATTAATACAATAACCAACTAACTGTAATGGTCACGGGCAGCAGTGGTGTGCACAAATGTCCAATTAGCTTCTGGAAACTAACCCTTTCTCTACTCTAAGAAACAGACACCTATTTTATTATACAAATAAAATGTAAAGCCACAAGGAACAAAATTTTCATACTGTTGATTAGTATATGTTAAAAAAAAAAAAAAAAAAAAAAAGCTGTCATCCGAATAGAAATATTAGATGTTTAATTTAAAGGATTACCAAATGAATTTAACTTGGATTAAAATTCATGTCTGTTTTTCATTAATATGCATCTGTTAGACATCTATCTAGTCAAACAGGAAGTCCAGTTTCTCATATTTTATACTGGAAGGCTAATCAATATTGCATGCTAAAATTCAGTGAAAAAGCACTAATAACAGCCTGAAATATTCATGAAGGACAGCAAAATCACATAATAATAATGATCATTTATCCACTGTCTAGTTTTCTGGTTCTTACAGTGATTTTTACCTTTTAGAAATACTTTACATTTATGATTAATTTTTTCTATCCCCTTTTAAAGAAGATGAATCCTGTTATTTTACCTTTAAATATCTATAAAATTACTATGCAAATTATTATATCTTCATTGAAATACTATCTATTAAATAACAGCACTCTTCATTCAAAATCACTTCAAATTCAGGAAGGTCATTCTGTATCTTCAGTAGCTATCCTTGCAAGAGTAGACAGACTATGAATGTATTATTCAGGAATACTTTGCATGCACTTCCCTGAAACTGTAATTGTCTAGGCAAAAGATACTCAATACATTTATTCTGATGTCTCTATAGGTCTGATATCAAATATGTTTGATGCTAGTACATTCACTCTGATATTATCATTAATTTTTGTCCTACTCACCTCCAAAGTAAGAGCCATCTGTCAACTTCAGCTCCTTGTTGGATTTGGTGATGACACCAGCAACACCATGCTGAATGAAATACATCTTTTTACCTACAGCTCCTTCTCGGATAATATAATCTCCAGGTTGGAACACCTCAAATCTCAGTTTGCTTAGCATGGCAGTCACAAAATTTGGGTCTGCATTTGCAAAAAGAGGCATTGTAGCAACAAGCTTCCGACAATTGAAGTTGACAATCTCCTAAATGGAAAGGAAACATAATGATAAAAACAATGAGCAAATATATACATCATAGTGGGTATTGAAAAAAGACTTTGTTTTCTTCATTAAAAAAAACTTTTTTATGGTCTTATTGGACACCTGTGTTTCTTACTATGTCTAATTTTTAATCTTTTCATTACATTTTCATCTATTTCTAGTGAAGTGATGGAAACAATAGTGCAGTACCAATTTATATTACTCTTTATTACAGATGTTGTCTTCAAGTGATTTTCACATTGATAGCTTCCTTGGTTTTAAGGGGGAAAAGATAGGGTAGAAAGATAAAACTTATATAGGAATTACACAACAAGACTGGCAACAAAATTAGCTGCTGAAATAACTTCATTAAGTGATAACATTATGCAGCCAAAATTTTAGCCCTGTGTTCTCCAATATTACACCAGTAATATCTCTCTGATTTTAAGAACTGTACTGGTAGTAATAGATGCATGCTACAGTTAGCTGAAGGGGTAGATGAAGTCAATAATAAAATTTCTTCCCTATAATTTAATTCATCATATAAACACAGAAGCATACACTTCTGCTGTTCAAAAAAATGCATATACAACAGACCCTTTAAATGTGGAAAGTGTCATTGTTTCCCTAAGACCACTACACACTTGTGGTAGGCTGTTTCCCACCAAGAATATTTATATTTACAGAGCCAACAATGAGCACATCTACATGAGAATGTATCAAAAAGAAATAAATGTCCTACTTGCTTTAAATAAAACCCCAGATTATTCCTCATAAATTTTCAAGCTACTCTTTGTAGGTCTTATTTGTCTTAAAAAAAATGAACACGGTCAGTTATACAGATTTAAACAGTGTATTGAACTGGGACTAATTGGTATCACATGTGAAGAAAGGCTTAGGCAGGCAAATACCGAATTAGTAACCCAGACATGACAGGAAGAGCATGTATGATTATCTTTACACAAATGCACAGAGAATAAATAAAATAAGCACACTACCAGCAGTCAGCTTTGGAAACTACCAGCTTTAGCTTTGGAAAGCTAAATATCGCATGTCAATGGAGAACCACTAGCATTTCTTAACACCAAGCAAAGCCTTCATGATTGATGTAAGAAGACCTGCCAGTGCTCTCATCTTCTTGACTCAACTCTTACTGTTCTTTCAGTCTTCCAATCTTATTGCTCTTTCAATCTTCCAAGCATCTGCTACCTCATACTTCCATCTCACATGGAAGCCTGCTCTCTGGGCAGCAAGCTCAGATATTCTTGTCCAAGTACAAACAAATTTTCCTCACACCCCAATCCTTTGATATCCTGCTTGTAGACACGATGGAAAAGTTTAGCTTTTTCCATAGGATAAGAATCAAAACCATAGCAGGTTCTTCAAATCATTTTGCATCTGGGAAGGAGGTGGGGATCTCACTTTGAATGGTTGCTGAGGCAATTAAGACGCATGGGCATGATCTCAGAGTAAAGAAACAACCACATTTACCAAAGAAATTACATCCTTTCAGAATAAATCCAGTGGAACTTGGAAAAAATACTGTGAAGAAAAAATTCTCACCAGATACTGGGAATAAAGTTGTTATCTCCAGCAATATTTTACTTTCCATTAAAAAAAAAAAAAAAGGCAGGAAAAAAATAGGAAAAAAAAAAAAAAAAAAAAACAGGGAAAAGTTACTGCCTCATGCTATTCCTAGGATAGACTTCTGACAATCCCATCAAAATTGTCATTATACAATGGCAAATTGGAAATAGAAGAATCTGAGCACAAATGAACACTACAAGGAGCAGTACAGTGATTCTCTTTAACCTCCATCTCAATAACATCACATTTCTATACTTAGACACACACTAAATATTCCTTAAATATTCCTTTTATACTTTTTTTTTTTTTTTCTGGAATGCGTCAAGGACATATACAAATTATCTAATTAACATTTCATACAGATTTAATTCCAGAATTACTGGGTTTAAGATAGAGTGAATGAAGAGTAAGATGCCACATCTTTGAAGTCAATCACTAAACCCCAGCTGAATTCAGTGGGGATATGATTCCGCTAAGAACATTCCATCTGAGTATTATTTATGAACAATGGAAATAGAACAACAATCCTTTTTCACTTTTCACTGTACTGCCTCTCTCTTTACACTCTCTGTTTGCCATAGCTCGCCTTCTTTTGAGTGCTTTAGCACACTTGAAGCACTGCACCACGTATGGACTCCATTACTAATCATAAATCACACTATCTACTCAATGAACATCAACATCAGAGATTAAAAAAATAAAAAAAATAAAAAACTATTTTGTAATTTAAAATAAATAGTTGTGCTTGTAAAAGCACCTGGAACATTAGATGTAAGGTGTTGTTTGTTTGAATCTGAAAATATCAAGAAACAGCACTGCAAGGTGTAAACTACCAGACAGATGTCACTGGCATTCAATATCAGTGAATCCTGTTGAGTCATTATGTCATAAGGAGTAATCCCAGACTATAAGTATATTCTGTATTATATAATAATTTTTGAAAAAAAAAAAAAAAAAAAAAAAAAAAGATCCAAGCAGAATGTCTTTCCAAGGAATATGGAAAAGCTTGTTCTGTTCTTTTAAGCAGGTAATGAGGAACCTCATTTCTCAGTAAAGCTGCAGTCACTGCTTCCCTGGCAATTGCAAGTTATTCTCTGCTCCCAGAGCTCACAGTATGGTGGCATCACATGAGGAGTCCCAGACTACATTCTCTGCTCTGTATGAAACTGCTGTACTGCAGTCTTGGCTGATGCTAGAAAGCTGGAGATAACTGTTACTTTTCTTGCTTTATTCAGGGACATTTCAGTAGACTTGTCACTTGTTTTCTGTTTCTGAAAGAGAATAGCTCTGTCCTGCATGTTTGGGAGATAGAGAAAGGAAATTATTAAATAAAGCAAAAATTGACTTGAAATGATACAGAAGATGGTGGGAGTAATGAAGCACAGAAAGGGCTGGGAGAGTGAAAAGTCTTACTATGGTGATTATCAGAAAGAAAGAAAGAAACAGAACTAGGTGGAACAGTACTAGGAAAAAGAGAACAGGAGGAAAAAAAAAAAAAAAGGAAGAAACACAAAGGATCTAGAAGAAAGGGGAAAAAAGGAGTCAGGAAGGTCAGCTTTGAAAAAGAAACTGAAAATCCTGAAAAAAAGTGAGAGAAGGGCATCTACAAGTATTTCAGGGGCAAAAGGAAGACTAGGGAAAATAGGGGCCCTCTCCTGAAGGAAACAGGAGACCTGGTTACCTGGGACAGTGGGAAGGTTGAGGTACTGAATGAATCCTTTTATCTTTAACAGCAAGACTGGCCTTCAGGAATCACAAGTTCCAGAGGCCAGGCCAGCAAAGATGTATCTGGTGGAAGAGGATCAGGTCAGGGAATACTTAAGCAAACTGGACATTCAAAAGTCCACTGGCCCTGATGGGATGCACTCATGAGTGTTGAGGGAGATGGCAGACATGATTGTGATGCCGTGCTCTAATCTTTGCTTAACTGTGGTAACTGAGAGAAGTGCCTGAAGACTGGAGGAAAGTAAATGTCACTTGTATCTTCAAAAAGGTCAGGAAGGAGTACCCAGGGAACTACAGGACTCTTAGCCTCACCTCAGCCTCTGGGAAGGTAATGGAATGGCTAATCCTGGAAACCATTTCCAGGCACATAAAGGAGAAGAAAATCATCTGAAGTAGTCAACATAGGTTCAAAGAAGTGAAGTCATGCCTAACCAACCTCCAACCTGACAAGCTTTTATAATGAAGTGACCAGCCTGATGGATGAGAGGGAAGCAGTGGATATTGTCTTCCAGGACTTCAGTAAGGCCTTTTACACTGTCCCAATGTAAAAGCTCAAGGCACCAGTACATGCTGAGGACCACCTTGGTGAAAAGTAGCTCTGCAGAAAAGGGGGTCCTGGTGGACACCAAGTTGAATATAAGTTAACAATGAGTCCTTGCTGCTAAGAAGGTTAATGGTATTCTTGGCTACATTAGGCAAAGTATCAGCAGCAGGTCAAGAGGGATGACCCTTTCAATCTACTGAGCATTGGTGAGGTCACACCTGGAGTGTTGTGTCCACTTCTGGACTCCCCAGTGCAAGATAGAGCCAGACACTCTGGAAAGAGTCCAACAGAGGGCTACCAAGATAACTGAGGGACTGGAGCATTTCTCCTATTAGGAGAAGCTAAGAGAAGTGGGACTGCTCAGTGCAGAGAATAGGCTCAAGTGCAGAGAATAGGCTCATCAATATCTATACATACAGCCTAATAGGAAATGATTTCATTTCTTCTTGGGACACACAGCAAAACACCCCCTTGTTGCAGGATTTTCACCTTTGGAAACTCATTTCCTCTTATGGCTTCATCTCCCGCACACATTTCTCTCTTGATATATAATCTATATCTGTATATATCCATGCATACAGACAGCTTATCTGCTCAGTCTGAATTGCCTAATGAAGGTACCAACATAGAAACAAAACCACCCTGCTGTGGTAATTTCAGCTGTTACATCCTAGTAATGCACTCATTTTGTTGATTAGTTCTCTGTGAAAGTTTATGCTAAAGTACCAACTTTCCTTATTTAAGATGTTAGAAGGTGGAAAATTACTGAGGAAGAAAGAAATGTGTCATTTTTAAGTGCTTTGTTTTTCTGTAAAGTGTTATTTTATTTAAATATGAGATCATTCAGAACAAGTAAAATACATTTCTGTGAGTCTTAATCACAGGCCGTGCTGTAATTTCAGATTCTTGTATATTGCTTCAAATATCATCTTGGAGAGAAAGAAACAGTAAAGATTATGAAAGTGTCTTATGCAATTCAGAAAGCATCAAGAGAAATAGTGCTGTGTTTTAAAACAAAGGTAACTAAGAAAAAAAAAAAAACTGCCATAAAAATCTTTCACACATTTTTGATTTATTTCTTTGGAGCCAGATTGAAACCAGATTATACTCCACAATATATCTTCATTAGAAGAAATAATAATTATGTTTTCTCTTTTATGTTTTCTCCATGCCAAGAAAATAATAAATGAAAACTTTAGGAAAAGTTTAAGAACATTTTATGTGGCTAACATGGTTAAAGGAGAAGAGTGCTTCAGACCCACATGGAGAAAAGGTTGATCTCATTCAGGTATTGGTCCCTGTTACAAAAGAACTAAATTTGAGGTGCAATGGTCTGTTTTATGTTAGAGATTACTTAGGCAATTGCACTGGCTCCTGCTGCTTTATGTTGTAGCAGTCTTATTACTTGTCTTGGCCTTGCTGGACGTTTTTTGAAACTCATATTAAGTCATCAGATATTCTCATTTGCTTGGGTTCAATATTTCTGTGCAATTGCTCCAATGTATCTTGAGATGTCATATTTAGAGAGGCCGCTATGAAAATGTCCTAGTTGTGAATGGGACACAATGGTGGCGTACTTCTCTGATGGTATCAGGTAGAATTTTTAGGATGTTTTCCCAGGAAAAGACTTCTAAAGACTTTTAGATAGAGGCTGTGCTTTTAGTTAGACTGAGTGGGAAAAGCTGTTGCTAAAATAAATAGATAAAGTTATTTTATGTCAAAACTTTTATGTCAGAAAGGTTGTTTGCTTTTTTCTTTCCAACCACAAACTGTGTTTTTCCTGGGTGGAGGCTGCTGAAGTCTTTCTATGGCTACCCTGAAGTATTGCTTAGTTTCATTAGGTCAGTTTCACACACTATCATAAAAATCTAGTGTACAGCTTTAACAATGCAATTTTTTCTTCTGAATATCTCTCTGTTATACTCTGCCTTAAAAGAGGAAGAAACTAAAGCAGTCCTAATTTCCCCGCCATGGAAAGGAAAAAGTCACCATACTGAGAAAGCTATTTTCTCTTTCTCACATGGAGAAAATTACTGAGCAAGTGATTGAGGGAGAACTATGGGAAAAGCATGATGCTTAGGGATTTGGGGCTATATTAGGATGTTGTAAATATGTAAGCTGGGTCTTAAGAAGTCATATTCTGTATGTGTTCATGATTGCCTATAATTTTTTTCAACCTGTTGGTCAATTATATTCAACTTTGGCAGAATTGAGGCATCTCACAGACATTAAATTCTCAGAGGTTTTACGACAGCAGGCAATAAGGATGAATAGAATTGGTACCCCACTGAGGGAATGACTACATTATTAGTCACATAGCTCACAACATGTTTAATGCCAGAAAATCTACATGTGACAATGGGCTGCAACATTCTTTATTTCTGCTATATCTGGAATTGTTCAAATTGCTTTGACACATTGTGGTTAATCATTTATACAGAGGGCTTCCCTGAAAAATAAATTTTGCTCAGCGGCTTCCGTATAAGTGAAAATAAGGATGCACATTTTTTTGTGTTTGGATGGGATTTCCATTCCATTCCATTCTACTCCATTCTACTCGTTTCCATTCCATTCTACTCCATTCCTCTCCATTCCATTCCATTTTCCATTTTTCAATTACACTGATCCTTGTCTAGCATTCTGTGCAAGGCCTAGTGCTTCACTCATGACCCAGTTGAGGTCTGACATAAAACTTGTCTTTGCAGACTGGAAAAATAGGCACTCTTACCACACAGACCCTTCTTAAATTTTACTCTTGGGGTAAATTTGGACACTGTCATTTATGGCTAGAGCTACACTGAGAAACACTATTCTTTTTTTCTTCAGGACTTTGATATCTTGCCATTCTGTTAACACAGCTGGATATTAAGGGTGTGTGAGCTCTGGAAAACCTTGCTCTCCAGCCCCTGTGGCTATATATTTTGGAAGACCAAGAATGTTCTGATCTGAGGTAACCTACATGTTTGACATATACACAAAGCACAAAAACTGGAAAAAAAAAAAAAAAAAAAAAATCCCTCTGATCTCCAGGGCAAAGACAATCAGGATGATCTTGGTTATCTTGAAAACCACTGGACAGCCTGCAATTTCCTAAGCCCTCAGAGCCCCAAGACCTCCAACATACCTGTATACAGGTTGTGCAGATGCAGATTATTTTTTTCCTAACCAGATGTGAGATGAGCTTTAAGCAGGCCGAAGGAAAGGAGAAATACATATGCTTTCCAGCCAAACATTGAATGAAATCCCCTGTCCCCTGCTTGGATCTGCCAGGACTGAGTTGAAGCAGGTGCGCTTTTTTTTTTTTTTTTTTTTCCCTGTCTGGCTCTGTTCACCTCATTCCTCATTTTAAGATAAGCCAGCTTTAAACAGTGCATATGGTAGCTAGTATTGCTGTCTTCTAAGAGGAAGTAACCTTTTTTATGCATTTGTAAGCAACAGGGATATAGGTTTGACCAATTATATTTTCTTGGCTTCTTTGATTAAATGTTGGCTTTCTGCATACTTTTCTATCATTACCTTGTTGATTTGATTTTTTTTTACTCAACTCCTCATATGCATTTTTTATGCCTCAGAATTATTATTTCATTAAATTCAAATGCAGACAGGATAATCCTTTTGAGAGTATATGGTTCAACAAAACCTCCAATAAAGTCAATTTGGTGAAAGTTATCCATCTTTTTTCCCAGCTTGTTAATTGATTCAATTGAACTTAAGGGAGACCAATTCTGTGTGCCTCATGCTTCTTTTCTCTAGATCTTCTATTATATTGAAATGATTAAAGAAGAGTAAAAGAAAGAAGGAAAGAAAGAATAAAGATGTTCTCTCTCTATGCTTTCATTCACTAAAGAGTGCATTCATTCCTAAACTGACTTTTTAAGTGAATTTAGCTGTAATCTTCTTCAGTGTTCTGAAATGTTCTATGCCTTTTAATTTTGGTTTCCAGCTGGGTGCAGTGCATCAAAAGGAGAACAGAAATACAGCAATGTTTTCAGGCAATCTGTAGTTGTGAGATAGCTGGTCTAACTTTAAAAGCCTGGGAAGTCCTGATAAGTACTGAGATAAGTACATAAAGTTTGAGCCAGTTGACCAGCTCCTAGTTCTTGAAGGCTTTTTCCCTCATCATTTGTAGTGCTAAGAGTGACAATTGTTGAAAAAATTTCCTAAGTGCTTCTAGACGAAAATAACCCATAGTTCATTACAGAAGGTAATATAAAATTAATGCTGTATGATAACAGCAGTTGCTATAGAGACTATTCTCTTTTATTAATTGAATAAATAAACTGAAATTTGCAAATGTATATAACAATTAATATTTCAGTTTTCTGTCCAAGAATAACCAAATCTCTTCATTCTCATTTGTGTCTCTTTGTGTGTTATGCTCACTAATACTACAATATTTACTATAATATGTCCAATATATTGGGCAGGTGGCATTTAAGACCAAAGTCTTTGCTGAGTAAGGTATTTTAAATATTTAAGTTGCCTTATTATGCCAGTGAGCCTACAGATTTAAACATATGTGTTGTAAAATTGTGACAGATAAGAGAATTCCAGGAGATATGAAGTTTATAAAATCCTACCTGTATTTTTCTATAACAGGAACTTGTGTTACCACTTGGAAGAGTGGTGTGAATTACTCATCACATTTATTGTACAAATTAATGAAGCAAACCTCAAATCTTTCTAAAATAATGATTAAGAAACAGGAGAAAGTTTTGTTGTTGTTAATAATTACAAAACTCTTCCTAGTCTGCTTGCTTACAGGTTAATACTTATTTTACTTACTTATGTTGCTTTTCTAGTCCCTTTTTCCATTTGGTAACCTGATGATTCTGGAAACCATATTAATCCTTGGATTTTTGTAGCGAACATATCATGGTGCCATTTTGCTAACACCAATCAATTGTAATTGACCCCGTATGTGATCTGTGTGGCAGCTACTATATTTTTTCTACGATACTATTAAAAAAAAAGGGGGAGAGGGGGGAGAGCTCAAATGCTACATGTAGCTCTTCTGAATAAATTATACTTCTTATATGCACCAAATGCAATGGGATTTCACCTAATTGCTGGCATAAAAGTGTTTTGTTTTAGTAAAGTGCTGGGTAGAATGTTGCTATTCTCAGGACAGTGATTGATTCACCTGATTGTAAGGAAGAGTATTTGTGTACAAGAGAAAGAAGGAAGAACAGGGCAAGAGAGAAAATGGAGAGTGGAATTTCACAAAGGCAGCCAAAGCTATACTTCTGTTTGTGTGACTTATTAGGTAAAATGCACTGATTTGGGTATTTTGTTGTGTAAAATATTTGTTGGATTGCAGAAAAGCCTGTGATGGCTGAATAATACATCTTGTCTCACTGAAGCAAGAAGGGCTTTGAAGAAAACAACTTGTAGATGAAGGCAGAGAGGAAAAAACTGTGTTTGAAGCTAGCAGGGGTCTGCCTAGGGACTAAAACAAAGTATTGAAACAAAGTATTGAACTTGGTGGCAGAAAAATACTCAACATGCCTTAGGAGAAATAGAAAGTTATGTCCTGGAGATATATCCGTGTGTTGACTATTACTGATCTGCTCTTGTTTAGTCAAGAGCAGAAATTTGATGTCAGGAATACTTCCCCTGAGAATTTGGTATGAGCTCCAGAACGGGCAAGAAATCCTTCTGCCATCCTATCCCTCCTTTCTCGCCCTCTCTTTCCTCCTCCAGTCCCCTGTGCACCACAACCCAAATGGCCAGAAAAAATGAGTCAGACAAGAGGTAGTTTACAAGAGAGGTAGTTTGTTTCATCCACACCTTCTGTATACAGCCCAGCCAACACAGTAACAACAACAACCAGGAAAACACTTATTTAAAAATTGGAGGTGGCTTGTTCATTGAGTTATTTTGAAGCTCTCCAAGAGCTCTGG
This sequence comes from Stictonetta naevosa, assembly GCA_011074415.1. Lineage (NCBI taxonomy): Eukaryota > Metazoa > Chordata > Aves > Anseriformes > Anatidae > Stictonetta > Stictonetta naevosa. The sequence goes on from CM021729.1 coordinate 13,155,804, forward strand.
ATCAGAAATACTGTTATCTTGTTAATTGCTAGGTTAACAGTTTCTCTTATTATGAAATGTAAAGCCCATTGGTTCAAAGCCACTCTCTATAAAGTTATTAAGTGGCTTAAATTAAAACTTACTGGTAGTAGTGGATAAATCCCACTTAGCTTAGCTTCAAATTTTCACACTGAAATTATGTTCAGAGTTTCTAAGTACATTTTTGTCTGCACATAATTTTATTTGTAACTACTCAATGAAGGCCTAAGGTACATTATGATATAGCATAAACAGCCAGCTTCTAACTTTAACACACAAAATTTAAACATTGCTATGTTATCTATTTTAGCATCTTCAAATGGTGAAAAAGAGAATTTGTAAATGAGGTGATTTATTTCAATTTATTAGAGAAATATGTGGTGGAACCATGAATGCCTGTGTATGTTAGAATATTTACATTGTCAACTATGTATGCATATGTCTATATTTAACATAAGGATATAAAAAGAAAGATAAGGAGGATGCCCATTACCTTTCTAATTCTGAATCAGCCATTGTCACTGCTGGACTATTTTAACAGGGTCAAGCTAATTATAAAGTCATTTGAATTTGCCTTCTCAATGAAACTACTGCAAAGACTGCTGGAGCAGGATAAGGCACAGGGACTCAGTGTTGTTACACTGTAAGATGTGACACAAGTGTAAGGAGCTCATGACCCACATTCAGGCCACTGGGATGGAGTGCAAGCCATGCGGAATTAGAAGAATACTAACAGCAGAGATTCTGGAGCCTCGTATTGCAGTGAATCATGAGGATGCTGCTCAGTTAAAAATGAAACGGTGAGACACAGAGAGCAGGCTTCTGAAGAGACAGCATCAGATGGTTAAAATTAAGATGAAATCTCTTGGGAGTAACTCAGCAGAGTGACAGCCAGATAGCCCTGAAGTAAGAATTTGCTTGAGAGTGCCACTTCGGCTGATACTGATAGCTGTAAGGGAAGAGATACATAGATGGCACAGGAGGTGTGAAGAACACAAGAAATTCTGAGGACTACAAGTAGGAAGCATGACAGGAAGAACAGCTTTGATAGTAGATCATGTCAAGGAAAGAGAAAGCAAACTGGCAGGAGTGGACCAGTCTATGTGCATTAGTAATAACAGCTAGAGTAAAAGTAATGCATAAGAGGCTCTTTAAATATACAGTAGGCAGGCAGGCATAGCAATGGTAGATCCTGGAATGGTCAATTAAATTAGCCTTGGAAAATAGATATGCAATTTGGGGAGATCAGCTGCAGAATAGATACCACAAAAAAAAAAAAAAAAAAAAGGAAAAAAAAAAAGGTATTTTAGTCCAGTATTCAAGCCACTCACTCCAGTTAGTGTATAACATAAACAAGATAAAAGAGAGTGCATGGCATCACAGTAAGAAAGAATCATATTACAGCTAGGAGAAAATCATAGTCAAGACTTGACAGATCAAGGACACATGGGACATCCTCACCAATTCTGGATCATGAATATATTTGTTCTAGGGAGCACAGAAAAGTGCCTGTGCAAATAATACATACACAAGAAGCCAGGAGAGACACCTGTAACCTTCTATCATCCACATTCAGTAACTATGCTGCTCTTGCTCTCTGCGTGCAGTCACTAAAGCCTTAAATATTTCTGCCTGTACCTTCTTTCCAGGATTAGGCACACAGCAGAAGCAAGGAAGCCTGATGACAGCAGGGCTCCCAGGAGCTGCCATTAGCATCTGCGCATGAGACTATCAGCAGCCACAGGAAGCAGGTGGACATGCTGTGGCACACTCTTTACATCAGTTAAATATTATTTTTTAAAAACAATTTTAGTTCACCTGCTTGCCCAAAGTGTTACATTTATTTAACCATTAACAGCATCTAAGTGCATTACTTATGTTATGAATTAAATACAAACTGAGGATTATTTCCATAAAAATACATTCCTATAACTTAATCAGAAAGATTTTCAAATTATTTTAAGACTGTATCTTAATCTCTATTTTGATGAATAAATTAATCTGTAATGATTTTGTATCATAGGAGAGCCCTTAAAAGCCTTGTCATTACAGTTCATTTTAAAGTAATATAACCATAGACTGGCAGCATAAGAAATATGTACTGAGTTATACTACAGAATAACAATGAGAAATATAAAGACCATATTGTTACACATAACATATGCACTTGAATACTATGTAAAGGTAGCAATAGATTATTATATAGTACTTTTCTCATACATAAATTTTAGACACTTGGCTGTATGTAAGTGCCTGAAAGTATGTGTATGTATATATAACCCACATATATGAACATACTTTTATGTCTACAGATGTATATATGTGTGCCTTGAATGTAAAAACACACACATTTTAACAAAATAATGTGTCCCCATAGAAGTATATTTGGAATTAATTTTAGTTAAATATTCAGAGGTTAATGTAACTCATGTAAAAGCATGTGGTTGTATAACTGAAGTGATAATCTACAAGCAAAAGGTGAGAGGAAAGAAGATTCTGCTCCCAGTCCAAATTATGTTCTTTGGAAATGAAATGTCCTGATGTTCTATATTCTGCGAGGACACATGATCTGTATCTATTTTCAGCCAAAATCTTCTCACATGGTAGCCTAAAAATAGGCCAGCTATGAACTTTATATAATGGCTCAGGAAGGGTATTAACCTCTTTCTCACATTCTGTTTTTCATACTGCTGTAAGTATCAATATTATGGAGAATGTATCTTGTACTACAGAATGACAAAGCAAACTACATCCTCCCAATTTCTGCTCTGCAGCATTATAGATGTCATTGTCACTTAATTCCCTTCAAGGTCTCTTATATATTAAGACATCTACACATAACACCAACAGCATTTCTCTTCCTCTCAGTAGCACATCTATTTTGTGCCAGATGCTAAAAAGCATGAGAAATTTTATATCCAGCTCCTACTAATGGGATACTTTATAGTCCTGGTGAAATGTGGATGATTATGAAAAGCAGTGTTTTCATAAATATCATAAGTGTAAATACAATGTTTAGCAATGAATGGTACAGCGAGTAGCTAGACATTTGTGTTCTCTAGATGCATGGACTAGCCACTGCATTTCCTGAATAACCTTTTGTCCAACCAGCACAGCATAATGTTCTCATCAGGAATATTTTTGAAATGATTCAAAATAGTTCTATTCTTTTCTTATTTTTTAAATACAGGCCCATTTTTGCCTTCTGATTTTCAGTTCCTCGCTATTCCAAATTCCCTGCTATGACATACTCTTATTTTTAAATACAAATAAAAGTGACATTCACAAGATCACAGAAATAAATATTAAATAGCTTTCAGTTGCACAGTTAGATAATGACTTCCTGAAACAATCCAGACTAAAATGAAAACTATTAGTTACAAAGGACATGACTTTTCTATATAATACATACACTCACATAGGTATTTATGTTATCAACAGAATAGTTCAGCCATCTATCAAAACACAATCTGCTACTTCAAATGTACTGCAGTGATCATAGTGCAAAAACATACAATGATCAGCCTATAAGACTTGTAACTGTATGAGCTTTAGGAACTTTATTAATCTCCTCTCAACCAATCACAGAGTTTTAATTCTTCACAACTGAGGGAAATGAAAAATGGATTTATTCATGAGAAAATTAAAAAACACAGCTGGGAGATTAAAATCTTCCTAGGGAAAGTCCTCAGCAGTCAGTAGTCTACTGCTACGGAGGCTGAATAAGATCCAATATTCCAGCTGAGCAGGGCTGTGAAGGTATCACGAAAGAGATGGAGACAACAGATAGAAACCATTACCTTAAACTCAACCCACGAACCAATGGGATGTCTGCACCTGCACACACAGTGCCTGACTCCACATTTTGAGCCAGCTTTTAACACCACTCATGTCTAGAAATCTCATGTCACAGTAGTTTAGTCCCAAGATGAGGAAGATTCTTGTTAATCACCAAAAATATCTAACAGTACATTCTTCCAGTGTTAGATGCTTATCTTTAAATTAAAGAAGTGTAATTCAACACCTCCTGCATCCATATCTACGATTTATTTCACTATCTGTCCATTTATATGTCATTTAAAGCACTACTATAGGACACAGACCAGCCCATTGAGAAGCAAAGATGCACTATCAGAGGAACAGCTTATGAATAAATATTTTTTTTCCCCACAATTCCTATTTCCATGTGATCTCCCTTAAATACTCTTCATCAAAAAAGGGGTTTACATGAACATTTCATTTACGCATATTAGTTTGCAGATGAAAAAAAAATAAAATAAAACAACACTTCTTTCAGGTAGTAAGACTTCAGAAAAAAAAATAATAATAATAATAAAAAATCTGTATTTTACTTTTGGCTGACCTGTAAGACAGTTTTTGGAAGAAACATATAAGTATTTGTTTATAGTGTTTAATGGATAATAGCAAAACTCCAAAACTATGGTTGAGACAGAATTTTGTGCAGGATTCAGAAAAATATACTTTTGTTGTTGTTGTTGTTGTTCAAGTGGCACTTGGAAAACAAACAAACAAACAAAACCCTAACTACAAATAATGATCTAGTATTGCTATTATGTGCAGAGCTTTAACCTGAGCTCTCTCATAGTTTTAACGAGATTTACCTTCTTAAATCACCAGTATACTAAATGGAAAATAAATCCATAGGTGTGCATTCAGAACAGATTTTATGCTCTGTATTTAGTTTTTTATTGTCCTTGTCTTGCACCCTTCTATATGCTGTTACTACTATTCCAAGTGTGTAACTGAGTGCATAAAAATAGGCACATGCATTTGCTTCTGCATCTGCCAGTTCAGGATGTAGTTATCTCCTCTTGCTGATGAGACACAACACTAATCTGTGTTTGTGGGACTTTCATGGACACTGGCACACTTTCACCAATTCCAAACAAATAGGCTTCAAAAGATTTTAGCCTGCTTCTGGATCCAGAATTTAAATTCCACAGTAAAAATTGAAGGACAGATGTTCCTTCTCACCACTGCCAAGGAAGAGATTTATGGGAGAGGGACATAGGCACGTCTATAAGATGCCTCCCTGTCTTATCTGCACTGCAGTTTCCACATGGATCAGGGCTGCATCCAGACTTCTGCTTTCCCATGGTCTCCTTATGTAAGGACCAAGAGCTTTCACTTCAGAAGTCTACAAAGGGAAAAATGGGAAACTAGCAGTGACAGAATACCAGATGGTTTTCCTGTAGCCAATCCTCCATCTCCTAATCTTGAATTAAATCACACCACATAGTTTCCAACCATGGATCAAGAATTTTAGATTAGAACATTATCAGAACATTATCCAAACCAAAGCAAACACAGCGTTAAAACTGAATGTCTTTACATATGAAAAACTAACTGAGAAGTCATCTGAAGTGGTTTGTTATTATTTTTAACCTCCTAAAAATCTGCAACTCAATTTATAATTGCAATAACATATTCAGACTTAATAGGAATGAAACATTGTCTAATGTGTGTTAACTTTTCATGGCTTTTAGCGGAAGTTACACGGGGAGAAAAAAAAGGGGGGGTGGGGGAGGGAGGGCTGTTTCAGCTTCTTTACATTCTCTCCCATAGTACTACCCAGGTATCAACTAGCAGAACAATTCTAACAATCCTTCACTCCATTAAAAATTGAGACATGACAGATACTTGGAATTGTGATCTTGGACTGAATCAGGCAGTAGTGTGAAGTTATCCTCTGCAGGACAGCACTCCTGTTAGATTAGATGATAATTCTCTCAATGAACTGGACCTGGTCCCAAAGAAAACCTTCCTGATTCTGCTCTCCAGATGCTTGAATAGCAGTTCAGACAGGAGCAGGTATAGGCTGGTTTTATTCCTCTATAGCTGGCTTCCAAAGTCTCTCACAGTGTTTAGTTTGCAACCAGATAGTCTAGTATTTTACTCAAATAACTTATCTTTTTACATAACAAAACTACCGCAATAAGATTTGAGGATTTGATTTGGATTAGTATATTTGAAGAGTTTATGAAATACCTGTCATGTCTGAAATATTTATTAAACTATTATCACAAAAGAATCTCATAGGTGCAGTAGGAAGCCTGTTGAAAATCATAATCACTGAGGGCTGCTGGAATATTATTGTCTGTATTATTGGAAGCAATTATATTTTGGACTTGCCAAAACATGTCTCAGCTCAGGATGGATTTGCTAACAAAGCAAAGGGACTCTACCTTTTTTTTTTTTTAAAAAAAAAAAAAATCATTTATTTATTTATTTTTAATCAGAGGTTTTGAAACACATGAAACAGTGATGAAAGTGGTTGGTGATTCAAAATCTGTGTCAACTACGGCATTTACACCTGTGTATGTGCACACATTGAGGAGAAAACACTCCCCATCATGAAGGAAAGAAATTAAACTACATTTTCTCACATCCCTAGGATTCGAGTGTTCAGAGAATCTTCCCATGTCATATCTGGTGAGGCAGAGTATCTTAAAACACAATAATCTAGTCACCTGCTGACTGCCTGCCCATTTCCAACACTAACATTTGCCTATTTATTACTGTTCTTAATTTACAAAGGTTAATTTCTGTCCTTTCAAAGATGTTTTTCAGGGCTTTGATATAGCCTTGTATATTAGACTGTGAAAAATAGCAGTGGTTTTTGTTTATTTATTTATTTTTTTTCCAGCATTTGTCAAATAAGTAATATTCCAGTGTACCAGCATTTATTCTGGTAGATTGATGTGCTGCATAATTTATTCATGCCTTCAGTACTCCAGAGTAGGAACCAAAGTTATGTTTTATCCATGTCTATGTGAAAAAAGCTCTTTAAAGCAATAAATAAGGAGGCAATTGCTTTTTCCACATAGCTATAAAAAGGGATACTTATGTGACTTCCTGTACAACTTCATCTATAATTCCTATGTATTTTCCCCTGCTCCCCTCCTTAAACTTCATACCAAGGTTCAGTGCTTATAAAAATGCATAAAATTTTATGGACAGTGGATTAGAATGAAATGATTACCCCTTCATCTTTTATGACCCTAAATTAATGGACATATGTTATTATGGAAGCAAAATACTTGGAGCCTCCAATAATTTAATAGTGATTCTGATACTTTATTGTTTTTTAATAAACTCATTTGATTTTCTAGTATCATGCTAATGTTTGATGGCCTGTATCCAAAAAATCATAATGACTATACCATTAAAAAGTAGTGAAGCTTAGTATGCTCTAATCATACCACATTTTGGCATCATATTATTAACATTAGAGTTCTTTCAAACTCAGGGTTCACAGGATTACAGTATAGTCTAAATGTGAATATAACGTTTTGTGATTTCTAGAAATAAATATGAAATAGAAGGAAAGACACTACAAAAGGAATAAAGTTTTAATGGGGAAAAGGAGAAAGTTAACAACTGGGAAGAACAGTAAAGTTACTGAACTGATCGTATTTAACATTTATTTTAAATGTACTAATTACTTTCTCTAAAAATATATTTAATTTGTCAACATGTATCAAACAGTTCTACATTTAGTCCTGTTTTCACTTAGACACTTGTGTATAAATCAGTGTATAAATCCAGCAACAGAAATTTTCCCTTATTTTCTTGTGAGAGCACCCGCCTTAGAGGAACCATCACAAAATACAACTCTTGAGGCAGCTGCAAAGCAGTTTGCAGCATCTTTTTCAGAACCTTATACCTGACTCATTAGGCTATGGTAGGTACCAAAACATACTTACATTTGCTCTGGTAACAGCAAAGGCTAGGAACTTCATACAATTCTACTTAATTTTAGAAAGGGCATTACGTAACAATTGTTAAAATTGTTAAAAAGTTTGTTAAAAGAAACTAAAAGTTGGTTCATATGTGCTGGTTGAAGATTACAGATAGAGAGCGAAGTTAAGGAAAACACATAGGCAAATGCCGAGTAATGTATCCATTACCTCTTAGGACTTGGCTCATACTGTTATAATAGGAAAAGTAAGCTCAGTATTTGGCAGTGATTAAAAAAATACATTAATTTTCGTAATTATTAGGAAAGGAATAATTCATATTATTATAGTAATAGTATGCTGGGTGCAGACTTGGTGCTTCAATTTCTGAAGGGTGTAGCAGAGAAAAAAAATAGG
>CM021729.1:13169582-13188385 GCA_011074415.1 Stictonetta naevosa
ATCAACATTATTCTCATCCTACCATACCAGCTACTAGGAGGAAGATTAACTCTATCCTAGCCAAAACCAGGACAGTTTTAGAATACAAACCCTCACACTTGTCTTGAGTTCCCTAAACTCCCAGCTGCACAGTTGTGAAACTACATCACCATTATTTCTAGCTCAGTCCATGCAGCAGACAGGGATAGTGTAGTGTCTGTCTCTAGTGTTATGTTCAGAGAGAGCTTAAAGTCTGAAATTTCAGAAACTGGATATGCTGCATTAATATACAACATATTAATGCTGTGTATGTTCATAAAGTGATTGAAGAAAAAAAAATCTATAAAGAGAATAATGTAAAAGTATTCCTCAGGAGGAAGGAAGAGAAGAGAAAGGTAAACTGGTAAAATAGGCAGGGCATCAGGAAATAGAAAGTGGGGAAAGACAGAGATGCTAGTATCGAGGAGACTAAGAGGACCTGACTTGATTTATCTTGTGTGCTAGGTTTCCTTGCTTTTACTAGTCCTCTGCCCTGTCTCCTGCTTTGTTCGAATCATAGAATCATAAAATGGCTCAGGTTGGAAGGGACTTTAAAGATCACCTAACTCCAACCCCCCTGCCATAGGCAGAGATGTCACCCATGATCATGTTGGCCAAGGCCACATTCAGCTTGGCCTTGAACACCTTCAGGGAAGGGGCATCCACAACTTCTCTGGACAAACATTTCCTCCTAATGTCTAGTCTAAATCTATCCTCTTTTAGTTTAAGACCATCCCCCCTTGTCCTATCATTACCTACTTGAGTAGAGGGTCCTTCTCAATCTTTTTTATAATAGCCCTTTACGTGTTGAAAGGTTGTGGTGAGGTCTCCCCAGAACCTTATCTTCTCTAGGCTGATCAACAGGTCACTCAGCCTTTCTTCATAGGAGCTCCAGCCCTCTGATCATCCTCATGGCCCTCCTCTGGACTGCCTCTAAAAGGCCACATCCTTCCTGTAGTGAGGGCCCCAAATCTGGACACAGCACTCCAGGTGGGGTTTCATGAAAGCAGAGTAGAGGGCCACAATCACCTCCCTCCACCTGCTGGTCACTTCTCTTTTGATGCAGCCCAGGATGCAGCTGGCCTTCTGGGCTGCAAGTGCCCGCTGCTGGCTCATGTCAAGCCTGTCATCCTTCAGAACCCCAAAACCCTTCTCCACAGGGCTGCTCTCAATGAGGTCTTCTCCCAGTCTACTTCTGTCTGGGATTGCCCCAACCCAGGTGCCGTACTTTGCACTTGGACTTGTTGAACTTCATGTGGTTCTCATGGGCCCACTTTCCCAGCCTGTCCAGGTCCTTTTCAATGGCATCTCTTCTGTCTTTGGTACCCACTGCACTACTCAGCATGGTGTCATCAGAAAATTTTTTGGGGGTGCACTCAATCCAATTGTCTATGTCAATCCCATTTTCTATGTCATTTGTGAAGTTATTGAAAAGCACCAGTCCCAAGAAAGAACCCTGAGGGACACCACTTGTCACCGGCCTCCAACCTTTGACCACCACTCTCTGGGTGCTGTCATTGAGCCAATTCCTTATCCACCAGATGGTCCACCCTTCAAATCCATATCTTTCCGATTTAGAGATTAGGATATCATGTGGGACCATTTGCTTTCCTTCTTCAAAACCTCTTTTGAATAGCACAATTTTCAGTAAAGAAAGTCTCAGAGCTAAGATATTCAGAGTTGTACATGTATAATACAATTATACTGTACGATGTATCTGAGACCAACAAAACAGAGAAACTGTGTAAACCCCAAATGGAAAAGTACATCCTCTCAATATGTTTGGTTATCAGATCACCATCCATGGCACAGCTGAAGAAGATAAGACACTGAGACATAGAAGGAGAAAACCCCTCCTTACCATGGACTTACAGGTGAGTTAAAACTTGGCAGAAATTTTATTCCCTTAAGTATACAATCTTCTTATTTTATTTTATTTTATTTTATTTTTAATTCATCTTTTCATCCTTAATTTGGCAATTTTAACCATATTCAATGAAAAAGTCAATGAAGACTTAATTAGGACCAGCATCTCAGTAGACCAATTAAATGAATTTACAATGTACATGCACTCCTTATGAACCGTAGCATATATCCTTTAACTTGTTTAATTGAACACTGTTGTCTCTGCTGGATTTGAAAAGGATTTGAAAATCATTTTATTTTATTTATTTTTTTTTTCAAAGTGGCTAAAGATTAGATGGAGTCACACGTACAATACGCTTAAGTAAGAAGAAAGTTACTTTGCATGGAAATATTTAACAATGTATGATGAATATGCAAGTCTGAAGTAACCTCTGTACAACTCATTTGCACCTCTGAAACAAGAACTCTTCCCGCTATCCTTCAAAATGAGATTTAAATTTGCATGCTCATCAGTGTTTTCTGCAACGATAAGGAAAAATCTATCCATGTATTCTGGGTATGAATCAGAGTTCTGGGACACTGGAAGACAGTCATGTCCTCACATAAACAACGTATTGATAATAAAATTATCCTACTAATCAGTTGTAGCCATTCTAGGCATGGATTTATTGGAGAGAAGGGAGATGAGATCACCCAATGCTCTGTGTGTCTCACTGAGGCCTGCTGTGTTGACTTTTCTGCATTTTCTCCAAAGCCAGAGAGAAGAGGTTACACTGTCCAGCCCACTCTAACTGTTCTTCTTATACAAGAAGAAAATGTAATGTGTCATAACACATAGATAACGAAAGGAATTCACCATACTCCATAGCACAGGGCTGAACTCCTCTACCCAATCTTATTTGCATTCTAACATACTTGAGCAATGTTAATAAAGAATAATCTTTGCTAATCAAATATGTAAATTCATTTCAGATATGCAGGGTATAACGTAAGAGAGTTGCAAAGGACGTTTGTATCAGAATAACCTTGTAGAAGAGAACATTTATGCTAAAAGCAATTTGCTTTGCCAGCAATTTACACTGCTCCCTGTCATTAGTGCTGTCATTTGAATAGGTCCTTTCTACCACGCAAACTAGTTCTTTTCTCTACCAGGAATTATGCTTACACATGAGAATTTTGGGGGAAATAGAAAAAATAAAACTAGGAATATAGTGCTTATCACTACCTTCTCTTAAAATGTTTCCAATGGAATAATTCATGGCATAATAGGGATATCTGCATATTAGAAACATTTGCTCTTAGTATCTACATTCAGAAATTTAAAGTCTCACAGAAATATTTAACCATCTAAAATGTTTCTTCGTCAAAAAATCTGATCCTGTGAGCGCACAGTATGTTATCACTCTGTAATAAACCTATTTCTAATATTTTTCTGTGTTATTCTGCATCATTCATGTTACTACTCCTCCCTTCTTGACATTCTATCTTGTTATTCACATGAAGTGATCCATCAAAACATTTAACTTATTCCGTTCTTTAGCAAATTACATCTTTCATTAACTCATGATTTCTTTTTTGTTTGTTTAATTTATTTATTTTTTATTTCTACAATATTGTTCCTGGTCAGGAAAGCACATTTATTTTTAGTTCTGCCTGCTATAAGTTATTGTCAGTATTGAGAGTTTCCAAGATTAGTTGTCATTGTGGCTTGTCATACTTTAATTGTTAAAAAAAAAAATGTGCTTAAATGAAGACGCAAATAGAAAGAAAAAATAATGTTTTTTGTTTTTGTTTTTGTTTTTTCTGAAAAAAAAAAAGTTCAAAGTTAGTTTTGGAGGAAAGTTTCTCTTTGGGTACCGCAGATATCAATACCAAAATATCAATAATTATATCAATAATGGTTAGAAATGTAGGCACTTTGACTTTTAAACATTTATTTATTTATTTATACTCATGAGAACAACCCAGATCACATCAAGATAATTTAATTATTTTAAAATATCAAAAAAAAAGTTTAAAAAATTCATATTAGGACTGTGAATTCCTTGAATAAATATGCATATTGGATATTAGTTAGCTCCTCATGCTTTGTCTAAGTGGGATTTCACATCTGAAGTAGTTTAAAAAATTGTCAGTGATGTTAAAAATTGTCAAAATTTTGTATTTGTATTGCATTTTAAAGAGCTGTAGCTGATCCTGAATAATCCATTCCATCTGACACTTAACCCATCATGTTTGTGAGTAGAACAATTTCTCTGTAATGATTCTTTGAATCACACTGCATTTCCTTCCTTCTAGATTGAAAATTTAGGTTGGCTTGTTTGTTTGTTTTAATTTGGTTTATTCAGAAAAAAAAAAAAAAAAAAAAAAAGCACCTCAGGTGCTTTTCTTACAACTGTACAACCGTGTGAAATAAATTTTAGAGCCACAGCAAGTTCCTTCAAACCTGACTTTATTTTTATTTTGGGGGTTATTCTTATGCCACACAACCACTACATTAAATACAGAAATAATTGTGTTAAAACTTCATCTTTGAATCTCAAATTGCCTGACATGGAGGAGCCTGACATGGACTACATTTTCAAGGGAAGACGATTTAGTAAAGGATTCCCCATGTGTGCATTTGCCCAGCAGACTCTTCTTCACAATCTTTCTATTGGGATGTCAGACAAAAACACAGTGACAAACTACCTCTGATTCTAGGGGAGAGAAATAACAGGAATCCAGGCTCTTCACCAGAGCCTGTACTGGATGAAGACAAGGAAAGACAAAGGGAAGCTCAGACAAAGCTTTTGAGATTAGACCATCATCGTTTTGTATTTTGTTGTGATACCCAACTATGATTTTATTTTCATAAACCCTAAACATGGTACAGTTGACTTCAATATGGTTTCTTGAAATGTTCCAGACTGCTTTAGAAAACCTGTTAATACATAATGATGTAACTGACTGCTATAAAGGAAAATATTGCAACCTTTCTGTCTTTTCCATAACAGTTGGCTTATCTGAAGTATGGAGACCACAAACCTTACATATCCTAATTTAGGTAATTTTAAATGATTTTGTTATCCATACAAATACTTCTTAAGTACCACCTCTTAAGGGCACAGGAGTAGGCAATTCCTAAATGTTGTAAGTCAAGCTGGTGACGAAGGCCAGCTTGGCTGAGCAGGGAGCATCTTCTAGAGTTCAGGTGGAAAAAGACAGTGTATGGACACATAAAGTGAGATCAGGCAGAGCTGGTGGACTACAAAAGAAGATGCTTGACACAGGAGGGAGATAATTCATGAAACAAAAAATTCAACTAGAGTTGAAACTGGCCAGTACTGTGGGTGACAATAAAAAGGGTTTTTAAAATATGTTAACAGTGAAAGAAGGACCAGAGATAACATTACTTGATGAGGATGATCATATCACAAACAGGAAGAGACATTTAATGCTTTCTTGCCTCTGTCTTTGACACCCATGATAGGCCCCGGGGAAAAGGCAAGATGTATGAGGAGAGGCTGAGGTCCTTGATTTGCTGAGCACAGAGCAGCATAGAGCAGGCTGAGGACAGCATGGCTGCCTGCAGCTTCCTCACGAGGGGAGCGAAGGAGCAGGTGCTGAGCCCTGCTCTCTGGGGACAGCAACAGGACCCGAGGGAATGGCATGGAGCTGGGACAGGGGAGGGTCAGGCTGGGTGTTAGGGAAAGGTTCTGCACCCAGAGGGTTGTTGGGCACTGGGACAAGCTCCCCAGGGCTGTGTTCACAGCACCAAGCTGCTGGAGTTTAAGAAGAGTTTGGACAATGCTCTCAGACCCATGGTCTGATTTTTGTGTGGTCCTGTGTGGAGCCAGGAATTGGAATTGAGGATCCTTGTGGTTCCCTTCTAACATGGGATGTTCTATGATTCTATGAAATATTTTTCTATCTGATTGCACTTCTATAGTATCTTGCCTCATTAAATTCTACACTTTTTTTTTTTTTTGTGCAAAGAATATATTCTTTTTGCACTTTAAATTTCCTCTCTCTCAAATTCCTTACATGTTATCATATATGCTGAAAAAAGTAAATAATATTTTTCAGTGCGATTGCTGTTTTTCATACATATTAAAACTAACTGGTCTTTTCAATACCTTATTAAATGGAAGGAATACTCTGTGTCTGACCACACCATCCCTCTCTCTCTTTAAAGATGAATATTGAGTTGTTTTTCCCAAAATAAGAAAATATATTAATCTGATTTATATATTACATTGCTATAATTTCAGTAATTTTTATCCCAGTGTTTTGAATTTGTCACTGAAATGAAAATGTCCATAAATGCTGCACAGTTAACAAATAAAATTGCTGGAATAGGCAAGAAAAAAGTGGCTTTCAAAGTTAAGTAATATTTCACAGATTTTTATACTGAAAAGCACTATCCACTAATAATTGGTTCTTGCTATTTCAGCCAAAAAAATATTCATGGGATCCTTGTACATAGCAAAACATTTGCTTCCAGCAAATTATGAATATTATGATATATCGATAACATGAAGTTCTTAACAGATACATTTATGCTTTCAAAATAAACCCTCCCTGTCACAGGCAAAGAGAAACGAGGTCTTTTTAATATTGATCTGCAACTGAAGTGTGAAGAATACTTGGAGATGAAGACAGTATCCCAGTACAGGCGATATCCCCATAAAACCAGTGTAACAGAAACTGGAATATTCATCTCTCACAAAGTATTTTAATATACCTATCTCAACTGGCAAGTTGAGCTTGCCAGGGCCTTTCCTTTTAGTATTTTGTAACTATGATTTATCTTTTTAGCTGAAAAAAATTTAGAGTTCTAATAAATTCTACAGCACATAATTCATTCTTACATACATTAAACCATATAGCAATATGAAATAGAATCAAAGAAACATATCTTAGAATGGATTGGGTCAGAAGGGACCTTAAAGATCATCTGATTCCAATCTCCCTGCCATGGGTGTGGACACCTCCCACCAGACCAGATTGCTTACAGCCCCATCCAACCCAATCTTCAACACTTGCAGGTATGCAGCATCCACAGCTTCTCTGGGCAACATGTTCCACTGCCTCATCACCCTCATAAGAAAGAATTCCTTCCATATATCTAACCTAAATATACTCTCATTTAAACTAAATAGCTTTTTCAATTTAAAGGCATTATTGCTTGACCTAACACTACACTCACTGATAAAGAGCCCCTCCCCAGATTTCCTATAGGCCCCCTTTAGGTAATGGAAGATTGTTATAAAGTCTCCCTGGAGCCTCCTCTTCTCCAGGCTGAACAACCCCAACTCCCTCAGCCTGTGTGGAGAGATGTTCCACAGGAGGCATGCTCCAGCCCCTTGATCCTCTTTGTGCTCCTCCATTGGTCTCACTCTAATAGGTCCATGTCCTTCTTGTGCTGCAGACCCGAGCTGAATGTAGTACTCACGGTGGGGTCTCACAAGAGCAGAGTAGAGTGGGAGAATCACCTCCCTCACCCTGCTGACCATGCTTCTTTTGATGCAGTCCAGGCTATGGTAGGCTTTCTGGGTTGCAAGTGCACATTGCTGGCTCATGTTGAGCTTCTTGTCAACCAACACCCCCAGGTCCTTCTCCCCAGGGCTGCTCTCTATACATTTTCCACCCAGCCTGTATTGGTTCTTGGGATTTTCCTGGCCCAGATGCAGGACTTTGCACTTGGCCTTGTTTAACCTCATGAGGTTCCCACAGGCCCACCACTCAAGGTTGTCCAGGTCCCTCTGGATAGCATCCCTTCCCTCCAGTGTGTTGACCACACCATACAGCTTGGTGTCATTGGCAAACTTGCTGAGGGTGCACTCTATATCCCTGTCACCAACAAAGATGTTAAACTGTGCTGATCCCAATACCGATCCCTGAGGAACACCACTCATTACTGATCTCTACCTGTACACTGAGCCATTGACTGCAACTCTTTGAGTGTGACCAACCAGCTAATTACATGAACAGTACCAGCTGAAAACTATTGAAATAGTGATATTTTCAATGCTACATGATAATAAGTATGTACTTACTTATATGTTATGTGGACCTGAAACTTATCTATACCTGGTCACACACAAACTACTTCAGTTCCTTTCAACAATAAGTGAAAATATCAGATTTTTCCACAATGTCAACACTCAACAGCTCCAATCACTGACTAGCTTTTCAAGTGACCTAAGTCCCTGTATCTTCACTTGAAAAATCCTGGTTGAATTATATGCCTTTTGCACTTAGTGAAATGACTTTGGCCTTAGCAATTGCACATGACTTCTCCTAGAAAATGTTCTCCAGAAAACCTATCTTTACATCTGTAAAGGCTTTTTTGTTCAGGTATCATTGTTTTTACCAGAAATGTAATCATGACCCTTGAAGTATGTTATCAAAATATTTTCAGAAAATTAATTTTATTTTTAAAATAGTGTGTTAGGTCTTAATAGTAAGAAAACCACAGACAGGATAAGAAAAAAAGTCAAAGAAGGCTTTACATTACTGGAGATTTATATTCAGTCAAAGCCACAGCATTACAAACTTTTCAATGAGATGTATTAAATAAAAACAAAACAACAACAACAAAAAAACACTATACAATGATTACAATTGTAAAAGGAAATCAGAGATCATTTGTAAAATCCTTCTGGTGAATTAAGCACGTTCAGTCCCACAATCTGGATACAATAAATTCACTGAAAATTGTTTGAAAATAACTGCCTTACATGTATCAAAACGAATCAAAGCAGCATGATAACATGCAGATTTAACTTACTGGAAAGGAGCAGGAAGGTGAGAGGAGGCAATTTGGTAACCATGAAGATTTTATATATATATATAGCTCCTTATATAAACAAATCAAACCATCTTATAAACAGTTAGACTTTCTCTCTCCATCAATTCTTTAAGTATATTGTTCCAAAAAGCTCACCAATTTTATATGTTCCCCTAAATTTCAGTCTAAATATATGCACAAACAGTGTAAATCAATGAATGCTTAGGAGAAATTTATGCAGCAGCTCCGAAAGCCGCTGTCCCTTGGTTTTTCTCCCCAGAGTGTTTATAGATGGGAATCACATCTCTTCCTAACCTCATCCAAGTAGTCTATTCTACTTTTTGCTCAGAAGTCAGCATACTAGACCTCTACTTTCTCCACCTTTAATGACTAGAACTGTACATACTACTTTAGTCTCAGATTGTACCTGTATTTCTTTGTTGTCTACTGGAACACCAAAAGCCTATGATTCTTTCAGATGGTTGTTTGCAGTCATTTTGTGATCAGCTTCATCACCTGGATTCCCTCAAAACTGTACTGATACTGTAAAGTATGTTGACTTCTGTATTACTAGCATCTGAGGCTTTACACCATTCTAATCTTTATACCGTCATAGAGCTCACCTTGAGGAGTGTTCCTTGAGGTACTATGCAAGCCTTGTGACAGCACCATTCTTTTAGGTGTTTTTCTGAAAGACTTGCTCCAGCCTGACCTTTGGAAAACACTGTGATGGGCCCACAACCTCAATGGGAGAAGGAATGGCAGCAGTACATGAGAAAGCAGAGGAAATTGTCTTAAAACAGCTTTTCTTGCAAGAGCAGGATGAAGTCTACATTACCTAAAGCAAATCAGTTTTGTGTAGATAACAGGTTATGGTCTACACAGCAGGTGGCACACAGAAGATAGACTGAAGACTTCCTACACATACTAATACTTGGATGATTTTCTTCATAAATTTTCATCTAATTCTACTTTCAAGCAATTCAAAAGACAGTGAATCTGCCTATCATCAAAACAGGACATTCAAGAGAAATTTAGAATTGCAAAACTGTGTTGAAAATGTGAAATGACAAAAAGATTGGGAAGTTATTAGTTATTGATGTAATACCTATGTTCAACTTTCTAGAAGTCAAGTGTCTAATTCAAAACAGTTACCCCAACCTTCTCTATTGTAACTGGAAAGAGATAAGAAGGGATAATTCATCTCATTCCAAAATTCATGTCTTGCACTGATGAAATATATTCACCTTTGTCATGCTTATCTCTCTCTTCATTGACCCGGTGAGAGGTCGAAATGATAAATTAGCTGTGTTAGGTGAAATGGCTATTAGCTCAGTAACACATATTTATAACTCTATGTTTTAAAATAATGATTTGGTGATTCTAAAATATGAACCTTTCTATTGGTGATACACATATATATAGCATCTGATACAATAGAAAAATAATAAAAAAATTGCTTTCTAGCTCAATCATTTTCCTATGCAATTGTTCTTTTAAAAATTTAAATTGGAAATAGTAAATTTAATAAATTTGGTTATCAGGAGATGAAAGCAAATGCTAGAAAGAGGAACTGATTAATCTTCACTTACCAAATTCCAGGTGAGGATTTTACATTTGTGTTTTAAATTGCTACTGGAAAAAGCAGATTGATACTCTACATTGGGAGGGCAATAAATGAAGTTCTTTCTGAATCAGCATGAGGCAAATTAATTTAGTATGCCAAAGCTTCATCAAATAACTACTGACAAAATGAACTAATCTACTGATCTGTCTGAGATATTAAAGATTTAATTTTAATAAAGCAACACAAATATAAAATTTCTCTTCTGTCTAACCTTTTATTATTGACTGGAATAAAGACTCAGATGGCTGTCAGAGTTTATCTTACCTGTCAGAGTTTATGACATTTCAAACACTAGCTCATCTTAACAGGTTTTCAAGTAAAAGACACAGCTAAGTATTTACATATTATTCAAACAGCTTTTTCTTGGAAAAGTATTTTTGCAAACACACAGTTTATAGTTTTATGAAACAATTCTCCAACATTTTTTAAACCCTGAGAAAGTTCACTGGCTTTATACTTTAGGAACTCATGTTTAATTCCTGTGATTTCCACAAAATATAAGCATGCATCATTGATGACACAATCCATTTTCTTTGTGCTACGATGCTGTAGGTCCTTGAAAATTTAGCTGGAAGAACTGAGGAGCTTTACCTCTCCTATTACCCCTATTACCCTTTATTTTGCTGGACACAAGATTGTAAATATAGAAAAATTCATTTATTTTTCCAGTGAAGGAAAATGTGAAAGACTTTACAAACTAGTTCATGGGGCAGCAAGACAGAATTGATACAGAACATCTAAACATATAACATTGTCTCAGTTTGATATTAACTTGCTTATTCATGGAGTTTTAGGTCCCTTGCTAGAGATGTAGCTTTTCAGGAAAATGGAGGAGGTTCAACAGGGATCCCCATTTAAAAAACACAGTATGCGCACTAGTGGTTTAGGCAAATACATTTTAATATTGCAGCTATCCAAAATGAAATGTAAAATGATTGAAGCCAATAAGAAATTATATATATATATTACTGTATTTTATTTTATTAGAAAAAGGAAAAGGCCACTTTTAGGAAAGTGGTTAAAATTTTCTTGGGGTGTGAAGAGGTTGATCTCTTTTGTGGAAAATTTTTCTTTGTGGAAAGCCAGTTGGACATTAAAAAACACCTTTTTCCAGCAAGCAGCATTAATACACATCTCTAGAGATAAAGACAGCTGTATGGACACAGACAGAACTGAACAATAACCCCAAAGAATTTGCAGAGACAGAGCAAGTGAGAGGCTTTGCCATGTTAACTCCATGAGAGGTTTTATAGCCCCTTTCTCAAAATTATTAAATCTGTAAGTGGACTTGAAAAGCAAATAATCATAGAATTTCAGAAACTATGAAATTCAGTAAACTTCAATTCCCAAGTAAAAATTAAACATAACAAATTATCATTATGTTTTAAAATTCACTGAAATATATGTAATGTCTACTATACTTAAATTTGGTATTCAGTTGAACCTTAACACTCAAATTACATTGATGAAGGAATTTTAAAAAATGCAGACTAAAGTTTCATCAGGCCAAAAATTCACAGGCAATTAATTTTTAAGCAATATATCTAAATTTAATTTGTTGAGATTTCAATCTATGGCAGAAGGATAAATTTAAGTTTAATGAATGAGTGTACTGAATGACTATAAAGGGGAAATGTTTTTTCTCCTTATCTAAAGGGAGCAACATTGCTTTAAAAAAATCTTTCAGCCAAGTGTATTTCTTAAGATTAAATGAATAAGCTTGGCAAATTCTGCGCAAAGACCATAAAAGGAAAATATGTAATTTCCACTTAACTGCACTATTGTGAATATAGAAATTGTATATTTTGAATCACTTTGCTAAAATTCTTCACAAGGAAGAATTTTTCATAAGGAATTCAAATTAAATTCTATATATTCTATTACACATTACCTATAAGATAGTATTTACAAACTGTGTCAGAATAAAATATGTAATTTCATGTGTAATTTGTCACTTTCCCCTCCATTATGATAGCTATCTCACTGTCACAGGAAGTAATAAATTTGTTAGTTTCACTCAATCATTTCATTTGAGAAATTTGATAGTAAATTATTTACAAACTTTTAGAATGATTTATTAACCCAGATATTCAATTGTTCCAAGTCACTACAGCTGAGCCGCATGACTACTCTTAGTCTGTAAAAATAAAAATGATGTCTGAAAAAATTCCTGAGGTTTGATTCTCCCAGAAATCATCTGAATAACATGGGATAATCACAGACAGCCTAGAAGATAATCATAGGCTGTGTGTTGCTTTCCTTTTGCAAGAACTTCCAGTCTATAAGTGGCTTCTATGTTAAAATAATAATAAAAGGCTTTAAGTTATGGATTAATGGGAAATGAATGAGAAGAATTGTATACCTTATATTTATGAACCCATCTGCTGGGTCTCCAGAGTTATTATCTTCTTTCTGCTGTCAACAGTCATTCACCAACTGTGTGTATGCCTTGATACACAGTTAGAGAACCAAACAATAATATTCTGGGTCTGTTGCATTGTCTCAGCTCTGCCAATGCCTCTGCCCTGAAGCTTCACTTACCAGAAGGTAGATTAAAGTGGAGAATGTTCACTGATCAGCTCTCTTCTAAAGGAAGGGAATCATACCTTGCTAACAAGTATTCCCCGTTATTACATGATCCTCATGTTATACAAATACAACATTATCTCAGCTTTTATCTGCTGTAGTTGATTGAGCACCTGAACAGCTTTTAGATTACTGAAGGACAGATAGAAAAGTTAAAAAATATCTTTGTAAACTGTAAAGTAATCTCAATAGAAATTCCTAAAGCGTTTAAACTCTACTTCTATTCAGTCTTGCCAGCATTTAAGAGTAGTACCTTAAGTAGCTGCTACTACACGCTTGCAATTTGCAGTGCTCATTCCCTTCCATATCACAACTTTTTTCATTTGTATAGGAGTAGAATCATCAGATTTGTCTGAAAACTAAAAAGCATCTCTTTAGGTTCCTGCTTCATATTTATTAGATGACTGCAGACAGTTTTCCTGCACTTGGCCATGGGATCTTACCTCATCTACTGTAAAATCTACCAGGAATCAAGAAATATTGCTATGCCATTTTCAAGGGTACTAATAAGTTTATTGTTTACACATTTTATACATTCACCTTTTCATCCTAGTTTTGTCTGGGATTATTAGGTGAATATTATAACCTGAGATAGGAGAAAAGTAAGAAAGCTTTTGAATGTTGAAGTATCTCCATGTTTCAAGTGGGGATAAGTCTCAGATCCCTGTCCATCTTTTGTTCCTCTGACAAAATTTGCAGAAGTAATTACTTGCATTTCATAAACATCTCCCATTTTTCTTTGGAGTAAAACTTCATTTTTTTTCATAAGCCAAGTGAAATTTAGATTTGTCTGTCAAGGCACAGAAGGAATGTCTCTAACAGAATACTAGGTAAAATCTGAAGTTAGCAGTAACCTCAACAGTCACTTCTATGATGATTATCTGTGATAATAACTACAGACACCAAAAAATGAATAAGCACAGATGGTCTGTAAAATGGTTTCTCAAGTGGCCAAGAATCTGACTGTATTCAGAAAAATACAAAACAGTGATGCTGATGCTGCAAATCAACCATTACTTATATTTTGGTATAAGCAAAGTAATAAGCTTACCCATCCATTACAGTCACTTGAATGGCTGAAATTGCAAAGAAGCTAGAGTTATTTCTGTCTTCTGCTTTACACATTGTTACTCTGGTTAGCATACAGATATTTTCACAGAAAACACACACAGACACACACACACAAGTACAGATGCACACACACACACACACACAAAGAGACCGACAACCGAATTTATAGTAAATGGTAGATCAAACAAAAAATTAAGTTTCCTTGCTGAATGGTGAGATAGGTTCACTTTCATAATTCTTTAACATTGGTGGGAACCAAAGTGATTTTATTTAGGCTAAAAAACTATCATATATTAACTATCTGTTCATCACTAATTACTCCCCAAACAGAACTGTTGCTTGCAACAATGCTTTAAGCTGTCATTTTACTTACACACAGAAATTAAACATTACTTTTCAATTGCCACAAAGCAAATAATCTCTTATTATTGTTCTTTTCAATTAATTTAACTGAGAGATAAATTAATTTATAGTGAATTTTCTAAAGAGGTTTTATTTCCTTACTCTGTTCATTATCTTGTGAAAATCTGTTTTCCTACTTTAAAAGGGGGAGGGAAGGATCATGAAAACCAAGCTCAGTTCCTCTCTTCACAGAGGCAATGACAGAACTCTGATTTGATGAAACAACTATCAAAGCCCTGAGGAATGAAAAGAAAAGCATCTCTTCTCTATGCTACTACAGGTGAAACTGTATCAAGTCTAAAGCTGGATGATTTTCCTTTTTAATGAGAAAAATACTGTACAGATGACAGCTTATTTCAAAATATCAGATATGCCATAATGGTCTCCTCCAAAGCTGTCACTTATGAAGTGAAATTTAATACCTATCCAGTCATCTCATACAATTTTCCTTATCTTTTTATTTTTTTAATATATTTTTTAAAATTTTCAATTTGCCTGTGCTGATAAAAAATAATATACATTAAAGAAGTGCCTGGAGTGAAGGGATCTGAGACAGGAGTACTTCTCCAGGGGAAGCAAGGATGTGAGAGCAGATAATCTCTATTATGTCACTCCTTCAGTTCAGTGTTGGGCACAAACATAACTTTAGGCCAGACAAAGTACCTGTGATGGGGATACCTATGCATAGCCACTAAATGCACACTGCAGCTCTCTTTGATTATGACTCTGTCCACAGGGTGGCAAGTCAAGTGTCAATAACCTACTTTCATGTGATTTTTTTCATTATTTTTTTTTTTCCCAGCAATGCCTATTAGGTCTGAATCTCAGGAACAGTGGTTTCCCATGGCATGTGTTTCTTCTCACCCTATTGATCCTGCAATACAGAAACATTGCATAATGCTAAATTCAGCATGTGCTACAATGTATTCAGCTAAATCTGCATGCTTAATTGATTAGCATCTTGCACACGTGAAATCCAGTTATTTCAAGAAGCAATTTGAAACAGTAATTAAGAAAAGGAATACAGAAAAAGGAATAATTAGGTTGAAATTATGTTACATTATATCTATTGTTAAATAGATGTAATGAAAAGGAAAAAAAATGTTTTATTAGCACCGTAATTGTTACATCTGCTTTGTGTTTTGCCAACATCTGCGTTCCTAGCAGCACCAGCATGAGTAAGATAGAAACACTGATATATTACAGCTGCTGATCCTGGAAGTTCTGGCTCTGATAAGACTTATGGCTCACCAGTTTTCTTGTATTAATTACAGGAAAATGCCAATTCATCAACAAGAACTTGCATTTAAATGGGTGCAGTTCAAAGAAATTTGCATGGCAGTAAGTCTATCATGCACAAGAAGGTCTATACAAAGCCAAAGTGAGAGACAAAAGAGATTCTTCAGTGAACAAAGATGGTCCAGTTACTCAGTTATAGGATGTACTGATTTTCTTGACTTCTGACCAGAGACCTGAAACTGATGTTCCCTCATTTCACAGCAGTGTCTTCATGATGAGAAAATGGCTTTTCTATGCTGGGCATCTCTGTGTCTCTTCTACATAATAAACACATATCAAACTAGAAAAAGAGTGAGAAACTTCACTTTTTCTACATAGAGATAGAAACAGAGATGTAGGAAGTCATATTTCACTGTGCTTTTCCAATATATTATAACGATTTATACAGAAGCTAGGTAGTGGAAAACTCATCCAGAGGTTCATGCTATGCAGATTCTGCTCTTGGGTAAGAAGACTGCACAGGGCCACGAGCTGCAGAACTGCAATTAATCCACCTCATTTAACACATAAGCAGCACCTGAGTAAGTGCTATCTGCAGCAATAAGGTTTTTTGTTTGATTATTTTGTTTTGTTTCTTTGGTTTTGGTTGTTGTTTTTATTTTTATTTTTTTAAAGAACCTGCAGGAGCTTGAAGGAGGCCATAAAGCTTCTGTTCTGAACTTACTAATAATAAATATTATTACTTGATGATCTATTGATTAACATATACACTCTGAAACCTTCTTGTGTATGTTATTTGAGCATACAGTTTGCCACATGATGCAAAGGGCCCTTCCACTTATAAAAGTGAGGTTATAATTGATTCTTTCAGATCATCTTCAGTGTTTTATCAGACTCTGTTCAAGTCTCCAGCTTAACCTCAGTCACCGGGGTTAACAAACAATAACACCTGGCATCCACAATTCTGAGTTTTCTGCACCAACAATTGCAACAGCCTCCATCCAACAGCCTGACAAATTGCTCTCCTTGTTCCCTGGTGTTGTGTTTCATTCATTCTTACAGAGTATCTGTAATTTTCTTTTCTTCTTTTTCCCTTTGACTTGTATTTATTTAGTCTTGAAGTGTGAACACTTCAGAGACATCCTTAGGGAAATTAACTTATGGCACCTGAAGGCTTCTCTGATAAACAACAGCTCTAGAGTTATGGCAATGTAGTAGTATTCCCAGCAACCTTTTGTAGTTTCTGGAAAAGCAGTCATTATAGATCTGATAGCTGTAGAGGAAACCTGTGAGCTACAGCATGCTTTTCCCTGTATTCTAAAACTATGGATCTTATTTGATAGGTACAGAAAAACTTACTAAGTCTTATTAAGACTTAACAATAGTTCTCTAATTTGAATGAAAACGAGAATTAAGAGAGCAATGGAGTCTATCAGGGACAAAATAGCCAACACAGTGTATTCATCAATTAATATCTCCTAGTGTAGCTAGCAGGTCAAGGGAGGTTATTTTCCTACTCTGCTCTCCTCTCATGAGACCTCTAACATACTGTGTTCTGTTCTGGGGCCCCCAACATAAGGGAATGGACTTCTTGGATTGAGTCCAGAGAAGGACCACAAAGATGATCAAGGGGCTGGTGCACCCCTTCTACAAGGACAGGCTGAGGGAGTTGGGGTTGTTCAGCCTGGAGAAGAGAAGGCTCCAGGGAGACCACAACAACCTTCCAACACCTAAAGGGGGCCTACAGGAAAGCTGGGGAGGTACTCTTTGTCAGGGAGTGGAGTCATACGACAAAGAAAAATGGCTTTAAAATAAAAGAGGGTAAATTGATATTAGGAAAACATTCTCTGCTCTGAGGGTGGTGAGGCTGTGGATGCCCCATCCCTGAAGGTGTTCAAGGCCGGGCTGGATGGGGCTTCGAGCAATTTGGTCTGGTGGGAGGTGCCCATGCCCATAGGAAGGGGGTTGGAACTGGGTGATCTTTAAGGTCCCTTCCAACTCAAACCATTCCATGATTAATTATAAGGTTTATAACTTTACTCGAACAGATAAACTAACAATACTTGGAATATTTCTGGTTGTGAAGAAATAGTTCACTGCATCAACCATGCTAAGTCACATTCTTTAATCTCAATAAAGACAAAGAAAAAATTTTTAATAGTGGATTACTTCCCAAATCTCTATGGTGATCTAACTCTGAAAGAAATTGTCACATTATATTTCTGTGCTAATCATTTTAACAGAAACACTCAGGAAAACTGCTTTATTCAATATAGCTGGGTTCATCCAAAGGTAAATTTAAAAAGCCTTAAATACTAAAGAGAAATAGTGGAAATTCTGTCAAATAATTTATTTCCCCTCATTCCATAATATGTGCAATACAGAGAACTTCGGAAATGTGGTCAAAACATCTACAGGAGGCTATGAAAAAATGTGAAAGTTTTGAAAAGCCAGCAAAGGGTTCTGAAAAATTACATAGAGAATGGAATTGTTTACATAAGCAATGTAGTTGTTTAAGATATAAAACTTATATATCGTATAAAAAGACCCAAGGATTTTTTTTCTTTTTTTAGGGGGGAGGGGTCAGGTGGGCTTAAAAGAACATAGATTAAATATATTTATAGATAAATTTCTTACCATCTTAAATATTTTTTAGAGTTACTCTCTTCAGCATCAGAAATTTTAGCAGATTTTTGCTTGGTTTTAGGCTAGAATAAGAAATAACATGGCTTTTTTTTTTTTTTTTTTTCCCCCCATAGCAAGAGAAGTAGTTTGCATTATAGTACCGTCTCTCAGTGTGATAGACTCCAAGGCTATTTGTTTCATATGTGTGACTGATAATCTCAGCCCAGTGTTATGTTGAGCTACCATTCTAAATACCATTTTCAGTCTTCAAGCAACTCTGTGGTCTAGACTACAAAGTTTCATGCAATGGCCAAGAAATAGTGGAAAAACTTTTCAGAGAATGGTAGTGCATCCCTTGTAAAGAAAGCATCATGCAGGCTGTATGAAAAACACAGGAAACAAGCTGTTGTGAGAAAAAAAAAAAAAAAAAAAAAAAAGAATTTTTAATTTCTATTTTATTTCTAAGAAAATGTGAAAATAAAGCTGGAAGAATTTGAATGTTTTAAAGACAGTATAAAAGCAGTCATGGACACAAAAAATCTATGTTGACACCTGAAAATTAGTGCTTTAGAGATGTTTGAATAGATTTCTAAG
>CM021729.1:13202367-13213160 GCA_011074415.1 Stictonetta naevosa
TGATTCTATTTCTTGACTGAGTTCCATTTAAATTCTGTTAATTAAAATGGTAAGTAAAATACCAATGTCTTTAAAAAAAAATAATAAAATCGAAATGAGAAGCAAAAAAGAAAATACAAGTAGGGACTTCTACTAAATATTTAAGAGGTTGAATGAAAAGTACATAAAATTCCACTTGAGAAGTACCATGAAGGAATTAAGCAATTGCAGTGACAGAATAGAAATTAAATATGTGCAACAAAATAAATTATATATATTTCTCTCTACATATATAAGCCAAAGTAGGATACAATTCAAACAGTCATGATTTCATCTGAATCCAGATAAGAAGTCAAGACCATCTCAAACAGCTATTTTGTTAAATAATTAGCATTGGACATCACTGATAAGATTGTGATAGACCTTGTTACAGGCAAGGCACGTTTGTCACAGGATGGTCCAGAGGAGCTGGTCCTCAGCTGGGTAAAAAGAGGTTAGCAGAATGACAAAAAACACCTGGTGAAAATGTCTGGGAAAAAAAAAAATAAAATAAAATAAAATTCAACTTGAATTTGTCTGAACATTTTGTTGTTGAAAATGCATGCTGATGTTTTTGTTTGTTTCTTAATAATCAGTCAGCTCTTGCTGGAGAAACAGGAGAAACAGTCTCAAATGGTGGTCTTTTTAGTTTCTATGTGTGTTTTTTTCTTAAAGATGGTGCTGAAAAAATACCCTTATGGAGGGTGCAAATTTAGGTACTGTTATTCAGGTTGTTCACCAATTTATCCCAAATATAGAAACCACTTAAAAAGAACACTGGTGCTAATGTCAAATTCTATAAATCATGAATGCTAATACCAAAGTTACTAAATAAAAAACGAATAATAATTATTTCACTATTTTTCAGTTTGTGTTGTATAACCTTGGGGTTTGGCAGGAACAATTGTTTCAATGTGGAAGGTTGGAATTTTCCACCACCTGATTCAGGCTTGCTGCTCTTCACTGTACAAAAGTAAATCACAGTGACCACTCCTCTGCTACTAGGTTGCATGCATTTTTATTAACAAGCATTTCTACACTTACATCATAACACAATTTTTACATTCACAGGTAATATCTCTGGGTTAATAAAAGCCTATCCTAGAAAACAGACCAGTGTTTAAAAATTCAGCTTTTTAATAAATGTTTCCCTAATTAAATGTTTCTCTAAATGGTAATATTTTGTTCTTAATGTAAAGATTAGGGAATAAAAAATCTTCAACCAATCAGTAAAAAATGGCATTTAATTTCTTAGTTGACAATGGACTGATCACTGGTCCCAGATTAACAGTAATCAGTTTAAAATGTTTTAAATTAAATGACATTAATTTGGAAAAACTATTAAAGACTGTAATTGTGAAAAATACCAAAGCTGGTTATCCAAGGATTGATTACGTAATCTAGCCTGATAACATTAGGAAATCTTCACATTTGCGGAAACCATGATAACTGATCATTTGCAATTATTTCTATAAGTATATACATTAACTTAGAAGTTATCCTAAAATATATATTTACCACTGAGCATTCCTGATTTTAAAGATCTGTTTCCAAGCCTCTTTCTGCACCGTTGTCTCATAATTTCAAATCTGCTACAGATATCTTTCTATAACATTAGCTTTTCAGCTTGTAAGAAAGGTCATGTGGCATCTTCTAAGGGACAAAAATAAAAGGCAAATTATTTTACTCAGTGGATTAAAAAAGGGTTTCTATTTCACTGGAAACTATGGAGATTTTCATGAGGAGATTTTGTTGTCATCAGACAAATCAATTCCATGCCCACATTGTAGTCATTCCCTTAGACATAGCTTGTCTTCCCTCAGCTACACCCTTGCATTGAGATATAAATTGCTTTAGAAATCTCATAACAAGTAGACTCTTGCACAGATAGTGCTGTTTTCCAAATTTTTGATTCAGTTCCTTTCTCCTTTCACATCATAGATACTGTGTGTATCACAGAAACTGTATGTGTCTCAATTTGCAGGGGGATGCTTTATAATTGTGGAGCAAAGATTGACTTAGGCATTAAGTGAAATGATTCCTACAGTGATCTTGGACTCAGAATTCTAATTGTCCCTCCCAAAGCCACAGTAGGAATGGGGAAGAAGCCTGTCCATAACCCAAAGAGCTTGCCTTGTAGACAGTAATAGACACTCATTCATGGCCACCATTCCCTTTGGGTTCTCCTGGAGGCAAGTGATATCTGAAGGAGCAAAGACAGATATAAATTGTGACAGGAAATACGCAGACTGCATCTATACTAGTAAATTATAAAGTATTAGAAAGTGTTTCAAGGCTCTGAAACTTTGTTAGAAATGCTCTGGCCTGGAGCTGGCTAAATAAACACATTTCCAAGCAATAGCAGGTCTACCTGGTAGCAGTGAAGGAAGCTAGACCCTCTGGTTTTAACTTTGTCGCAGAAATCAATTGCATAAAATAAGTGTAAAATTCAGAATAGGCTTCAAAGGTTGAAGAAAGTATAAAACATCCTTGCTAGCATGGCAGCACACAGAATAATGTATCAGTGGCCCCAAGGAAACACCACCCTAAAATCTTGAGGAGATGAACTGCTGCTTGTCAAAGTTACTATAAAAATTACAATCTTTTCCAAGGGGAATTTGATTTAACTGTACTTGTATCTCACATAACCTTACCATGACTTATTTCTATATATTTACCTGCAAGCTTTTATTTCTAACAGCCTTTTAAAGACTAAAATATAATAATTATTTAAAACATCATTCAACTAATCAAAAAGACATCCTAAGAAAAGGCTATATCTGCATGTTTATGACAATTCTAATTAGTATTTCAAACAGAACTAGAGAAATGGACAAGTGTTTCTTACCGAATCCTGTGTCATCTAAATTTAGTGGTCAAAACTTGTTACAGGGAACTTTCAAAAAAAGCCTTATTGACTTCTAAAGTTTCTCATGCTCTTAATTTGTCATCTACACATCTTCAAATTCTGCATCTGCCCTCATATTTCAGAATACAAGCTATGTCCATTGGCAGTAATTTACCTGTGTCAACTAAGTTATATTCCTGTAACTCAGACATCACACTAGAATTGGGCCCTTAAATAAAAACTGTCAGATATATCCATCTATACCTTTTAGTATGAATACATAGCTGTCCATCAGTCAGTTGCATAATTTACTGCATCTGGCTTCAACAGTTTGGTTAAAATCTCAGATATCAAATTACAGCAAACTACTATCTCACCATTTAAAATGGTGATTGATGAAAAATGCTGTTTGAATACCACAACCAATAACAGAGGTGTCCAGTGGAAAAGTTTTGCAATGCTAATTTTTTCAAAACTCATGTAGTGGTGAATGCACTGCCGTGCAAAATACATACTTCTTATCACAGCTGTTACTGCTATGACTCTCTTGTTTCCTAAAGCTGGTAAGCAAAGGCAAGGTAGTATCAGATTTGGAAGATTAAAAATTTTGCTGTTATTCTAAAAATCTTAAGAAGTGCCAGGAAGATGAGTATATTTTAGGAAATTTGTACATATATATGATATAAGGAGAAAAAAAAAATGAATTGGTAAGCTCAGTGGAATAAACAGATGTCTTCAGAATCTTCTCAGCATTTCTCTCTGCTGATACGTGCACAGATAACAGATGGTGCAAATGACTCAGCATATAGTTTCAAGACCAATATGGGCAGAAAAAAAAAATTAAAAAGTGTTTGGTATTGCATTTCACAGGAAAATTGGTTTGACAGGAGGAGCAATGACTAAATATTATATATTTACTTTGTTCAAAGTTGTTATGTGACTACTGTCATTACAGCTTATTCATGGTTTGGTGCTATGTCTTTGGAACTAGCCATCAAACAAAAACACAGCAGTGTAACAGATCTTTGTTTTTCTTTTCATTATTTTTCTTGACACAGAAGAAATAACTGAGTATTTATCTGCTAATACCTTCCCCATTAAAAAAAGCTGCAAGAATATCCCCCTGTGATTACCTTTTTGTGTTAAGGATTCATTATTTTCTTAGTGGAATCAGCATAGCAATTTACTGAAAGAAACGGAAGTGCAAAAATTTGTCTTAAGCACACAGCTTGGTCTTGCACATATATTAGAGTTATTATGTTCATATGTGTAGGCCCAATTGCATTCAAAAGGATGGTTCAAATAAGACATGTATCTGTTTAAAAGCTCATAGGGCAGGCTTCCCTGTATATTGCTCAGTGCTACTCTTAGCGCTGAGAATTTGCATCAAATCAGAGATACATTCATAAATTTTTAC
Source organism: Stictonetta naevosa (assembly GCA_011074415.1). Lineage (NCBI taxonomy): Eukaryota > Metazoa > Chordata > Aves > Anseriformes > Anatidae > Stictonetta > Stictonetta naevosa. The sequence goes on from CM021729.1 coordinate 13,206,651, forward strand.
AGCTGTATACACATTAAGTCACAAAATTAAACCTTAAAAATATTTTTCTAGTCTTTTCCCTGTTTGTCAGCCCACTCTGATTTGTCCTTTTATCTGGTCACTATGATACCCTAACTGAACCCAAAAGACTGAAGGAAGTTCTTAATGTATTAATTCAATTTTAAATGATCTCTCATTCCAAATATCTCATTCAAGTTATTTTAACAAGAATTTTTAAATAATATGTACCCAATATTTTACAAAGTTCAGAATAAAATATTAAAAGACTATGCCTGTTTTTCCCACATGAAAAGGTAACAGTGCTATGAAACATTCTCCCACCATGGAATCTGACTAGGTGTACTTGTAATTTTTCAGAAGCTGGTGGTTTTGGCTGGGGACGATTAATACTCTTCCACACAGCCATCTTGTGGCCATCTTGTCTTGGTTACTTAGAAGTCAAAAATAGACCTGGGCATGTATCTACCAGTATTCATAGAGCTCCCCTGCCAACGAATCAGAGATAAACTCAGAGGCAAATACAAGTAAAAGAATTTCCCAAAATGTAACGGCTACCCCACCTGTGGCTGTTCTGCATAGAAATAGAGTTCAGGATGCAGTGCAGAGACTTAGTTTTTTTGAAAAGTTTGTGTTTCAGCTTCTTTAAGTACTCATGCAGAACATGAACAACATCTGCAAGGTAGACATCTCAGTGCTCTAGACCTTCCCTATCCATTGTGGATGTTTTTGTATACATTTGTTTTCAAACTTTTTAGGTGGCATAATTTTAGGTAGTGTCAGAGGCCAATTGGATGAGGTTCAACATGGCTAAGTGACAGGTCCTGTACTTTGGTCAAAACAACCCAATGCAGTGCTACAGGCCTGGGGGTGAGTGGCTCAAAAGATGCGCAGAGGAAAAGGCTCTGGGAGTGCTGACTGATGCTTGTCTGAACATGAGCCAGCAGTGTGCCCAGGTGGTCAAGAAGGCCAACGGCATCCTGGCTTGGATCAGGAACAGTGTAGCCAGCAGGACCAGGAAGGTGATTGTCCCCCTGTACTCAGCTCTGGTGAGGCCGCACCTTGAGTACCGTGTTCAGTTTTGGGCCCCTCAGTACAAGAAGGACATTGAGGCCCTCGAGCGTGTCCAGAGAAGGGCTACGAAGCTGGTGAAGGGCCCAGAACACAAGTCCTGTGAGGAGCAGCTGAGGGAACTGGGGGAGAGGAGGCTCAGGGGAGACGTTATTGCTCTCTACAGCTACCTGAAAGGAAGGTGTGGGGAGCTGGGGGTCGGCCTCTTCTCACAGGTAACTAGTGATAGGACTATAGGGAATGGCCTCAAGTTGCACCAAGGGAGGTTCAGGTTTGAAATTAGGAGACATTTATTCTCAGAAAGAGCAGTCAGGCACTGGAATGGGTTGCCCAGGGAGGTGGTGGAGTCACCGTCCCTGGAGGTGTTCAAGGACAGGTTGGACGTGGTGCTTAGGGATATGGTTTAGTGGGTAATGCTGGTGGTAGGGGGATGGTTGGACCAGATGACCTTGAAGGTCTTTTCCAACCTTAATGATTCTATGAATTTCATTAGCAATTACTACCAATGGAGAGCATTTTCTCTTCCCTCATTTGAATTAATTTTATTATCTAAAAGAGCTAAAACAGCTAAAAATCTTTTATAATTTTATTTTAATCTTATCTGAAGATGTTTCAGTTTTCATGCTATTCCATGATGAATTTTACTCTTTGAGATCCTTTTTTTTTTTAAAAAAAAAAAAAAAAAAAAAAAAAAAAAATCCAATAATCTGGCAATGAGCTTTGGCTCTTGTTCTGCTCTCTCACAGCACATTCAAAGTTTGATGAAGTCACACTGTTTTTTTGATCCTAAAATAAACTTTGCATCATCACTTTAAGCAAGGGACTGACTGGAACAGGTAGATGGTGTCCACCAAGGGAACAATAGGTTGCAATTACAGTAAATACAGAGTAAGTATTATGTAGCCACCATAAGTGACTACAACAAATAAGTACATCTACAGGTTTCTATTAGATATAATTTAACAGGGCAAACAAGGCTTCTCTTTAAGAAAAGAAGAAAAAGAAAGGTCAAAACAATAATGAGAAAATATATAAATTCTACAAGAAACCTTTTCCAATGAAAAACTGAAGTTCGTGAAATAAAACTGCTAAGGAGACTTAGAATTCAGAGTGCGGTAAAGACACCATATCTCTTTTTCTGCTCTTTTCAGTTGGTGAAAGATGGATACGATACAATGTTTACTTAACAAGCCTCGAGCACTGATTCAAATGATTTATGAAATGCTTTTATAATGCAACCACCAAGAAAAGCTTTGGATTTTCCACAGTAGTTATCTGATAGTTAAGAACAGACGGATGATAATGTGAGCTTAATATAGCACCATTCTGGGAGACAGCTGAAGGAGTGAAGTGATACAAACCTGACTTGTGACTCCACAGTATACTTCTTTACTAAAAAACTAAGTAGAATCACCACTGTCATAGACAGTATTTGCAACTAATTCAGAAAAGGGAACACTGCAGAAGGAACTGCATGTCTGCATTCTGTGAACAACTCAGAATAGACAGCAAATTATGTGAAGCATCTGATCCCAAATAAAATGACAAATGAAAATAAAATGGTTTTTGGCAGTGGATATTTAGTATTCTGAGTGCTAATACCATTCTTTTTGAATCAGAAATTTTGAAGCTGTGTGAAAACAGTGAAAAACAACTAACTTGGTAAGTAGCAGACAAAGCTATTCTTAGAAAAGGATAGGAAAACTTGATATATAAATTAAAGGGGAGATAGACAGACATGCATAAAATCATATCAAAATGCTTTCTCACTAACATTTCAAAATACTGTCTGATTTCCCTAGAAATACTTTCATTCTTGTTCTGTATACATGCATGCTCTAGCAAAATATTTTCCCTTTGTAAATATTTAAGGAATGTGACCTTAGAAAAATTATATATACATATATAATTGCAGATTACAGTAGAATGAAAGATACTAATATAATCTACTCAGAAAGGCAAATGTGTCTATATGCAGCCTGAGTGTTGTAATCTGCTTTAAAATTTATCAAGGTGAATCAATGCTTATTTCATTCTGAAATTCAGCATAAGAGTTGGTACTAGAATTCACGATTTTCAGTGCTTTGAAGAATAGCTTTTCCATGGCAAGGAATTCAGTTCCACATGTGGGAATTCAAATATTTTTCTCCTTAGTCTATAGCTTTTATCATAAATTCTTTTCTCTGTAAGTAACATAGTTTTTAAGGTAGAAATGCAGTGTTTTTATGCATTTTTCTTTACTTAGCTGGTGTTGAAAACAGCACTTTTCCTGTCAGTTTTCAATTTAATTCCTAATCTGATGCCTTTGAGATTTTAGGTTACATCTGGTTAGTTTACAGTTCTTCAGAAAATTAAGTTATTAAATGTCTGAGCCCTTGAGGGACTGGTCTGTGTGTTTGGTAAATCACAGTCCTACAAGTACTATCTCCAACAAATAGCTTTGCATTATTTAGTTAGGGAATGAAAGCAGGAAGCAAAGGAGTTTTGCAGCTGATATCTTACTCTGTCTTTATGAAAAGAACAAACCTTGGTGTCAAAGTAAACAGGGAGGATCTAGGTCAGATGTTTTTGTTTTTCTGAGAACTCTGATGAGTTTCACTGATGACCTGTTCTTAAATTCAAATACCTTAAAACTGCAGGTGCTTACTGGTGTTTGCAAGGTTTTTAAAATAATAAAGTAACTTGAAGGAAAAAAAATGATTTAACAGCCTATAACCAATGCACAAAATGACGTCTATGGATAATAAACAAACAAATAAATAAATAAAATCTGAGTGACTCATTAAAAATTAATTTATTTCCTCTACAAGAGGGAGTGTACCAAGTATTCATACTTTGAGGGAGAAGGAAGCAGAACATTCTCTTCCATAACACCTGAAGGACTTACAGAGCACCCAAGTGATCTAATAGCATTCTCCTAAGATGTGCTGAGTTTTCATGCCCCAGTCCTACCTCTAAAAACAGATTTTGTCTGTTTTCTGAGACAATCATGACCTGAAATCTACTGAGAGCCTTAATAAGTAAGCAAAAGTGATGTTCATTCTCTTTTGCCTTCCTGTCAAAACACTGAACAGCAAAACTCATAAACTTTAGAGTTTGAATACCCAGTACAGTGAATTAAATTTTGCAGATAGCTGTATTTCCTTTCCACTCTGTCCAAGGTCTGGGTAGCTTCTTTTTTGTTTCAAGGGCTGCCTCTCAGCTCACTTTAAGAGCTCACTTTAAGACATGAGAAATCATGCCCTGGGGAGAGTGTGTGGCTACTGTGTCTCCATAGAGCTGACAACCCATGCTCATGCAAGCACTTTGGGGCACTCTCTGGTAAACTCATTCCCAGTGCAGGGCACAGCAGGAGGGACTCCAACCTGTGGTCAGTGAGGCATGCTCTGAAACCACAGCATAGCAAAGTCACAACATGATGACACTGTGCCCCCGCTTCTGGCCTAACAGTGAAGCACTTGGTTAAATCAGAAGAAATACACATTGATGGCTGTTAAATACCAGTTCTGGCTCCAGAAGTCTCTTAGCTGCAAATTTCTGAAAACTGGTAAGATGCTAAAGGAAACTCTCTGCTCTGTGCTTGCTTTGGTTTGATCTTCCCCAGATATCTGCTCTGGGGATGAAAATGCTCTGACTCAGATGGGTAACAATGAAGCAGATGACCCAGCCCAAAGGAGAAACCCTGGGAAGAGGTCAGTCATGGGAGGTTGTGATTGATGTTTGAGGGAGAGAAGAACAGGAAGAACACCATGATCCTGAGCAATGGACGATGAATAGGCTGCCCAGGGAAGTGGTTGAGTCACCATCCCTGGAGGTCTTTAAAAGACATTTAGATGTAGAGCTTAGGGATATGGTTTAGTGGAGGACTTGTTAGTGTTAGGTCAGAGGTTGGACTCAGTGATCTTGGAGGTCTCTTCCAACCAAGATGATTCTGTGATTCTGTAAACAGGCTTAATAATGGTGCATTTCATTGACTGTTATTTGTATGCAAGTATCTACAGCGGCTTGTGGTCCAATTTGTTCTGAGTCTTGCTAGAGAGAATGAACAGTAACAGAAGAAAGCATAATAAAATTTAACATCACCTGATTTCGGTTATGTAACATCAATGGCTAAGTCAGTTGTTGAGTCTGCCTAGGCTCCCTAAACAGCAAAAAAAATTGGACACATATAGATGGTGATTCAGAGTAGGAGGTTAATGCAGCTGCTGTTTATCACCTCCAGGGGAGATTTTTTCTCTCTCAATCAACTGTATCAGGAACCTATTCAGCTAAAAGCACCTGTTGTCTCACATCTATTCCTTGCTCCTACCTAATGGAGAAATTAAAATTCCTCAAAACACTCTTCTCTCTCAAGAGATTTTATTTTATAAGCTTTGTTTTTGCTCTTAAAATTGAAGCTGACATTTGGACTGGGAATCAAGTTTGCCAGTATGGGTAATGGCTCAGAGATGTCAGTCGGGCTCTGTGGGGGTGACTGGAAATTTGTCTGGGTGAATTCAGTTCTAGCACAGTGGCTTTAATGTAAGCATATTATAATCAGATGGTATAATAAACCACATACAGGAGCAAGACAAAAAAAAAGGCATCTAATGAGAACACAAGAATGCTCAAAACACAGACTTAAAAATTGCTCCATTATAGGGATTATAGCATTACACAGCATACAGCACACTACAAGAGTTCTTGGACTCAGGCCACAGTATTCGCATCTTGAAGACATGGCATTTACTCTGCCTAAAAAGGTTGAGAAGGATATTAAATTGGAAATAACTTAAACACTTGCACATGACTGGAAACATTTCTTAACTGGAACCTTCATATTTGCTGGTCACCTGCTAAATCTGAAAAAAATCTTTATCTGAAAAACCTGATCACAGTCTGCATATCTATTGCACATTTTGATCAAATTAAATCCTTATTACTCTTATTCCATTGAAACAAAATAATCAAACAATTCACTTAGGAGAAATTCAGCTCAGTTTGCCTTGACCCCAATACCATGTCAATATTTGATTTTAATATTTGTGTTAATAAATATAGGCAGCCACATCCCTCTCAGAAAAAAGAAAAGCATTATGTATGGCACAAGGTATTAGTGATAAGCAATAATTTATTTCTACTGCATCATGTTCTGCACGCTCCAAGTGCATATAGATACAGACAAGTTTTAGCTTACCTTCATACAGAAACAGTTGCATAATTCCAACCAAAGTCTTACAAAGATTGAGGTTCTTATTTCACAGAAATTAGTTTTAAAATGGAATTAAATTGAATTTAATTTCATAAAACGTGTTTGTTTTCTCCTTCGGAACTTTACACTTGAAGTTCCTTTTTACTAATTTTAAGAGGACAAGTTTTATTTCCGTTCTTTGTAATTAAAGAAACTAATAGGTGCATTAGTGATTGCAGTGCTGGGGAAAAAAAAAAAAAAAAAAAAAAAAA
>CM021729.1:13216250-13229834 GCA_011074415.1 Stictonetta naevosa
AGAAAAAAAAGAAATGGCTAAGGCATGCATTATGATGTTTATTATTTTTTCCCTAGAATGTCTACCAAGTGCAACAATAGAGTTAACCATATTGTGTACTGTTTCTTGTATTTTTTTCAAAATGAAGGCTTCAATAAAATATTTCCTAATATACAATTTATCACAAATCCCATTATAATATACTACAGAATTAACACTCATGAGTTGGGCTGATTGTCATAGGGGAAAACATGGGACTTAAATCTTGATGATAAATGGGTAATCCCTCCTTCAACCCACATCTGGATAACTTCCTGCTAGCTTTCATGACAAAGAAAAATTGTGGAAATAAGTTGGTATCTATTAGGTTCATCAATTTGACTTTGCATGCTTCTCTTAACTAACTGTTTCATTATTCTTATCCTGTATTAGAAAGACCAGCTTTCTATCTGAATGAAACAGAAGCACATTAGGTAGCCAATTAAATCATTACAGAAGCCATCCTCTTTAGAACCTGTTAATACATCAGTAGCACATTGTTAGCACTTAAAAACATAGGTCCTAATTTAGATCCTTGTTCTGTAGCACTGAATTTCAGTATCTACTAAAATAACTATCACTACCATCAATACCTCAACATTGAGTTTAAAGTATTTCAGTGACAATAAAGTACAGTAGAAGAGCTTGTGACAGTACTTGAGTTCATAATGCTAAACAATTTCCAAAGGTGGGGGAGGTGCATGGGGAACCTCTTCTGAAGGACTACTTTTAGTTTTGTCTCAGTTGCAATCCAAGTATTCATGGATAACATGCATACTTGCACTAGCATTAAATTTTTATGAAGCTTTAGGCCACCCTGTAAATGATTTTGCACCTTTATTTTCAAAATTTGAAGGTTCTACTTTTCAATTAGCTCATGATATTAGCACAAAGAGCTCAAAATGATAAGTCATCAACGTAAGTTATAAGTCATTTTAGGTTAGCGAAGCAGTGAGGTTTCACTTTCACAGAATCTGAAATTGTAAACCAGTGCTTTTCTACTACAAACAAACACCACTTGAAAGATTAAGATACTATAACTTGAATGAGAAGATACAAAAAAAAAAAAAAAAAAAAAAAAAAAAGTAAGGAAGTATTGGAACAAATGGGGAACAATTTGGGGTCAAGAAACAGCAGCCATGAAGGAAATAACTTTTAAAGCATATAGTGCAGATGCTCGGTTGGACCACAGTAACTTGCCTATTACTCAGAATCAATTTACTGTCAGCAGGAACTACGACAATGAACAAAATAGAAATAATAAAATATTTTAAACGAATATGAGGCACAGAAAAACTTTAATGTAAGAACATCAGAAATCTACTGTCAAAAATACACAGTCCAAAAGTACTAAAGACATAAGCAAAATTATAGATAATGCACCAAGGCAAGAAGGTAAGAACAAAAAGTTATTATTACTTCCTTTAATATAGGTGTTCTAACCCAGCCAAGATGGATGACCTCCTAAGCTATTAGAGAACATTAAAAAACAAACAAACAAACAAACAAAACATCAAACATATGACAAAACCTAAGTGATCTTCCTAAGGCCTCAGCCTTTGTTATAAAAATGAGAATGTTTTGTTTTCCTCTTCATTGATCATGGCACACTAAGTTAAATCAACAGTGTCCTCAGCTATCCCATTTCTTTGGTACTTTCTAGCTTGGTGTAAAACTTTGGTACTGCAGTTAACACATGGCTTCAGTCTACATTAAGCATACCTTGTCATTTAGCTCTGCATGTCTACAACATTTTCCTCTGTAGTTTCTGATAGAGTCAAATAACATTAACTAATGTATTCTCCTGAGCTAATATATTTTTAGGCCCAACACTGGATTTTATGACCTGTTTCACCCACTGGCATAGGACACAAGCAGTAGCATCATCCCATCATCTTGATATGACAGGAAGTGGGCTGACCTCAAAAACTGGGTCAGGGCTGTGTGTAAGAGCAATGACGGAGTACTGAACAATAGCACATCCTGGAAGAGTATTATTATTCAATGTACATTCCCAAAATACAGGTAACGTAGTCCTAAGAATGTCAATATGTTAATTACATAATGTTACTATTAGTACTACCATATTTCCAAATTGTATTGTAAATAGAGCATTTTTCTGAATTGGGCAATTCCTACTTCATTAATATTTTAATCAGAGTCAATCTCAGAACAGTAATTTCAATCTTTTAACTGTTCCTAGAAGCATTTGCTATAACTAAATCAATAGACATACATAAATATATAACTACAAAATACATTAGTGTAGTATTATACCTCATAATATTCTAAGTGCCTCCAGTAACAAGATGATTCCTATATGTTCCATGTTTACTAGGCACCCAATTTAAAATCGTGGGATTTGATTTATATATGTATTTATTACTTGTCACTGCAAATGAAGTCAGAGGAATCTGTGCTTTGAACATGGCTCCACATCTTGACACATAATAAAAAGTTACTCAAAATATTTGTGAAGCACTTAATGATAATTACCACATAATGATCAAATGCAGAAAAAAATCATGAGAAAATTATCTCTCCTAATGACTAACAACAGGGCTGAAGGTAATAAACTGATACATTATCAAAAAGAAGAAACCTGTGTGACTGCAATCCATTCCTTAAGCTCCACTAAGTAAAACAGAGCTCTTACTGAAGTATTACTGAAAACCGAATAATTGAAAATGGTGTTAAAAATAAGAAAAGCTGATAATTAGTTCTATGTGTTATCACTGAATAGTTTTTTTGTATATTATATATATAAGTTAGCATGATTCTCAGAGCATTAGAATTCATGACCATTTCCTGCATTTATGAATTTCCCTATTAAGCATTCATTTAAACCATTCATAGGAGGAAGGACCTACAGACTTTACAGAAGAAATTTACAAGTTCTTTTCACTTCAATGGTAATACTACCAGAGATGAGGATCTGAAGTTTAACTTCTGATTTTCCTTGCCCCTGAGCAAATGATACAACACAAGGGAGAGTTAATTTAATGCAAAATCCCTCTTCTCCAAATCTAAAACATAAAAAGAGGACAACCAAGTTTAAAGCAATTCAATGGCAAGGACAGTAAGAAGATGCCAAAACAAAGAAACCAGTGTACCTGAAGCATTCTTGCTGAGCAAACTTGGCTGACTGCCATGAGAAATGCCAGCAAAGCAGGCCCTTTCCAGAAACTTTACAGTCACTCTTGGCTTTTAAAACACTCAGCCTTCAAATTAAATTCTATACTTCTCTGATAGATTTTTATTTGACTAAAGCAACTTTATACATGAAAAATCTGGCAATCTCATGTAAATACCTTGCTTAAAGGACCGCGTGTCCTAACCACACGTCTGATTATTGCAAATATAGACAAGCAAACAGAGGTTGTGGACCTTCAGACATTGTTACTCAAGGATTAACATGCCTTTCAGATTTTGCCATAGGTGATAGGAAAAGCAAGAGCAAACTTTCAATAAAACAAAAACTCATTTACTGCAAGGGACACTTTATTGCAGGCATGTCATGTTTAAATGGCCAGATGGCCAGATGGCAAAAATGTCATCTCTTATGTCTGATTGCTTAGAAACTCTGTCCCATATAAAACCTGGCCATAACTGCTCATCATTTGGGACTTCCACACAGTTGTTTGTTTTTTTTGTAATTCATTTCAGGTAAAAGCAAATACAAAATGAAGAATTGGGGGTTTTACAGCTTGGTTATAGGAGAGGATCTGTGCAGCTTTCTATTTTTGTGCCTCCCATGGACTCTGTTGAAAGTTTTACTCCTAGTTTTCTAAGGAACTACTGGCTGTGACTCTGAGGTATGATAAATCTGTTTGGTCTATGAGTCATCATGGAAGTATACTAGTCTGAGGCAATGCAGATCAGAAAGCTGAGGATAAATAACACAAGGAAACACAGATAATAGGCTTTCTGAGCCAACACTATTAGTGAGGATAAAATCCTAATTTGTTATGAACTACTTCGGCTGCAGGTTGGTGCAGTACCAGCCAAAGACCACCTTCTTCCCTTTTACAGAGGGGGCTTCCCGCTTCACTTCATAGTCTACTGACTTGTTTTTCTTTTATTGTTTCCAATCTCATTGTTCAGAGCAGCAGTAAGCAACATGTAGTTTGATTTCATGATCCTAGTGCTTTCTGACATTAAATTTAACCCATGTTCACTTTCTGGTACTTCCAAAGTAAAATGAGAATTTGAACCTTTCATATATCAGCTCTTACAGAAAAGAATAATTTCAAATGAAAGCTTTTAGAAGTTCTTGTATTCTGCAACCTGAAGCAACAGTGAGATGGAAGAGTATGCTGGGCTGTGTAGATTGAGGAGACAATTCTCCTGGAATCCTTACTTCCTTTATCATCCAGTTATCTGTAAATGCTTTGGCTTACAACTGACTGCTGGTTGTGCTGTATATTGGAAACCTAACATCTTCTGGCTAAGTGCACTTCTGACTAAGTGCTCTTCTGAGTTAGTCTTCAAGCCAATAATCACCACTGGTAACCATCAAAATTCTGCTTCAGAGCTAATTCTACTTCAGAGTACATTAGCCTGAGATTAGCTCATGTGGCATTATTTTGAGGAACATATAGTGGAGCAACAGTATGAAGCCCTGGAATTGCCCACACAAAACTTCACTTACTCAAATGAATATTGAAACTCAAATATGGGCAATTTTGCCTTTTTCTGAGCAGGTGCATTTCAGAATTATTTGACTCAGAAGCTTGAACTCCAAATGCATTTACGGTTGTCTTTACAAACTACTGTGCTGAAATCTCTGAGTAAAATCTGTGAGTAAAAGAGAATGTATTGACAGAAAGGAGTCTTAGATGGAGCTAGCTAAAGACCTCTTCTTGAAAATATTGGCTCTTCATGGCCATCACCACCAGTTCAGATTGACCCACAGTATTCATTAATAGCAACAGATTCAGTTGGTGGGGGGGTGGGGGGGGAGGGGGGATGGGGAGGGGACAACTTTCAAAAAAGATCTGTCCAAGAATACGTGGCCAGTAAGGAGACCATATTGTTTCTATAAGAAAACAGAGTGGGGGCAGGTAGAAAGATCTCTCTAAGCATATGCAAGGCTTTCTAAGGTGAAATGTAGCTCTTGCATAAGAGTGAGAATTTAATAGCTAGCTGTTCCTGCAAGTGTACCTTTAAAAGGTAAATACTTCAATTAACCATAATCCAAGGCTTACTCCCTTTCACTCTCTAGCATGATTTTTATCTAGATCTTTAGCAAGCTGGTAGAAAATGTACCCTTTCTGAAACTGAATTAAAGATGTTATGAAGCAGAACCCAGGATGCCGCAGAATACAAAGACGTGCCAGTCAGCATCCTGGTGACCTACTTTTATTGTAGCAATTCCATTTTTGAAGATATGTCACAAGTTTAGTTTTTTTTTTTTTAGAAAAGCTGCACAATGAGGTGTCAGCAAACATGTTGCTTATCATTAAAGATTGTCATTCAGTGACTGCAAACGCTTGTCTGTATGACTGACAATGTTAGTCACCAAACTCCCACAGTAATGTGCAGTATTACTTTCCTAAAGGAATAAATAATGTTATGTTTCTACAATAGAAATATGTGGCACTGGGCAAGTTGCCCATCTACAGTAAAGATGTCTTTTTATGTATTATAAAGTTGTAGAAACTGGAGAGATGCTGTGGTGGTTTTACCGTGGTAGGCAGCTGAACACCACAACCGCTCTCTCACTCCCCCTCCTCAGATGAGGAGGGGAAGAAGTAAAGGAAAGAACAACTCACAGGTTGAGATAAGGATAATTTAATTAAAGAGAAAAAATTATTAAGGAAATATTAATTAAACAATTCAACTAAAGGGAAAAAAGGAAAAGGGAAAGAGGGAGGGGGAAAGGGAATAACAAATCAAAACAAGTAAAGGCTATGTGGAAGTGCAGAGGAAAGAAATTACTCTCTACTTCCCACAAATGAGCGATGCTTGACCACGTCCTTGAAGCAGGGCCTCAACGCACGTAGCCAGTGTTCGGGAGGAGGACTGTTTTCGCAACAAGAGCCCACCCCTCCCCTCTTCTTCCTTTTTCCACCTTTTATTGCTGAGTGTGACATCATATGGTATGCAATATCCCTTTGGTTGGTTCAGGTCAGCTGCCCTGGTGATGTTTCTTTCTCACTTTTTTGCCCACCCCCTAGGAGGGTTAGAGAAAGTCCTGATGCTGTGCCAGCACTTCTCAGCAACAGACACAGCACTGGAGTGATACCACTGCTGTTCTAGCTACAAGTGCAGAGTGCAACACTGTATGGGCTGCTGCAGGGAAAGTTAACGTCCCAGCCAGACCCAGTACAGATGCATGTTGTCAGGAGGTCAATGGGACAGTTGCTTGGGGATTTTTCTCTTTGTTACAGGCACATTTCAACAACTTATTCAGTGTATGTCCAAAGAAAAAGGTCTACCTGATTCTTCATCTGACAATAAAAAACATTTAATTCTTCATAGCCACTGATCTTTATGGCACAAGTCAAACAAGCAGAATATCATTACCCTTCCTTATAAATTCTCATAGACAAATTCCGTGTCTTCAACTGCCTGTTCACACACACAAAAGTACCACAGAAGTAAATCTGTAATTTCCTTTATTTTACTTAGCAAAAAATCTTGTTTACATTTGGAACAACTTGGCAATGGGTTTAATAACACGACCCAAAAGTTATTTACAAAACAAACTGTTATAAACAAAATATACTTTCTGGAGCATTGTGAAACTAGAACTTAAGCCGAAAGCACTGGTGAACTGAGTGTTTCTAAATCTCTTTTGGTGGCTTTTTTGAGGATTGAGGATTAATAAATTAAATGCCGTCAAAACTGAAAATATTTTCTGTTTCATTTACTGACAAGGGGTCACTATAACTTTGTCAGTGATGAGGGCTGCAAAATTAACCTTCAACAATTAGCAAGCAAGCCAATAAAATAACTTTGAATAAGTTGCATAGCAGTGTATTATTAGGCATGTATTTTTACACTTAAGCCTGATGCTAACTGTTTAGATAAATAAAGTTTAGAAAGCACAATGAAAAATGAACAATACTTACAACCATACCGTTTAGGGACACCCAGCAATCTGGTGGGAAATCCTGGAGCAATGGTACTAAAAACTGAAGACAACCATCCCAGTGGCAAAGCAGTAACATCATTCCAATCAGATTAAAGATTCTCACCACAGCACTGGCCAGATCATATGTCATGTGGAAAATCTGTAGACAAAAATTACAGATGATTGATGTGATGCAAATCAGAAATGCAAATTATTCACTTCTCATCAACACAAAGAAACATCATCCTGAGCTTCTAAGGAGGTAGAGAACTTTCAGTGAATTTTGGGCACAGAGTTGTACTGACACACCTGACACTTGGCTGCATGCCATGGTTACATAAGCTGGTAAAAAGTGCTTAATTTGGATCAGTAGTCACCAACTAAAGTACTTTCTTAAAGCCCACAACATCCTTCAATAGAGCAAATGTCACACACACATATAAATAAATAAATAAATAAATAGATGATGGGAAGCTTGGTAAAGGTAGTGAAACCATTGCATGTCTGCTAATTGTGTGTCTAAATATTCACAAATTTGTGGGAGATATAAATTCAATGACCCATTCAGAATGGCTTCACTTCTGCATTCCTTGTTTTCTTAAAGCCAACACAATTTGAGTGAAGAAGCAATATAAATAATTTTACATCTGTTTGGACTTCTGCACTGTAAATACCAGTTTGCCATGCAAAATGTCATAGAAGTATCTTATTGCTCCTAATCATTGGCAATTTTCCTGAGAATAATACTGAATAATAATTTTCCTAAGAAAAATACTGAGAATCCTGAAACACCTGTAGTAGCTAAGGTTAGATCAAACTAATATTTGGATTTTTCCATTCTTGGAAAAAAAAATAAAAATGCATCTGCATGGTCTCTTACAGTAAAAACTAATGTATGTATGTAGACTTTTAGAATCAACACAGACATTTTCAAGGTTGTCATGGGCATGTTTGTTGTACAGGACTGGCATAAACAGCATCAATCTGTTGCCAAGTAGAATGGAGAAAAAAAAAAAAAAAAAAAAATTGTATTTAGCACTTTTCTTCTGTATTGCTTTTGAAGCACTTCCAAATTAGAAATACAGTCATATTCTTTACTTATTCCAGAAGTTAGTTGAGGTAAACGTGATTTATTTCAATAAACATAAAATGTCACCATTCAGGTGTTCAGTTTAGAAGATGAAGAATGTTCTGTTGGTATTTCATGGAATTTTAAGCAGAAATGATCATTTAATTGTATAGATAGACAAATGAAATCTGAGCCTGTAGTGCTAAAAACATCAGATTCCTAGAGGCAGAAAGCTTGAGCCATTGTATGTGTGAAGAAAAGGCAGTAAAACAACGCAAAGAATGAAGGCCAATTGGTATTCCCCAGGTATGTGAAGGGACATCACCAGCAACACTGATGGGCTGCACAAATTATTAGACGTTATTATTGGATCAAATAAAAAAACTGCAGATCAGCAGCAACACTGGCTGTTCCAGTTATGCTTCTTGTCTGTTTTCACAATGTAAATGATCCTCTTCTTTCACCATCTCAGTCTCTCATCTCATTGATGACACAGCAATGCACCCCCAGGCACTACAGTTTGAGATCAGCTTGTATAATCATGACCCTCCTCTCTGCCTTTACAAACCACTCAACATCAAAACTGAAACTCCAGAAGACTTCAAGTATGCAAGAGGGAATTATTGTATCCTTCTGCATAGCTAAACTGAAAGCAGCAATTAAGTACCCACACAGTACATATGTGCAAGTACAAATACAGAGAACACGTTAGGGTCATTTTCTGTTAGTGGGAGTTTGTCTTCTTTTGAAAATGATTGCAAATTTTTGCATCCCCAAATGCAAAACCTACATAGTAGAAACATAGATCAGGAATTAAATTTGTGCAAAACGTTGTTTCAAGTTAGGGCATTTTAAGAGAACATGTTCCAAACCCCAGCTTGATACACTTTGGAAACACATGCTTCTAGCATTATTTAAAATACTATCTCTTATCCAAACACCATCTAGTTCCTGTCAAAATTGAGAAGATGAAACTGATATTTAAGAGAATATGTAGACAGTAATAAACCAAAAAGTGTTGCCATTACAAATTTGTATTGTTTAGAAATACAGCTATTTTAATAGCTATGCTTTCAGTAGCAAGATACCAATCAAGAGAGTACGGTGGCAGGGCTGAAGTAATTTTATTCAGAAGAACTGAAGCAAATAACAAGGAGTACTGCTGATTAGGAACACTAACTAACTCTGAGTTTCTTTCAGGTTACACTATACCCACGTGGTTATTTTATTAAATGTTCAAAGAGCAGATAAAGTCCTGATCACATGAAAAGTCTCAGAGGTTTTGTCAGGTGAAGCAGGATTTCCCCTGCTTTTTTCTGAATATTTTTTCTGCAAAACTCGAGAAGACCAGACTGAAATACATATTTTCCACAGAGAGCGTAACTTCACCAGGAATTTTCTGTTGCTCCAGAAAAGCAAGTTATACTACCTGTACATTATGGCTGGGTGAAAATCAAAGGCCATCTCAGTTTCCCCCCATAGCATTCTCAAACAGCCTCAAGCTTCCCACTTAACTGTATTGAAAGAGGATACTGAGTGCTTTATAAAAATGGGTCACAACCAGAGCTAAGCTGAGCAAAAACATCTTCATTTCTATGTTTACTTAGAGAACTTTTCTGAAAACATGCACCTAAGTGTTTGTGATAAGCGGGGAAAGATCTGGTTCTGTGAAACTGCCCAAAGTCCATGAAATAGCACTTGCACAGACTTAAAGACTCCTGCATCCTTCTCCTACCTCTGTAACTACTTGTAACTTGCTTAGGCTTAGGCAAGATGACAGATTGCACAAATATCCTGTGATCATAGCTTCATAAAAATGATCACTCTGTGTCTTGGATGAAGGCCAGGTTTTGGCATCAATTCAGATTGCAGAGATGGTATGATCTGTGAAGCACCTATCTTGATATAGAATTTTCATGATTTTAAGGAATTTTGTGCTGGTACATTTTTATTTCAAATTTTAGAAGCTTCACACCATTTAATTGTGTAATGGGTACTGAAAAAATAATATGCAGGTGAACGGATTTGTATATGTATTTATTCCAGAATTTCAGGGATCTTGTCTAGCTCTTAGGGATACATTACTTCCTGCCTATCCTGTGAAACTGTGATGACTCAGTAAAGCTTCCCAAGTGAGCCATTAGAATGAGGATACGGAAGGAGATAGTACAAAGGAAGACTAAAATTCAAACCAAATAGCTGGAGCACTGAGTTCAATCTAAAGTGCCTTGATGAATCAATGAGGTCTTCTGATGGGTTTGGGTTTTGCAAGGACTATGCTATCTTGCAGTCTATGAATGACTAACTAATTTTTCCTTCAAAGTAAGCAGCACCTGCCTCTTTGTTATTAGAATGCCCTTGCAGTAATGATCACACAGTGTAAGAACTATAACTTCTTGAAAATTATATGAGAAACCACATCTGGTAAGGGAAATGTTTTTAACAGCATCTGACACCAACACCTTCCAACACTTCTGACACCTTTTCACTCAATGAATAACTCCTCTTCAGCTTATCATGAGGATCAGTAAGTTTTATTAAAAATGCAGGAACATGTTATGGATATTATCTGGATTGCTTAATGTGGTAACATGATATTAGCATTTCCCTCATACCAAAAATTAATTGTGGCATTTTATTGTTCATCTTTTGCTTATATAGCCCAATAGTTATTGCTTATATAGTCTAATAGTTAAGTAGCCCATTCTAATAACTGGGATAATTCTGTATTACAGAGAAAAAAAAAATCCTAAGAAAAAATCTTGTGTGTGTTGAAATAACCTTTCAATAGCTCTGCATACTCTAATCAATCTTCAGTAAATAAAAGCTGTTTTCTTTTTTTGGAAAGAAAATTACCATGGAAATATGAGTTTGTTAATAAATAAATAAATACTTAAAGCTTACACTGTAAGTAAACAGTAACATTTATTCATGGTAATGTATTGAGATCTCTACATTTGAAGTGGGAGAGCTCTTTGCTAAAACTAATAGTCAAACTAACCTTTGGACTGAAGCGATATTTAATATTTTATGTTTTTCCATGAGGAACTGATCATGATACATGGAAAAAAGAAGTAGTAAGTCATATTTTTATCATTTTCTTTTTGTAATCAAAAAGTACAGTGCCTACATTAACGATTTAATACTTCCTAAAAGACTTAGGAGATGTGGAAAATGTGTGGGGTTTTTTTGTTTGTTTGTTTGTTTTTGTTTGTTTTAAGAAAGGAACTGGAGCATGGAAAGCTAACATCACTTATTTGCCCATCTGCAGATTGTCCAGCAGGGAAGAAGCGAAGACCTCAGATGGATTCAGCTTGGTTTCACAGCACAGGTGTGCAATACATCTCAGTCATATCTGTCTGTCTGAATGGATGCCTTACTAAGACAATGTTCATAACAAATGTATTCAAACACTTGCAAGCTTTTAAGAGTTAGACTTTTAAACACATTACTCAAGTGTCTGGTAGTCTGGTTATCACTAAACGTTCACCATCCATAAACGAGCAGGAGTTGCAGCTATAAAACACGTTTGGAAATCTTGTCACTTTGTTTAGATTCCTAAGTGTGTACCTGAGTGTGTACAAGAGGTGCAAACTTTGGATAAAAGATTTCCAAAAACTGACTTGAGAGACATGAGATTATTGCAAAAGAGAAACCAAAAAATCCTGTGAGTACTAACCTTTTCTATATTATTATTCCACGTAACAGGAAATCAGGAAATACTTAATAGGTATCACTTCTTTTTGTTTACTACTCAATTTAATTTCAGTTTCAGATTATACTTTTTATCTATTTTTTTTCATTTTTTGGTAATAATGTTACTGCTCATAATTTCCACACACTTCAAAAATATGCTTAATAATAAATTCTGGTTCACTTCTAAAAACTCATAATTTCTTCCTATATTATTTTTATAGCCTTTTCTCAATACCATGGAAACATTGAATGCCCCTGACAGTGGCTGAAATGTAACCACAGATTAACTGGTTTTAATATTTTAGCAAAATTTTGTTCACAAAGAATAAGAAATTGCTCAAGAAGTTTGAGTTCACGTTTTATCTCAGTTTTTACTCACACTTTATTAATGAGTCTCTTGATTCCCATGTGTGAAGCAGGAAGCTGCCTATTCTTTCCTCACACTTATAATGGAGTGTATGCTTTAAATTGGTCTTGCTGACTCTGATTTCTGAGTCTGAGACAGAAAAACTGTTCCAGTCTTACCAACACACTTGCTTAATAGTATTTGAGGGCTGTCATATTAAGTTAATAGTGCATACATAGTTTAACTAAATTAATAAAAAATCTGATGAACTACTGTCATGGAGAGCACTAAGTTATCTTTTCTGCCTTCTGGTAATTGGGATGTAATACTTCTTCAGCTGTGATTTTTAGTTCAACTTGATTTTTAGGTTCAGCTTACATAAAAATGGGTTTATAAAAATTACCAGAATTTAACTACCACAGGAGGGGAAAAAAATCTTAGGATGTCCTGAAAAAAATATTAAAATATTTTATAACTGAATTGATCCAGATACTTCTTCTTTTGCACCTCAAGCACTGGAAGTGCTTGTTATCATAAAGCTATCTTGGGCTTAATCTTCAAATTCTGATTTGCATTATGCCTTGGGCTATATGAAATGACACTTGTACTAAGCGAGCTGTGTGGAGCCTGGAAT
Source organism: Stictonetta naevosa (assembly GCA_011074415.1). Taxonomy (NCBI): domain Eukaryota; kingdom Metazoa; phylum Chordata; class Aves; order Anseriformes; family Anatidae; genus Stictonetta; species Stictonetta naevosa. The sequence continues at coordinate 13,229,092 of CM021729.1, forward strand.
ATTTAACAACCACCGTAGGGAGACTGAAATAGCTGCACGTGTATGGCAATCACTAAAAGCACGCTGAAAGCAGAATTCAGCACAGCAGTGGAAGTTCAGGCTAGACTGCAGGGCAAAATAACAGTTATAAAAATGACAAGGGTTTTTTAGGTTCATTCTCTAGGTCCGTCCAAACTTATTAGGATTATGACTCGGAGCAGCAACTAAACAGAGATTATGAACTGTAGGATCCAAATTTTCCTACCTGAGCTAAATTTTCACTTTTAAGATAGTGCACAATGTCTCTTTTGGTGCATCTGTCTCTCCATACACTTTAAACAATGAAATCCAATTATGACTTTTTAGATAGGTTATATTCAACAAACTGATTTCAAAAGACATTCTTTGTAAATATCATTTGGGATGCCATGTGCTTGATCCAGCTCTGACTAAAGGCCATTTCTACACTCTATATAGAAAATATATCTGTAAAAGTAGATGTAAAGGCCCATTGATTGAAATGCCAGGCTATGCCCTCGAGGTTATGTTTTACACTCAACTAACTCTTGATGCTTGTGCTTAATTTTATAATAAATAATTCAACATTGATAATTCAGTAGTGGGGAAAGGTATATAGTACTATTTAGTCTAGTTGTATTTGTGACCTTAAGCTGACAAATGTAAAGATCTAATTCTGCTTTACTTGGTCCTGGAGGGAAAACTCCAGTGATTTAATAAACAGAACATACGATTTTTAATCAAAC
>CM021729.1:13257044-13308360 GCA_011074415.1 Stictonetta naevosa
AATTTAAAATTAATGGAGACCAGCAGAAATAATGTTTCTAAGGCAATTAATGCTTATTTTTCCAAAAAAAATATATATATATATATTATTGGATGAAGAATAACAGTGGAATAACACTTGAAAACTGTTTTTTTTGTTTTGTTTTGTTTTGTTTTGTTTTTTAAATCATATTATCTTGATTGTAGAGCTTGCAGATTATTTTCAGTTTTTACATTCTCTGCTTTTCTACATCTGGACAAGTGTTTCATAGTTGTTATACTAATTAAGAAGAAATTCTATCTTGATTAACATTGAGTTGATGTGGTTGAAAATTGTTTTAAAGAGACGATTCTGTATAGAATTCAATAACATAGCTTTAGCAGGTCTGCATTTTGCTGTAGAAAACCTACATTCAGAATATCTTTACTTTCTTCAATCCTGTGTCCACAAAGTTAAGAAATGCTGAGCCACAGGCTGATCAATTGAGGTATTGATATAATATGCATACCTTTCTCTAACACGTATCACTGCAGAAAGCACGTGGAGTGGGTGGATGCCTAGATAAACACAGTGAATACAAGGTAATTCAGAATTGCTATGATTTGTGTAAGCTAGTGCAGTGGAGAAAACAGGATGGAGAATGAGAGACAGAGGGCAAACTGCCAAAGGTGACAATTGCTTATTTATTTGAGCAGTCAAAAAGAATAACAAAAATGCAATACTGAATTAATTTAGAAAATCATGAGTTTAAAAATACAGGGAAAAAAAAAAGTTAAAGAGCAAAAAGAAAAATTGACATAGACTGGTTTCTCTTTTTTCTTCAGCCAGCCTTTATAGAGAATTTGTCCCATTAAATATCAAGATTTGTGGCAGCTGAAACTCAAGAAGTATATTGCTCAATGACTGTAAAATGTGAATGGGTAATATAATGCAGTCTAATCAGTTCTAGTTTTAGTCAAAAGTAGTGCTGCAGTATCACCACGGTAACAAAGTCTAACTCATAAAAAGCAGGATTAAAGACTGTTCAGAATACCATTGCTAAATTGCTGTTGTAGGAATATTTTACAGGTATCACTATGCAATGGTTATCTTTTGCCACTGATTAAAATGATATATAATGAAAGTATCCAAACACTGGAAATGTGCAAAGGTGGCATATCATGTAATGTGTACACTCTTCTTTGCTACATATGTTCTGGTCTCAAGTAACCAGTTATTTATAGTTGTCTACTCTTTATTGCAACATGAATCCAACACATATAATTTTTTTATGATTCTTAGGAAAATAAATATTCTTTTTAATGAACACTATTGTTTATTGATAATTTTCATCATATCATCATAAGTTTCAAGCTTGCTTTCTGTCTTCCGATATTAACACCTTGAAATAAAAGCTTGAAATCTGGGGGAAGAAAATGCACTAAAGTTGCAAAGACTTTTTTCTTTTTTAATGGGCATATGCTGACTTGATGTATTTTGGTTCTATTTGGTGTATGCTACTGAAATGACATTGACCATGTCACATATGTCATTTTGCTCAAGGGACATGACTCCATAATGTAACTTTACAAATTCTCTTATATTACTAAGCCCAACATTTCTAGAATAAAAAAAATAATAATAAAAAATTAATAATAATAATAAAAAAAAACAGGAAGCATTCACTTCACTGGATATGAATTGATTCATGAGTTCAGATCTGGTACAATCCTCTCAAAAATAGGAAGACTCAAGAAAAGTTACAATAAACTGTATTGAATGACCTTTCTTGAATAGAAGATATTGCAGGGAATTTTCTGGTGTGGCCAGAAAACATTGACACGAGTATCAAATTTCCTCAAAAACACTGAGATTTAAAAATATATAAATTTAAATTTTGGATTTTAAAAACAATTATTCCATTAAAAAATAAAAATAAAAATAAAAAGAACATACACCAAGACAGAATAGGTGAGGCTAGAATATTAACAGCCCAGTATCAGATTGCTCACTTAGTCGTGGTTTTAACTGGTGTAATTTTGTTTTAAGATGAAGCTTACAAACCCAAACAATAAAATTTACTTTACAGTTCTGTTTAAGTATGTGTTGCTTTTAATTTACTCGTTGTCTGATGTTTCTGCATGCTAAGGACTTGTTCTAATTTGCTAGGATTATCCTTCTTGTATCTGTTGTGTGATGACAGAACTGAGTCCCTGAAGGTCACCTACATGCAGAATGGATACTGTGACCAGATGAGTTAGCCATGTCAAGCTGTATCCATCTTAATACTGAATTCAGAAAGTTATCCAAACAATTTATTTTTTAAATTACAATCCACTGCAATAGATACCAGCAGAAGGGATGACATGGAAAAAATATTTCTCAATAAACATTTATGAACATGATAAAACTTTTTAATAATTTTAACTTAACCCAGGAAGAATTGGTCAGTAGAAAACTGTACAGGAAATATTTGATATATACTACACTCAGAAAAAAAAAAAAAAAAAAAAAAAATTTGATCAATATATTTTTAAAAAGAAAAGCAAAAGAATGGAAACATAGAAGAGTTTATGATTGGTTAAAAGCCAAAGAAGGAGTCTAGCATATTTTTGAAGGAGTAGGAGGAGGGAAGACTTATGATGTGTGGGCAGTGTTCTGACACAACAGACATTTAAAAAAAAATCCAAAATAATAAGAAAGAAAGGCCTCTGGAATCCAAAATTGAAATCTACCCAAAACCACACAACTGCATACACAATTGCGGAAACCAACGCAGAATAAATGATGCTTATCTTAAAAGAAAAAATGCAAGAAAGGGAACAAACAATAATGCTTTGTTGAGTTTGTAAGCAGAAACAGCTCCAAATTACATCATCTGCCATACTGTCTGTTGCATTAGTGAAGATAAATTGCTACCAGCCTGACAGAAAAAAATAAAATAAAATAAAATAAATTGGACAGCAATGTATAAGCAAGTATTTTGCCAGGAGAAATTTAACTGATATTAAGAGAGTAAATAGCTGAAATTCTGGGAATTAATTAAAAGGCATGCGAGTGAAAAACATACTAGAAAGACAATATTCATAAAATCATGTCAGTTGGAAGGTACTTCTAAAGGCCATCTGGTCCAACTCCTTGATCCCATCCTTCCAGCCGGTTGCTTAGATCCACATCCAGTCAAGGTCTGAATATCTCTAGAGATGGAGACACCGCAAGTTCCCTGGGTCCCTGTTTCAGGATTTCATCAGGCTTGTGGTTTGAAAACAAAACAACTACAACAAAACAACAACAACAAAACAACAAAAAAAAAACACCAGAACAACAAAACAACACAAATATATAATCATATAGTCCAACTTTGTTATTACAATTTTCATCCACTAACCTTCATTTTATACTTGTGCACCTAAAGCTCCATCTTCCTACTTGTATTAGACAGCTGTAGATAGCAATAATGGCCCCCAAACCTAAAATAAAACCCCTTCAATTTTTCTTATACAACTTGTGCTCCAGCCCTTCAAATACTTTGATAGCAATCCTCTGGACTTTAGTACATAAATGTCTGTCTGGTACTAGGCTAGGAGCCCAAAACTGGAGACAGTACTCCAGATGTGCTCTCACAGGTGCTGAATAGAGGGGAAGGATTATTTCCCTCCATTTCCTGCTGTGCTCGGGTTCCTGTAGCACAGGATGCTGCTAGTCTTCACTGCTGCCAGACCCAGGGAGGATTCTGTGCACCTTGCTGTCCCCCAAGGCCCACAAGGACTTTTGTGTAGAGCAGCAGCATCCAGCCTGGACTGTTCATGGCATCAGCGTGGCAAGATATCATAGCAGCAACACGTGTCTTTTCAATGGTAAAGTTAAATAGCTGAAGGGAAAGTTTAAGTACATCTTGCAATGTACAAAGCCTCTGTCAGAAGAGGAGAACAACACTTCAGAATTAACAGATTCAGCAGTTGAAAGATCAAAACTGTATCAACATTTCTAACTAAAAATATTAGAGATGAAACCATAGGTTATGGATAGACCCAAGTAAAAAGGCACCTTCTTGGAGAGAAGTAAAGCAAAGATCAGTAAATGGGGACAGCAAATATTTACTCTTCTGAGCTGATGAAGCAAATGCCAAGAGTTAAACAGAGCAAACATTTATGCTCATTTAACCCCTTTTACAGAGAACACTCTTGAAGCCATGACCGCCAGCTGACATCCTCAGCATTAGGTTGGGAGAAGAACCTGATGAGGAAGAAACTCAGCAGAATGGCTGAGAGAGTTTCTTGTTTTCAGGTTTGTTTATTGCAATGAACATATCTAGAGAGTACAACCTTTATTCCTGGTATCCTTTACAAAATGCTGGCATTAGCAAAACATTTATGTGTTAACTATTCAGAATGTACCAGCTGTTATGAGACCCAGTAGGCAAACGACCGTTTAGAACTTGCTGTGTGTCCCCAAGATCGTGTTCAGAGGCAAGCTGCCAGGTAGCCAGAGAGAAATGGTTTTGCATACGTTTAGAACACCTTGATTTGGAACAGATACAAAATTTGTCTTAATGCTAACTTTGAAGTGGAAGTAGAAAAGCATCACTCTGTGCCTTATTAAAGTTCCAGCCTATTCTACTAAGACAAAATATTCTAGAAATATTTCTTTAGCAAAGGATGGCAAATTTACTTCTAAATATGCCTAAAGGGATGTTTACTTCTTGCATTTATTTTCCCTATGGTAACAGAGACAGAACATTGTGCGCTACATGTTAGGTGAAAAGCCTTAGATATTTTCCTGTCAAGCCTGAATCTCAAATCAATTAATTAACAAAAAGAATCAGCTGTAATCACTGTCTGGAATCTGCTTTAAGTATAACAGTGGCATCTTTAACACATTGTTAAGAAACGCACAAGCTCATACTTGATACCTTCCTCATGCTTATTACTGTATTTATAACTCATGTAGCCAAAAACTAATTCATTACTAATAAATTCTTGAATTTACTTTGCATTTGAAGATATCATTCATTTGATAGATTAAGAGCAGGGATGATTAAAATCTGCCTTTGTCTATTGGAATACATTTACGTATGTGGAATATGAACAAAGTCTTTAGACATATGATTTGGACAGGAAGAGTTACTTTTTTATTTATGGGCTCCCTTTGAATCTTTATTTTCTACCTAAGAATAGGGTAAGTACGGAGAGTGTTTGTGTATATACTGGATAACTCAGGTTCATGATGAACCTGAAACTGAAGTTATCAGGTGTTTCCAAGACTAAAATGCCCAGGTTATTGCCAATATTAGCAATCTTAGCAAATAATATTTAGCAGTAATGATGCATTTTTAAGAGCAGCTAACTGCCACACTGTGCTGATTTAAAAAAAAAAAAAAAAAAAAAAAAAAGGTAATTTTGACTTATCAATAGTGCACAGAATTATATCTCATCTCTAAAAAATCTAGAGCAGTGCCTTAAGCTTAAAATAAGGCCATGGCATTATAATTTGTCTTAAAAAAATTACTAAAGAACCCTCTCAAACTGAATTAATAAAACAAGTAAAGCTTAAAACAAGTAATTGCTTATTTTATATACATATATATATAGTTTTCATGGGCACAGTTTTAACAGAAATGTGGCATTCACACCCAGGTAAGTAGCAGGTTAGTCACATTAGCATGTTTCAATTTCAGTTTTCATCAGGTGTTCACTTAGCCTTGACAGAGATCTATAATAATGAGACAGCGAAGCTGCAAAATTTCTGTAGCTGCCAAGCAACTTTCTAAGGAACTGTTGAGTGCATTGGGAGATAAGAGTTTAAACCTTCTTTGATTCTGGTAAAATATTTAGAGTGGAGCACACTCTAAAAGTCAGAGGAAAAAACAAGAATCACTGAGATTATGCTGCTGTCTAGTTATTGAAGTAGTTGTTATTGTATCACATTCCAATTAAAATACACTCACATGCAGCACAGTATTTATTCTTTTTATAGGCATCCAGAACAGTGTTGCTTCAAATCGATCAGTGTGGGAAGAGGTGCCACTGGGACAAATATAAGGCAGCAAGAGAGTTTTTACACAATTTAAGTCTTAGGAAAGGGAGAAACAAATAAGGGAGCTGTTGTTAAGAGGCAGAGAAAAGTGAAACAATACAAGGAATTTTAAAAACTTTGCCATCATATGTCAAAAAACTACACAAGGTAAGACTTCAGCTGGTTCATCACAAATGTCACAACAATGTTGACAAGGAATACATTTGAAAATGTCAACCCCTTCATGTCAAGCTTCTGTTGAGCTGGAAAAGCTGTAAAGAGCTGTATTATTATACTAAATCAAAAAACGGAAATGTCAGACTGGAAATATCACAAACTAAAGAATTGCACAATGTTCTCCTTTTGCTAAGAGGTCTGAAACCGAATTCTGTTGCTCAGTTGTTTTCAATTCGTTGCTTAGTAAGGGAGCTAATAAAAAGCATAGGAGGAAAAAAGTGTGCCAAATTCAGTCCTGGGGTAAAAAGACTGACTCAGCTCCCTAGATTTCATTTGAGTTCAATTCACTTGCCTCCAAATGAAATCAGTCCAATATTCTTAAAAGAAATGATAATGAGATCATTAGCCTTTATCTAGCAGATGTTGATAATTCAACAGTGACTGTTTTTCAGAACAGAATGTTTAAGTTTCAGAAGCTCCCTCTTTCCAGGAAGGTTAATTACTATAATGTGTTTATCTAGTTCTCTAGCGGTAATACCCTATGTCACATGGCAATATCACTTTAAAAATAGGGCAGATTAAGCAAATCTCTTTACTTGTACTGTAAAAAATATTGGTTGTGGTTTAAAATGCACTTTCCAAAGTATGCCATTAATGTCTTGTCTTGTCAAACATTAAGGCATGTGTAACTACAGTATTATGTTTCTTCTTCATAGATCCTAAGGCAATGTTAGAAGACAACTTAATTCTAACTGCTATTGGCTAAATTTAAATTAGCCAATTTAAATTTAACTTGTAAGATCAAAATTAAGCAACACTGAAACTGCTTATGCAAAGAAATATGTACTTGCTACACTCTACTGAAGCTTAATTCTATAGTTTTTATGTTTCAAATCTTTAAATAGGAAAAAAAATACAGTATGAAAAACAAGATGGTAATTTATGGCAGGCTTTTAACATTCAGCTCTGTTCTACAAAGTGCTATACAGTCTTGTCTTGACAAAACACAACTGTTTTTTGTTTGTTTGTTTGTTTGTTTGTTTTTCCAAAATCAAGCCCAAACTTAACATGTAAGTAACCTAAAACTTAACATGCATGCCTAGCCTTTGCTTCAATGCCTTCAAGCTGGATAGAACAAATTCACATGCTTGAAGTGAATGGGTTGGGAAGGGGCTAAAGACAGCATCAGACCTTTCTGTCAGAACTTCTATTTCAGGGTAAAGATACACACAAGGAAAAAATAAAATCTTAACTTCATATATCCAAAATGATGAGCAGAGCTGTGGTATCTCTGGAGCAAGATCTTGGGTGATGCTAGTCCTATGAAAAGAACAGCTTGAAGATCAGTTCTGGTCAAAAAAGCAAATCATACACTGGAAGTTATTGAGAAGAAAACGGAAACCAAAATAAATTTTATTCTGCTGTGGTATAATCTGTGGATTTCTTGCAGGTCACACTTTTTGCCTAAATTGGAGTACTCAGAGCTTAGCAAGAATCACTTCCTAACATCTGCTGTCCACTGCTATTCATTATCAGAAGAGTCAGACTTGCTAAATAAAATACTGGATCACTATTAGCAGCACAGAAAAAAAAAAAAAAAAAAAAAAAAAAAGATCAGCTATGAGACTCTCAATCCAAAATTGTTTTGAAATAATACATTTACCTTAAAAACTCAGTAATCATATTTCTCATATTTTTTCCATTACAATTTGCAACTTCATTTATTTTCCTTTATAAATAACTAAATTAAAGCAAAAGTAGTTATGAAAAGCAAATAGAAGTCAGGCTTAAGAAAAATACCAATACATGAGTGGTATTGGGTTTGACAAACAGCAAAATCTCCAGTATTTTCCTATGATAATTTGAACACATCAGTCTGAAGGTTTCCCAGAAGTCGACATTTACATGTAATCAGATGAATTTTATCCCACGTGTCCATACAACTCTGTTCTTGGCGTGAGACTCCAAGCACTAAGAGGAATGGAAAATAAATAGTAACAACTATTAACCCTAGAGGTTACAGTGATATCTTAGTGAGCAAGCTATTGGAATGCAGATTAAGTTATTAATAGCAGTTACTGATTGTATTATGATAGTCTCTGCAAACCCCAATTGAATGTCAATATACAACTGTACTAGTATTTTGCAGACAAAAAATAAAACAGTCCCTGCTCCAGAGAATTCAAGGTCCAAACTTTAGGCAAGACAGATAGAGAACTAAGCAGATCAAAATCCTGGATATCAAAGATACCAAACGATGAGTCTACAATAAACCACAGGGTTCCGCAGAGTAGATGGAGACTTAGATTTCTACTTTCATAACAAAACAAAAAAAGAAAAACTGTTTAGGATGGAGTCAAAAGAATTCAAAAGGGATAGATAGATAGATAGATAGATAGATAGATAGATAGATAGATAAAAGAGAGAGAGACAGAATTATCCTGTTCCTGAAAACCCAGGTACCCTCAGGTAGTTCCAACACTCTCTTATGGACAGTCTGCCTTTGTTTTTCCCCAAATGCCTTAAAAAATTCTTCAGATAACCTCCTCAGCTCTACCACCTATAGTCTTTGAGGGTACAATGTTGCAGCAAGAGAAATATGGATTATGAGACCATTTCTGTAAGGACCCTTCTCAAAGGTTGTGTTTGGAAGGAGGCATCAGTGTATGGATACTGGAAGTAGTTTTTATTTTTCATTCACCATTTCTAAAAGTGTAAAGAGATTCAAAAGACAAGTACATATGAGTGGTTGGAGGAAAAACATTATATCTACAAGCAGGTGAATACTGACAAATAATTTCAGTGAATATTAATGTTGCTTTTCCATAAAATCCATTTCGCTTCTATTCACAACCATCTTTTTTCACTGCAGAGATAATTTTCCACAGCACGACTTTTTAAATTCATACTAGAGAACATGGGAAAACAGAATTGTTATTTAAAGCTCTGAATACTTGTACCCAAAATATGACTGTATTTTTTCTGGCCAAGGAACACAAGAGCATGTGACCCATTTGTTCAGTCAAAATCAGCTGAAATTTGAAGACCAACTTCACTTTCAGTTCTTGTAGATGACTAATTGCTTTCAGAAATAATCCACCAAAGAGTTCCAGCTCAATAAATCTGGAAACATGCTATGTAAATAGTGAACAGGAAAAATGAATTTTGACTCATAATATTAATCTATAGGAAGAATGGACTAATCATTTGTCAGAATCATTGAAGGAACATGTGCTTACACTATAACAAGCCTGTTCTTCAAATATCAGCAGTTCTTATCTATTCGTTGTATATCTCAGTAACTCAACATTTGCACTGTAGTGTAACTAAACACAGTCAGGCATTAAATAAGGAAACTAGCATTTCTGCAATCATTTATAAATGAGAAAATTAGTATTTCTATTCTCATTTACATTTACTTGAGGAAGCAATAAAGAACCCTTGAATTATTCTACATAAAAAGTGAGTTTCTAATAAAATGCATCCGAGGTAATAGCAGACTACAATATAACAATGCAGCAGTAGGGGTGAAAAGTAATTTCTAGTTCTGTAACTTGGAAATCCACGCTGCTGTTATTAAGACACCATGAGTGAAGTAAGAACACCTGAAGAAGAAGATCTTTGGCCTCAGTCAGGCAGAGAAAAGCAGATTCTCAACCCCTAGGTTACTATTGAATCTTAAACAGCTTTTTCCCATTTCCATACGCTCAGAGGAAGTCTGAATTTGAGCCATGCATTGGTTTAAGCAAGGGCTTAGCTGCATCCTGGGCACTGTACAAGATGACTGTGAAGAAGAGCAAAAGGAGCTTCTGAGGGACAGACCATGGAAGTCATGACCCATTGCCATGACACCAAGCAGGAGAAGGTAAATGTGACTTCATAATGCATATTTTGCCCTCATGTCAGAAGTTCAGCCAAGAACTTGTATTGTTCCCTCACCTTTACCTGTTCACATAAACGGTCTGTCAAGAGAAGTTTTTTTGTAGTTAATTCTTCGAGGCCACTTTGCCAGAGCTCAAGGCCATGCAGCCACCAAAAACCTAGACACTCAATGGGGATTTAAACTTCTCATCACTCAGGAGTGACTCCTAGTAAGACACTCCTGTACTGATCACAAGGCAACAGTGTCCCTCTGAGATGTAACTATCAGCAAGGCAATCTGAAAATACAAGAAGGAAGAGATTAAACAGGGAAAGCAAAGGCTGGCAGCTGGAGCTACCCTATTAGAAAGGTTTAGTTACTGTGTAAGACCTTAATGAGCAGAGAAAAGAAAACAGATTTTAGAAGGTGAAGTTTATTTCCCTAAGTGATGGAGCAGCATCAGGAGCAGGTTTCCAGACCTCACACCTTGTGTCTTATCCACTGAGCCAAATGTCAGCAAGCTTCCTGTTTAGTAAGCAAGTTCATTGCAGAAGAAACTCACTGTGCCAAGAGCATACAGGGTACAGAATCCCACTGCAAGCATAATTAATGCAGTCATCCTACTAAGTTATTTGACTAATCTTTTTTTCATTATAAATTCAGCATTGTTTAGAAAATTGTCTATGGTTACTTTCAAAATCATAAAAGCAATTTCCCTTTCCCAGACCACAATAGTGTACAATTCAGAGTCATATTTATGTTTTATAAACTCCAGAAGTAGAAAGCTCAATATAACCATTGATAGTGCAAGTTCACATATGATTTGAAGTATTATTTAATAAAAGCAAACTCTGTATATACAATGAAAAAAGTGAGAGTATTCAGCATTATTATTAGACAAAAATTATGTATGTATATATTCTAAATGGAGTGTATACTATTTGAATAGTTTTTTAAAAAAAACACAGCAGTTTAATTTTGTAAATTCTAGTGTGTCATAGATACGTGCTAGGTAGACAAGTCTATCTAACAAAACATTTTTTTCCTACAGAATGATGCCTACTTTTCCATTTTCTGCTTTCGTGTAAAAAAAACATTGTAGTTCCTGCCTTGAAAATAAATGACAGCTGTAGTGACATTCCTTATGTCTCTTTTGTTGTTAGCCCAGAAAAACAGAAGTCTACATTTTTCTGACACTCTAGTGGAGCACTAAATGGAATACTGGTGGAAAAAAATAACTCTCTCACAGAGAAAATTACTGGCACTGTTCCTTCAGTGTTGCTGGAATCTGACCTTGTGCTTGTTATTCCTTATTAAAAATGTACACTCATTTAATACATAATTTCTCTATTTCCTCTGAGAGATGCGAAGCCTTATCTGTGCCATTCCATTGATTCTACAAATAAATTTATCAGGATGCATATATTTCAGCTGCTAGTACACTAACATTTTCTGTTAATTGTTCTGTACTGTTTCATAATTATGCTTGTGTTTTATAGTTTTGCCTATAATTAGTATTTGTAATAGACCTGATACATTCAGTCTAGCTTGTAATACTGTGTATAAATAGAAATATCATAAGTATATTAAGTTTGGAGGTATTGAAAAACTTCTTTACAGTGAGCAGTTCATTAGAAAACTCTCTATTTACTTCTCTAGCAGCTAACAACCTTGGGCAAAGTGGCACTGCATCTGAAACAATGTGACTTCCAATACCAAATAAAGTATTTCAGGTAGCTCTATAGTACAATTAATGAACAAATATCGAACTCTATTTGATGCAAAATTTCTTAAGAGCTTGTCAATGGATTGCATAAGATGTGAATGTCTTTGTCCTACTTAGCTGAGACAAGGGCATGGATTATATTATCCATTACAATACAGACATTGAAGCAAGGCTTTGTTGCCTGCTCTTGCAATTTAACTGTACTGCTTGTGATACTAGCTATTTCTCATCTTGCAGTCTTGTGATACTGTATTTAAGCTCATTATTAGACTATAATATCATCCTCTTGGGGGTTAGATTTTCTTTAACTATTTGAATCAAGGAATGTTAAAACCAAATAATATGATTCTCTCCAATGGCTCTTAATGAGCTAATGTAACATTTTTAGTTACTTGTATGAAAATACTGATGAGTGTGTTCAGTTTATTCATATCCATTTCACTCGTTCCTCCACAAATCAAAACACATAGATTTTATTCCATTTATTGGACAACTGATGAATGATGAAGTTCATGACTCAAGTAATGGATGTGACAACATTTGCCCATATATATTAAATTTCTAACAATATCTAATTGCTTACTGTGGAGAAATCAGGGGAAGGCATTTTCCCCACAGCTTTCATGTTGTATCTTCGTGAACAGCTTCCATTTTATTAATTAGAATATATTAATCTTTAGTTAACTGCATTTCAGGATTAGTTTAGCAGCTTAATAGAGAAGTGAATGGAGTTCAATGTTAAATGAATACTCAACTACTAAAAAAATGATCTTACAACAATTTACTGGTCCATTTTATAAAAACTTTACAGACACTGACAAATGGGTTTAGCTTCTCCTACTGGCTCTTATCAGTTGTAAGCCAAGGATCATATGCTTCCACCCTGTCCTACAGCCTTACAGCAAAGAGAGATATTACATCAGTGGAGCTTGTGCAACATGTTACAGAAGACATGCAAACATGGGAGCAGAGAAGAGAAAATATAGGAAGGTGGGGAAGAAAAAAAAAAAAAAAAAAGCAAGCAAACAACAACCAAACAATCAAATAAAAATACTGTATTAAATTTTCTTTTTGTGCGATAATAAATAAATTTAATGTTGTAGAAACCAGGAAGATTCAAAGTAAACTTTGGATTAACAGCAAAAAGAGACAGAGCTGTAAACTCAAAGCTCAGGTTGAGGACACAGTTCTCATGATTCACCTGGAATCCTGGGTTGGAAGCACTCCAAGGGATCAGACTGTCTGAAGGTAGGATTACCTACACCTACAGCATTTATCTGACCTGGACAGATCCAGGACAGGGTTGTGAGCAACACCTCTGGTTACATATGTACATCTTTGAAACACTATTTTTTACACTATGCTTTTTTTTTGTGTGTGTGTGTGTGTCCCCAGCCAGTTTTGTTTACATGCATTCATACTTTGCTCATACACTAGTGAAATCTTCTGGTCCACACAGAACATTGTGCAATTTAAAGGACAATGCAAAAATAATATCCAGGTGTTGAAATACCTAGTGTCAAGCAGAACACAAAAAAACGTGGAAACTGACTGAATTTAAAGCACAGGGGGCGAGTTAATAAATACATTATTTAACCTTAGCTAAACACAGACATTAGTTTTCCAAACTGAAATCATTTCCAGTGTTATTTGCTGTGAAGTCAAAAACAGCAGCAAAGCAGAGAATACGCCCCAGAAATATCATACAGTCATTGGGTAGCAGGGCTGTTGTTGTTGCTTTAAATTAAATAAAATTCAGTGTGGTTAAGAACAAGATATAAGAGCCAAACAGCAGTATAAACTTATGATGGATAAAGTCTCACTAAAGCATCTGCCTATTCCTTAAGTTCTTTAAAGGTAATAATAAAATATCAGGATATGTAAGGTTCTTTGAGAGCCCATACAGCTTAATTCTGACTTTCAACTTGAAACATTTTGAGTATTTTAAATAAATGTTTTCTATTTCTTCTTCTAATTCTCTGAGGGCCAGTTTCATAGGTCTTCTTAAATCAGTCTAATATATACCACCAGGAATCAACTCCTCACAGAACTAATCTGTGACTGTCAGTGGCAATACTTTTAAAAAGGTATATACCTAGCACAGTAGATTCATAATTGATCATGACTTCATGATGATGGAGGTGGCTTCTCTTTTCAGGCTGAAAGATCTGCCTCCATCTCACAGGACACAAGCTTCAAATGCTGTGGTACAGACTACATAGAAGAGTAGAATCCTGCACTGCTATGTCCTCCGTGTATTATACTATTTACACAGCTACATGTGGGTCAAGGTGAATGAACACTCAGTTTTTAGGGTTGCTTTAAATGCTGCTCTGAAATGCTTTATTTTCCTCATCCACCATACATGGAATTTGGGACTTGAAGGAGGTATTCTGGATTCTAGAAGATAAATATGAATGAGTAGCACTTGATAATATTAAGCCTTACGTATGGAATCCTTTATTTTATCTCCCTGTTTGTAACATTAATGATAATTTTTTAAAATTTTTTTTTAAATTTTTTTCCTGAGAGGCTGCAGTAACAGGAAAAATGGAAAGTTTCCAGAAATTAGGAAAGGAATAATCTGTTCTGAAAATGAAAGAAGTGAAGCAACAATACTTCCTTAATCACACTCATTTACACACCCAGACATCAAATAATAAAATCCCGTATCAAGTTACAATTATACATGCTCAGATACCTCTAAGCAACAAATTCCTTGGACAACTAAGACATAAATATTGGGCATAATTGGTTCTCCCTAGATATCATTTCTGTGGTAAATTTGATATTTTCCATGATTTTAGCTTTTGCCTGTTACAAAGAGCAAAGAAGGGACATAGATGTCAAGATGAGAAAAGTATTAAATAATGTATGCTGTAATTGAAAAGTAAAAGCCAGACAGCATCAAATTGTTCCAAGCATTATAATGGTTTTAACTGTTCCTGAAAATGAGTCACTGTATTGCAGCAAATGTATGCTCACCAGCCTTAGTCTGCACAAAAATCTGTTATGGTTTATACAATTGTATGTGACTCAGTAGTAGATCTGATGAAAAAATTACAAAATTGTTTCATATTGGGAAACATTTCTTTGGAAATGAAAGAGCAGTACTTCCAGCATTTTCTGGAGAAGAAGCAAGGGGGAAGTTTACACTGCTGAAATACCCTGTCTCACAATTAAAGCTAAAATTGTAACACCCTTATAAATAATCATGCAAATGAAAAACAAAGGTGATTTTTTTTTTGTCAAACTAAAATATTATAGCTGCATTGAAGAATATTATTTATTCTTCTTATTGGCAAACTTGACGATTCCATATTTTCTTCTTTACTGAAGCAAAGAAAAATGTCAAAATCACAAAATCTTTCACAAAACAGAACTGTTGAACAAGAGACTTTCATGCAACTGTAGCTGCAATCTCAAAGTCATATCCTGAATATAGAAAATTGCAGGCCTGTATTTATTAAGGCCATCCTCATCTAAATAGAAAAAACAATAGCTTTGAGTAGTGAATGCAAGTAACTACGGAGTGTGCTGAACTAGTAAATAATCTTAAGTCTTCATTGGGAAATCAATAATTTTCCAAGAGACATAAATAAATTGCTTCTACAAAGAGAGAGAAGTTGGGGAGAAAGAAAAAGGAAAATAGAAATGTCAAAGTTACTGTACGGATTGTGGTTCTATGGCCCATTATTTTTACAACAAAATACATGTTTCCCCATATTAAAGGTTGAAGCAAGTTTTCTGATCCTGTTTTTCTAGCTGTAGGCTGAAGAAAGCAGATGGACACTTTTCTGACTATGAAAAGCTGCTTGTGTATATTTACCCTCTGTATCTCCTTTCTACCAGCACTCAAAAAATATTGAACTCATTGGAACTGGTGTATTACCTGAAGAACACTTCTGAAAATATAATGATTAAATTCATCTAGACATCAATTTGCTTACATCTGACAGCTACTGGTAGGTAAACATTCCATTACCACATAGACTAAAAAGTATGGTCACTTCACAGAGATCACTAATAAAAAAAAAAAAAAGAGGAGCAGTTATTACAGTGCACTGACATTGACCATTTTCCCAGCAATGAGCAGCTGTTCTGTAGCACTGTATCTTTTCATGAGCTACCAGTGCTGATACTTTAAAAGCAACTGCTTCTACCTCTTCAGTCACTGGTGGTTATAAACACCTTAGAGTAATGTGATGCTCAGGAAGGCTAACAGAGAAAACTTAATTTTCATTTGAAATAAGATGGAAATGCCAATGCAGAAAAACGCAGAAAAATAATAAATATACTAGTTTAAATTTGATAATTCAAATTTGATACTGAAATTTTTAATAGGGTCTGTATCTAAGACGTGCATAAGACCTGCTTATATGTTTGCCTTGAGGAAAAAGAAGGAAAGGTTCTCCTCATCCCAAACAAATTTCAGACAAAACACAGACACATTTCTATGTGCACTACAGCAGGTCCAAGATTTTTGCAATAGAATAGAAAAAAAATAATAGTGAGACTTTTCTCAATGAGAAGCCTGCAGGTCAGACCACGTATCTGAGAAAATAACCAGATAAATTACATCCTAAATAGTTGCCTAGTGAACAAAATGGAACTGTTTCAATTGAATAAAATGGGAGCAGATACTCATCTGATATAGTGGGCCATCCACTTGGAAGCACAGGCTAGGTGGGGACTTCATCTGGTTCTCCTGCATTCTATATGACTTCTCTCATTTATTGAACATTGTTCTTATTGGCATCTGTGTCCCTCTCTCCCTTCCTCCCACCCATTAAAAATATTTAGGCCTGAGCAGGTTCTTCCTCACTAAAGAGCTGTTACTAGTACCTTGACACTTTTTTATTGTTATTAGTTTTGGCACCCATGAATTGGCATCCTCTGCTGAAAGCTCATATTGGCATAAAACGCCACCTCTAATTATCCTACAGTCTTAACTACCACTGCCAAAATTAAGGCAAGATTGGCATGCCACTTGCATGTGTTACAACACAAGGTCATATGTTGCTACTGTTGTTATACAAATTGTTGTACATAAAAATATAATAATAATAATAATAATAATAAAAATCCCTACTAATAGATAAGAAAATATATGAGTTTAGTTGTGGAATTTTGCTTTCACTAGTTACAGCAATTTACCTAATTCTTTCTCAGAAAGAAAAAAAATACAGAAAAATTGACCGAACAGCCAAGGATCAGGTTAGGAAATCCAAAGACGTAACAGAATTAAATCTGGCCAGGGACATCAAGGGCAATAAGAAAGAGGTCTATAGGTACATCGGCGACAAAAGGAAGACTAGGGAAATTATGGGTCCTCTCTGGAAGGAAACAGGAGACCTGGTGACCTAGGATATGGAGAAGGCTGAGGTACTCAATTACTTTTTTTGCCTCAGTCTTCACCAGCAAGAGCTCTAGCCATAGTACCCAAGTCCCAGAAGGCAATGACTGAGATAATGAAGAACCACCCACTTCAGAAGATCAGTTTTGAGACTATGTAAGGAACCTGAAAGTGCAAAAGTGCATGAGACCTGATGAGATATATTGGCAAGTGTTAAGGGAACTGGCAGATGTAGTTGCTAAGCTTAGAGGGGAAACATAATGCTCATTTTTAAAAAGGGAGAAAAGGAAGACACAGGGAACTACAGGCCAGTCAGTCTCACCTCTATGCCTGGCAAGATCATGGAGCAGATCATCCTGGAAATTCTGCTAAGGCACATGGAAAATATGTAGGTGATTGGTTAACAGCCAACGTGGCTTCACTAAGGACAGATCGTGCCTGACAAATCTGGTGGATGTCTACTATGGGGTTACAGCATTGGTAGGTAGGGGAGGAGCAACTCACATCATCTACCTGGACTTGTGCAAAGCATTTGACACTGTCCCACATGAGATCCTTGTCTCTAAATTGGATGGACATGGATTTGACAGATGGACCACTCAGTGAGTAAGGAATTGGTTGGATGGTCACACTCAAGGAGTTGAGGTCAATGGCTCAATGAACAAGTGGAGACCACTGAAGAGTGGTGTTCCTCAGGGGTCAGTATTGGGACCAGAACTGTTTAACATCTTTGTTGGTGACATGGACAGTGGAAATGGGTGCACCCTCAGCAAGTTTGTCGATTACACCTACTTGTGCAGTGCATTCGACATGCTGGAGGAAAGGAATGCCATGCAGTGGGACCTAGACAGGTTAGAGAGGTGGCCTGTATCATGAAAGAGATTCAAGGTAATCCTGGTGAGTGAGCTTTCCCACTATAAGTAGTTTCCCACCTTCCTTTTCATCCCTACAAACTCATTCATAATTGCATCTTGAATGTAGCATATCACTGAATTCAACACATTATAAGGAAATAAAGAACACAAGCCCTATAAAACTTTGCTCTTGGGGGGAAACTCTGAAAGCTGTTTCCAGAATAGTACATGGCATGCATATGATACGTCTTCTCAAAATACAGGTTACTACAAGCACCTGAAACCCATTTTCTCTTTACAATTTGCTATATTCATATTTAATGTTTCAAAGTATCTTCAACTTATTCCATGTATTAGGCCTGAAACCTGATGTTTCACAACATCAATAATACTGTCATTTCTTTATTACTTTAACAAAGTAATAAGACACAAATATCAAAATGAGGCACTTCATTACAAACTACTACTTCAGATGGAAAAAAGTCTAAGGAGATTTTTTTCTAAGTAACTTGAAAATAAGAATTAAGAAACAATATTTAATTGGTCAGCATTAGGTAGTACTCAAAGAAACATTAGTAAAAAGAATAAGTGATTCGTGGGGTATACAGCATTTCTATACCAGCTACACTCATACATAACAGGAGTATAAATCTAGTTGCCAAAAAAACACAGCAATCTCAAATCCATAGCAGATGAAGGGTTCAATTAACTCTGGGCTTGGCATGGGCACAAGGGAACAAGAGCAGCAGAGCATCAAAAAGTTCTCATCTCTAACAGATTAGTCAAGGTCTTAAAGATCTGCTCCCTGTTAGCTACAGAGATTGCTGTAACCTCATTGATTCTACAGGAATAAACTGGATAAAAGGATACAGACATATCAATATTGTTGAATCAAGGACCTGTGACATATCTGCACTACAAAGAAAAAAAAATAAAAAATTGAGTGATCCTTTTTGGCCAGCACGGATTCTCACTACCTCATATTGACTATGTACCCAAAATGCACAGAACAAAGTGAATTTGTAACTCTTTGTTGAAGAATGGTGCTGTAGCACCAGGGAAATCACTGACAACAATTAAATACAAGCATTGGTATATATTAAACATCATTCTGGATTGCTGTCTACTAAGTTTATAAGCCCATCTGCATTAACCTGAGAATGACAAACCCCAACTGGTTTCAAATCTTAAAAGTGTTGACTGTCTAGGAACTGAGACAGGACAACATAACATTGTATTCTAGAATACGTTTTTTTATTTGTCAAGGACACCATAGCAGATAAACAACTATGATGGAATGGGAGTCATCAGCTGTGTACCAGTCTCAGAAATTTCATATTTGGAAGTACACTTTGATAGCTCATATTTCACTTGTTCAAGGAAACAAGCAGAGATGTAGCAAATTAAGAATCTAGAACAGATATCACTGCTGAGGTGGGGGAGGATTTGGGGAGTGAGGGGGTAGCTCCATTTTTCTGAGCCATTTTGTCGCAATGTTAGCTCTGATACAGATCAATTATTGGGGTAGCAGATTTGTTTCAGTACTAGTCCACCTTTTATTTTTCTTCAGTTACTGATAGTTTACAGTACTCATACGCTATCATCCAGGAGGCAGATTAAGTCACCAAGCTCCTTCAGAGGAATCACTTTCATGCCTTTTCATAAAACTTCACATTGAGCACTTAAGGATAAAAGCCTTATTACAATGTGTTTTATTCATTGGTAGAAACAGATTTTTTCTGCTTACAAAGGCTACTTTAGATTGAAAGTCTAATAATGGGCCAAATCATCTGATGATTTTGATACTCTTATATATATGCAAGAGCTAATATAATTGATTTTGTTGTACCTATGCAGTAGAGCTCATCAACAACAGTGAGAAAATGAAGTCATCTTCCCACATCTACGAAATCTATCACAATTCTTCCTATTTATGGACATAAACCGTGATACATAACTTTGTCAACCACAAATACTTGATCAGCCATGTAAAACATTATGAAGAGGCAAAATCCAACTTAAATCTTTCTTTGTCTGTTTCTTTGGAAATATTCTGAACATAACATCTAAGGTAACTGGATGACAGTAGAACCACCGCAAAGCTCTGGTACAGCCTGAGAACTGGAACAGACTTTTCCAGTTACCTGTTTTACACTTTACTTAAACACAAAAGCAACTTAAAAAGAAAAGTTCAGAAAGGTTAGATTTTTATTTCTGTTCCTGACTGAAAACAGATTTTCAGCAGACATATATATTTTTCCTCTTGCAAACAAATGAAGTGGCTCACCAAGGTAAATCTTGAGTAGATTCAAGAGTTTCCAACAGTAATATGGAAAATTCTCCTCAAATTTTCACCAGTGCAGGCTTTCTTAACTCAATTGAGATGAATAGACTGGAGCACTGAATACAAAATATTATAAGGCAAAATTAAATGAGATTCATCTTGTCATCCTCTCCAGGTCATACACCTTAATTCTTCTATACACAGGCAAGTTCCCAAAGCTAATACTGGCTAGGAGCTTGAGAACAGCTCTAATAGGCAAGTCTAAGAATGCCCCTCAGTAGCATATTTTGGTATCTTTGCCCTCCAGTGCTTAATGTGTGTCTGGGCTCCCTGCCCAATTCTGGGGAAGAGATGGATGCTTCAGATGGTACTGCTTAGTGTCATAAGGGATGTCATGGATCTGCTGACAGCATGTAGATTGAAAATGTCAAGGCTGAGGCACTGCCCTTTCTGTGTGTGTCATGAAACACTCATTCCACATCAACTGCATATATCCATGGTGCCTCTCCTTCAGTGTGAGTGCTCCCATCCATTAGGCACTCTGACCAGCACAACAAATTGGGTATGGTCAGGTAGGGCAGCATGCCAAGCGTCCCAAGACAACCCTGCTGTAAGTGCACCAGACTGAGGAGGGATGAACTCCAGATTTCCTGTACACTTTCAAGACATTAGCAGATAATATGGTAGATTTTCTTGGTTTTGTTTCTCTTCATTAAAGTAGTGCTGTTACAGGCAAAGATGTTTAATGGGGAATAAACTTGATGACTTTAACATTTCCTTGTGTTCATCTGGAATGGCCTGTACAAAATATTCTATTTAACTAAGCAAATCCGACAAGTTTAGACAACTGTTTTTCTCTCTTTCATCTCAAACTGTAAATAAATAAATGAATAAATAAACAAACAAACAAATAAATAAATAAATAAATAAATACGGGTATGTCTGCTTGGTATATTTATGTGTGTTAATCTAAGTAAAAATTGTCACTATACCCTCATGTGTTTTTTTATCTTTAGCTATGGAAATAGACTCAAAGCTATGAATTCTGCAACTGGTTCTGCACCATATCTGACCTTTTACAGTCACTGCCTGTGAGCACAGTGTACAGGCTTTTTGTCTTCCTAAGGTACTTCAACAAGATAAAGATGGGTGACTGAAAAGATGCTGCAGAATAAATGTCTGGGAGCAAATTTCTTAGTGTGAAAAACAGCCAGAGATCACTCAAGAACATTTGTAGCTCAATTTAAAAATAAACTGTGGCTTTACTCAACAGAAATGTGAAAAAGCTAAAAAATACTCACAGATTTGTAACTTTGTATTCCTCAATCATATTTACAAGCAGAAACTATCCAGGAAAAAAAGAAGAGTCATACCCCAAAATAGTATATACCCATGCTTCTAGCCAACTGGAATACTGCACACACAAAATTTTATATACATGCAAATAGGGAGATGAAATGCTGCAAATATTGTGGAACACTCATGATTAGAGCCACTAAAGCATGGCACAGATGAATGTGAGGGACTGCAGTCAGTAAAGTGACCACAACAGTCCTGCTCAGCTGCTGCCTAACCCTGAAGACATGCACCTGATCCTACTGAAGTCCGTATAGGCAGATATACACCTGCTTCTGTATCTGACTCAAACTACACCTGGCTAAGAAGCCCAAATTACTAAAGACTGACAGGCATCCAAGAATTAGAACAAAGAAACTGGCCTGGCATGATAATCAGCAAAAATATTCCTTTGTAGTTTACAAAATAATTCAATAATTGTATGATAATAATATTACCACAAATGTGAAGATGTCAGTCAAAATTTCAGTATGAAAATATAAGACAGATTAAAACATGGTGGTTGTTGAGGAAAACAGAAGAAAAGCTAAGCTATGGCTAGTTGAATACTACTTAGTCTTCAGACTGTCTTGAGAGAAAATATCAGACATTATGATTTCCACTGTAAATTTCCTCAGTGTCCTAAACTGCCTAAACTGACCAGACATAGTTCTAAATCATGATTTCTGTAAGGATCAGCTATTTTTTCCATAACAATAAATGTGAAAATACAGTATACCAAAAAAATACTTACTCATAAAATTAATAAAAACACTATTTAGCAGCTAAAGAGATGTTACATTGAATATACTTAATCTCTTAGGAATTCAGAGATACATCTTCTTGTAAGACACTACCACTCTTCTTTCTTTTTCATCAGAGTGATTCTTCCAAATATTTGAAATGACAAGAACACAGTTAGAGGAAAAGCAAAGAGTAATGAGCTTCTAGACAAAAACTGTATGTCAGTGCAGCAGACTCAATTCAAAAAGGTCTATGTTACCATCAGCCATATCACTTCTTTTAACACAGCTTGAGCTAAAAGAGGGTAGTCAAGGAAAATACCATAGCTGAACTATTTAGTATTGGTTTTTGAGAGAGCAGCAGCTAACAAGAAATAGAGGAAGAAAGTCATTTAGGGGCATGAAGTTACTTGTCCCTTCTCTTTCTAGATTTCCTTCTTCCCCCTCCTCAACTCTCCCCTAGGTTTAGCATACAAGATTAATATTTTATTACATTTTTGAGTATATTTAGCACAAGAACATAGACCTAGAGATGCAATGCTGCTCCAAAAAGCTCCCTGTAAAAAGATCAAAAAAGGAGAAATAATAAAAAATGAGACTTTGCAAGCATGTATAATAATCCTGAAATTCAAGTCTTAAATATCTCAAGCCAGAGCTCTTTCATGATTTCATCAAAAAATTTTATATTGGTGGTGAATTATTTTTCACTGCTCAGGTGGTAATCTACTACACTACGCTATATTCTTCTAATTCTGAATGACATAATCATTACATCTAAAGAGCACCATGATACACATACATCAGTGGAAAAAATTCTAGAGAAATTGGAAGGAAATCCACAGGACCATGCTCATGGTTCACATGGGACTATAACTTTCAAAACTGTCTAACTGAAGCAAGAAAAAAAATCATTATTCAGATTAACAATGGAAGAAAGAAATTGATTTTAGACACTTATTTCTGCATTTTAGTGCTGAATTTGTGGACCAAATATTTAACTGACCATCTTTCTTTCATTGAGCATTCAAAAACAAGAAAAACTGGTTCATTAGATAAAGAACCTAAAGATAACTGAGAGGTCAAACAGGAAAACACACATATCTCCATAGCAAATAGTGCCCCAGATTTATGCTGCCTTACTGTCACAATAATTTTCAGTTCTTAGCTATAACTAGGCTGTCAGAGACACATGTAGGATTAAAAGTACCATGCAGCTGAAGAGCTTGTGTATTAAAATGTATTATGCTATTCAGGCCATGTTCACTTTACAGAAAAGATCCATAAACGTCTAAAAAAGAGGAAGAGAGCATTTCCCAAAGGTACAATCCAAAGTTTTCAACATGACTTTATTGCCCTTAAAAGCGATAGTAATTTTCTGAAGCAGACTGAATGTGAATTGCTGTGCCACAGGAAAGCACCCAGTATAGCTACCAATTCTAAACATCCAGCTGAGGGAAAAACAAATTCCTTCAAGTATAAAGTTACTTAACTGATGAACAAGAATCAACAAGAACTATAATCAATTATTTCAATAAACAAAAAAAAAATGATAGTAAATGTGAAAATCATCAACACCAATGTTTTATTTTTTACAGGCTTTCATAGGAATCATAGAATCATAGAATGGCTTGGGTTGGAAAAGATCACCCAGTTCCAACCCCTCTGCCATAGGCAGAGTTGCCACCCACTAGATCAGGTAGCTCAGGGCCTCATCAGTCCTGGCTGTTGGGGGAGGTCCCAGTCAACTGGCGGCTAGCAAATGTGACGCCCATCTACAAAAAGGGCCGGAAGGTAGACCCAGGGAACTATAGGCCTGTTAGTTTGACCTCAGTGCCAGGGAAGTTCATGGAGCAGATTATCTTGAGTTTCATCTCGCAGCACTTGCAGGGCCACCAGGTGATCAGGCCCAGTCAGCATGGGTTTATGAAAGGCAGGTCCTGCTTGACGAACCTCATCTCCTTCTATGACAAAGTGACACGCTGGGCTGACGAGGGAAAGGCTGTGGATGTGGTCTACCTTGACTTCAGTAAGGCTTCTGACACCGTTTCCCACAGCATTCTCCTTGAGAAACTGGCTGCTCTTGGCTTGGACTGGTGTATGCTTCATTGGGTTAGAAACTGGCTAGGAAGCCGAGCCCAAAGAGTTGTGGTGAATGGAGTCAAATCCAGTTGGAGGCCGGTCACTAGTGGAGTCCCCCAGGGCTCAGTACTGGGACCAGTTCTCTTTAATATCTTTATCGATGATCTGGATGAGGGGATCGAGTAAGTTTGCAGACAACACCAAGTTAGGTGCATGTGTCAATCTGCTCGAGGGTAAGAAGGCTCTGCAGGAAGATCTGGATAGGCTGGACCGATGGGCCGAGGCCAACTGTATGAAGTTCAACAAGGCCAAGTGCCGGGTCCTGCACCTGGGGCACAACAACCCCAAGCAGAGCTACAGGCTGGGAGATGTGTGGTTAGAAAGCTGCCTGTCAGAGAAGGACCTGGGAGTATTGGTTGATAGTCGGCTGCATATGAGCCAGCAGTGTGCTCAGGTGGCCAAGAAGGCCAACAGCATCCTGGCTTGTATAAGAAACAGTGTGGCCAGCAGGTCTAGGAAAGTGATTGTCCCTCTATACTCAGCTCTGGTGAGGCCACATCCCTAGTACTGTGTTCAGATTTGGGCCCCTCACTACAAGAAGGACATGGAGGTGCTCAAGTGAGTCCAGAGAAAGGCAACAAAGCTGGTGAGGGGTCTGGAAAACAAGTCTTATGAGGAGCAGCTGAGGGAGCTGGGATTGTTCAGCCTGGAGAAGAGAATGCTCATGGGCAACCTTATCGCACTGTACAGGTACTGTAAAGGAGGCTGTAGCGAGGTGGGGGTTGGTCTATTCTCCCACGTGCCCGGTGACAGGAAAAGGGGGAATGGGCTAAAGTTGCACCAGGGGAGGTTTAGGTTGGATATTACGAAGAACTTCTTTACTGGAAGGGTTGTTAGTCACTGGAATAGGCTGCCCAGGGAAGTGGTTGAGTCACCTTCCCTGGAGGTCTTTAAAAGACGTTTAGATGTAGAGCTTAGGGATATGGTTTAGTGGAGGACTTGCTAGTGTTACGTCAGAGGTTGGACTCGGTGAACTTGG
Source organism: Stictonetta naevosa (assembly GCA_011074415.1). NCBI lineage: Eukaryota > Metazoa > Chordata > Aves > Anseriformes > Anatidae > Stictonetta > Stictonetta naevosa. Next base: position 13,282,472 of record CM021729.1, read on the forward strand.
AGGTCTCTTCCAGCCTAGGTGATTCTGTGTGATTCTGTGTGATCTAGCCTGGCCTTGAACATCACCAGAGATGGGGCATCCACAACCTCTCTGGGCAATCTGTTCCAGTGCATCACCACCCTCTGAGTGAAGAATTTCCTCATATCCTCTAATCTAAATCTCCCCTCTTTTAGTTTAAAACCATTTCCCCTTGTCCTGTCAAGAGAGAGAATACCACATTTATGATACACTAGACTGGTTTAGCCATGGACAAAATAAATTTTAGTGCAAATGGTGTTTATATAGTTAATGCTGAAAGAAAACCAGTGTTTAGTTTACTTCACTGGAAAGCCTGTGTACAAGAAGAGTATCTCACCCTTGTGTATATGTGGTCAGACAAATTATAAAGTGTTGATTCCAGCCAAGTATGACAATGTAAGTTACTTGTTTGGGAACAATAGCTTAAAACATCTTGGTTATCAAAAAAAATGCAGTAGTTCTAAAAAATTACTCCTTGCCTGTTGAAATCACTTAAGCTGTTTTTTGTTTGTTTTTGTATATGTTTTTTTTTGATGTTGTAGTTTTTTTGTTTTGTTTTGTTTTTCCCACTTCCCTGTTAAAATCATACCTGACATTACATTTCCTAAGATGAAAACAATTCTTAGCTAGGATGCTCAGTCAGTTTTACAACAGATGAAGAAGACACAAATTCATATCTCTAGTTGAGAGAGGAAATCAGCATGAAGAGAACTACTATAAACTTTTTCAATAATGTACTTTGGAAATCCCACAATAAAGTAGTCTTAAAAACAGATTCATTCTAAATTATGCACAGAAATATTCTCTCCAGCTTTGGGTTTTGGCTATAAATCTTGTATGTCACCATCTTAGTGGTATGAATAGAAGATCAACTCAGCAGCACAACTTACAGGTTTTAAAAATATGTGTGTTTTTTTTCGGTCATAATCCTTTGAATATGTTCAGTCAAGCAAGGCAAACTGAGCATATGATGCATGAAGAATTAATCAGAAGAGATAAAAGCTGTTGATGAGACAGTTTTCTTTGGTTTCCATTGAGAGGAACGTATGTATTCTTGAGAAGCCTCACACACTTGGAGAGGTATTCACATAAACATGTGTATGCATATTTGTTCAGATTACCAATATTTTCCCACTTTTTTTTTTCTTTTTCTTTTTGACAATTTCATCTTTTCCCCTTTTCTATAGGAAGCATGGTGCCCAAGGCTCTGGCAAGATGACAGCAGTCATATCATAATTAGCCATTCATCCACTTTCATCTTTTTACAGATGGTTTCTCCCACTCAGCTGCCATGGAGGGCTCTACTGCTACCAGCACCAACCTGGGTGCACAGCAGAATCTTCAATACGACATACCCTCTTATCACAAAAAAAAAAAAAAAGAAAAAAAAAATTGAAATGATACCCAACACCTCCTGGCAGCAGCTCCCTGACAGATCAGTAACACCGGCTGCAATATTTCCTGGAAAGAAAGGCAGCTCAACTACAAGGCACTGTATCAAGGTAAGCAGATGTATAGCTCCTTTTGCTGCCATTGGTTTAGAGAGCAGAGAAGCTGGAAAAAAGAGCTGTTTGGAGGTACAAAAAGTAACAAAGGGGAAAACACTATGAGCCTAGATGCATTGAAAGGCTACAACATACCGTGTGTCTGGGTTAAGGATGATGAAAACAGTGAAAAAGAGAGCACGTTTGCCATACAGGTTAGGGTGGAGAGCACAACAGTTCAATCACAGCCTTAATTTCTGCTCAGCAGCAAGGAGCACAGCTTTGCCAATCTCTGAATTAGGTTATTTGTCTGTTCTTTTCAAGTCAAAACTATATTTAAGTCATATATTACTCATGTGGGATAATGTAATGGTTATTTTGAATAAACTCTATAACATTCAGGTTAGAAATTATTCATGAAATATAAATTGCAGTTGGAAAAGGCATTTCTATATTGCCTACCCAGTTCCTCAGTAGTCTCTAAATAGGTTTACACAGTTGCCTCCTGTTCCCTAAGTGGTTAATTTAGACCACTTTATCCTTGTAAAGCAGAACCACACTCCTAATTAACTACTAAACCCCTATTCCATTGTCCTCAGTGAGAGTCCTAACTGCAGCATCCTTCTTAAACAAGTATCATCCCAGGTATTTTATTGTGTTAGAAGGTAGTCAAATTTGATCAAAATCTAAATATGATCCTCAGCCTGCTGACATGCAGTGAATTTGGTATTGTTTCAGTCCTGCTCTTATTTGACAAAATGCCCAGACAAGGTAAGGAACACGACAGACTGGGAGCATGAAGAATGCAACAGGGCATTACTAGTCTATCCAGCATGACATGGCACAAGTTCTCCAGATGTCTCAGACCTTTCTGAGATAATTGAGGCAATACTATCCCACAAAATCCATTTTAATTAAAACCTGCAGTTTCACCAGCACACTGTTCTCCACAGAGAAACAGAGAAAAATACATTGCTGGGTTGGTTTTGTTTTGTTTTCTTTTTAATTTAAAAAGCTGTTGACAGCAGCTGATAACTTTCTCATCAGAGGAAAACAAACATATCACCTTGAAACTTACATAAACTTTCCACACTTTAATACATGACTACTCGAATTAAGAACTGAAATGCTTTTCAAAGCCAAATGTTAGGGAAAAGTTAAAATTGTTCATACGCAGCTTCTACCCGTAAACATTTATCATTTATTTTTCCTATATAATTTTTTCCTCAACTTTTAGTTAGTAACCATGCCTTGTAAAGACATCTTGTTGTATTCTTTAGGAAAGAACAACAACAACAAAAAACTCTTATAAAATTTTATTTGAACATTAAGTCTATTTGAGACTTCATTAAACAGTGATAATGTATCCCTAACAAAAAAGACGACTTGACCTAGCAGCTAAATAAAGAGAACACCAAGACAAAGAAAACCTGCGTACAAATCTAAGGTATTTATTTAACTGACTTCTTTATATGCAAAAATCTATTGGTATTATGCAAGCAAAAACAGAAGTGAAAGATCTTACAAGACATTAGTGTCAAGCAGAGAATATTTTTTAGTTAAGTCAATGTTGCTGTATCATGTGAACAAGTGAAAACAGTCATTCTGAACTGCTCACAATCAAATCGGAGCTGAGAATGCAGAGATATAGGAGTGGATTTTGTTGTCTGTACAGAACACTAAAAAGTGTCATTCTTGTTAAAATACACTGGAGAAAAATGAAAACTCCTATTCACAGACTCCCCATCTCATCACCTTGGGGGACTAACAGGAGCCTGTGGTGAGAGTGATCAGAAGGACCCTGCAGTATCACAATGTCCCAGCCATGAACCACAAGCCAGGCTGAGGCCAGCCCAAACAGCTCTTTGGCTGTCGCCACTTCTCTGACAGCTCTTCAGGTCCAGGTAAGGAGGGGGATGAGTTGGTGAGAAGCCAGCAGCTCTGAGAGCTGAATATCTCCTGCCCCCCTCTCCTGACACAGGGCACACCCATATCACCCTGCTGTAGCCAAGAGGGCTTTTCACCTGTGCTAAAAGCTTAGGATGGAAGAATGAGAGGTTCTTGTCCAAATCTGAAGCATGACTTAATAATTAATAAACAACAAATTTTACTTTAAAAACCTTATTTGGAAAAAAAAAAAAAAAACTCTTTTACATTTCTGTGTCAAAGAGGCTGACAAAGGTCGTTGTCAAAACTGATTGCCAGGAATCACTGAGAAGTGCTACTGCAGGAGTCAGCCCATCTTCTTAGTGACAAGGGTACTTTAGGTTGGATATTAGGAAGAACGTCTTTACTGAAAGAGTTGATAGGCATTGGAATAGGCTGCCCAGGGAAGTGGTTGAGTCACCTTCCCTGGAGGTCTTTAAAAGACGTTTAGATGTAGAGCTTAGGGATATGGTTTAGTGGAGGACTTGTTAGTGTTACGTCAGAGGTTGGTCTCGGTGAACTTGGAGGTCTCTTCCAACCGAGATGATTCTGTGATTCTGTGATTCTGTGAAAGCTCGTCTACATCCAAGACTACCAGCAGCAACAGGTCTGTTATTATACAAGCCATACAAAAGTAACACAAAGAAGAAAAAATTATCTTCCAGTATTTCAGTTCAGGGTGATTTATCTAAGGCCATGCTCTACATGGTTTATCTCCTAGAGAAAATACCTGCAGTACACAATTATTCACTCGGTGCACAAACGCAAGAAAGGCAGCTCTGCTTGCACAGTCTGAAAATCAGTTTAAAAAGATGAAGCGAGAAACTTTACACTCATAACACTTCCTATTTACTCCATGTGGAGATTAATTATTTTTTCTATGAAGGTTATTATGCTTAGTTCGTAAAGTAGGAAATTAAAAAACAGAATATTCTGTCTTGCTTGCATTTCAGTAATTGCCTGCTCTACAGATCTGCTGTTCTTTTTTTGGCAGTTAGTATTCTATTATTAGGAGAGCATGGATCATAATGTCTTCTAATTGTTACTATCAGTTACATTTTCCTCCTGTTGTATAGAATTTAAAGGAGCAAACAAATAAAAAATTCCGTATGCTCCATTGTCTACATCTGTAGTATTTCATCCACGTATGCTTTAGCTTCACTGGTATATACTTTTCTCTAATAATTTTCATTGATATACATGAAAATATGATTTATTCATGAAAAATCATGGCAGAACCAAGCACAATATACTGATCTAATGTTAAAACTTGGATAGTTCCATATAAGCACAAAGGTTTGCAGAAAATGAGAACCACTATAATTTCCCATTTGAACCACTACCAGTTCACTATGGATTGTATTAGTGCCCTGTTCAGCAAAACACATAGAACAGGCTTGTAAGCTACATGACAGAGAAAATATTATTTAATAGCACTGAGGCTTTCGTATCTATACACCATGAGACAGACTTTTACTATTATGAAAATGTTTCAATTCACACGGTATATAAAGCTTTATTTTGGAATTTATGTACTATTTCTGCATCTTTTCCAACATTTCAGTTCTACACGTAAGCAAATGATAATTAGTAAACTAGAACTAGACAGTCAAACCAGCATAAGTACCCTCAACACCATCAGAGAAACAGCGTTTATACTCTCTAATTTTAAGTGGAGAGAGAAAAAGGCTAACAGGCAGGGTTCTGCCTGTATAGGATCAGTGTCTGCAGATAAAATACCTTGTTCTCAATTGCTGCCAGAGACAGACTATCCATTAGGTAACATCCCAATCAAATTACGGAGGAATACCAGCACTGCAAATCCTACCCGTAACAACCTAGCAGCCAGTGCAACTCGCAGACACAAAGGGAACGTGTTCCCCCAAGGGAACTGGGCAAGCAATCTTCTGCTGCATGCTATTTAACGTTTCTAAATGGTCAGCTAGAATGGCTTGAACTAGAAACTGAAATAGCCCAGTCCTGAGTGCCTATAGTTCACATCCAAACAGAAAATTATTTTTTTGCCAAAAAATGTTGCCATCAGGAATGCTGCAGGGACGACAACAACAACAAATGCTTTCTGCATGCTTGAATTCCACATCCAAAATAGGAAAGTCTTCAAAATAAATAAATAAATGAAAAAATACTTTACCAAGTACTTTATCAAACCTACAGGTGAAACAACACTTGTTCCTGTCCCATTATAAGAAGAGTATAAACGCACTTCAGAACAAGACAGCCTTTTGGTTAAAAAACAGCACCAAGCTTCTCAAATCCCTTCCTTCTCAAAATGTGGGGCCTCTCTATCAGACCATGCAATGGATAAAAGCAACATCCATCTGATACGGGTGGGCCTCTGTGCCACGATTAACCTAGAGAGTTGACCTACCATTGCCATGTTGAGCAAAAAGCACTTTTAGACTTTGTTATACAAACTGAAAAAAAGAAACATATAGCATGTTTCTTTTCAGCACATGTCAATCATGTATGATAACATCTTCTTCTGGTAGGGACAACTGCAGAACAAGGAGGAAGTCACAAGAAGACATGGCAGATGTCTGAGATACAGCACTGCACACAGTGGAAGTCAACTGTGTAAGACGTATATATGCAACCAAACATCTGCTTACTAAATAACAAAATGTGTAACTCACCATGGTTTGCATATTTACATAGCCCTGCTATGGAACACTTTGTAAAAATAAATAAATAAATAAATAGGTAGTGCTGAACTCAGGGATTTGGTACTCCTCACCAATCCACACAACCTGCTCCCAGCTACAGGTTTTAGTAGGAGGACACAAGTTCACTAATTTATACATAAGAGGCAGTTTTCAAGTACAAATTTCCAAAAAGAATGCAAAAATTGATTTTCTATTTCCTGCCTGTAGAAATTTGGCAGGAAATAGTAGTTTTCTCCTACTTTACTCTTTCCGATGGTAGGAAGGCGGATGATATCAGAACAGCCATTTTTTCCTTTATTTTTTTTTTTTCAGAATTTCACAGACTCTATGCCTGCCAGTAAGAGAAGGTGGGCTCTCCTACATCTTCTTTTCCTCCAGATTTGTTAACCAAATGTCCTCCTCCCCACTCCCTATGAGCTAGACAACTCAGATTTAATTAATGCATCCATAATAAAAAATATGTTCTACTTTATGTTAATTTATTTTTTTTAAATACTCTCAGCCTCTACTGGTATCCTTATTTGCAATACTTCACTAATTGACACAACTTTACAGGGCCCTGAGTATATAATTTAAATTATTGTCTTGGAGGAGAGGAATTAAAACTGAACAAAAAGAAAGAAAAAGCATTATGCTTTTCTGCTAATTAAAAATGTAAGTAACTCTATATAAAACAATCATGAAAGAGAAAAAGGCATGTCTTGTAGGCACAGTCATGTTAGGTTTATATAAAATAAATAATTCCAATAATAAACATATATGTTTTTATCCAACACATCCAAGTCCCACTTAACTCATCCTCTCCCTTCCCACACAGTTCCCCAGTCAGTGATCAGAGGAGACACAAACTCTTGAGTTTTCTACAAGCTATACTGGAAAGATTTTGTGGATGGGACAAATGTTATCTGCATACCTACCACAGAAACAGCATGCTGTTCAAATACGAGTCCTCTTCTGTCAACCAGGTAACACAAGCACTTTTTACAATTTCTTTTTTAGGCAGCAATCAATAGCTCAACATCGTATATTGCTAATACATATTTCTGTACAGTTAGCAATAAGCAGAACAACAAGGAGAGGACACCTAGTGGTGATCGAGGACAACTAGTATTATGTAACATGGAAGCAGCACATTTAATTGTTAATACAAAACCTGATTTGGCAAAGCACTTCCATTTACTTAATTTTTAAGCACTTTGGTGAGACTTAAATACAAGTTTGCTTGAATGCTATGAGCTATGCTGGCTCTGCATTATTGAGATTATTAGAAATAAAACAGTGAAGAGTAGGGTAAGACACTGTGTGTGATATGCTCAGAAATCCTGGGAATGTCTTTCATTAAACACCTGAGTGTTAGCAATAGTTAGAATGCTTATAAATGCTTCTGTATGCTCATTGAAAATGTTAGCCAAATTGAAAACCAGATTTCAGTACAAATCAAACCAAAATAAGAAATTATGCAATTCATAATTATTGCATACTTTACTGGATGAATGTTTGCAAAACATAACCTTTGCACATCTTGTAAAAAACATTTAGTGACCTTAAAATCTATTCTAATTCTAAATATCAGGCATCACAGAATGAAATATTTAGGTTACATTTATAAGAGCATGATTTTTTTTTTTTTTTTACTGATATATCTACAAGATATTGTTCTGTTATTAGAATAGTTTTAAGCAAAGCCTTTAAAATTTTGTTTTTAAGGAGTTTTGGAGAAAAATATTTGATGAATAATTTAGTAAAGTAAACTTTTAGCATAGGCAAATTTAAGGTAAAGTGGTATATCACTTAACTTCCCTTAATTGAAACACAGAAGAGAAAACTGTTGAATTCATATTTAAGAATGTAAAGTAGCTGTTTTTAACAGCATATTTGTTCTTAATTCTGCATATCTTATTCTTAATTGTTCAGTTATCTATGAGCATTTGTAACTAAAAAAAAATATTAGTTGCATGCAAATCTATGCAAAATGTTCAGGGGTCAGGCACTTAAGCACTCAATCTCTTTCAGAAGTATTTTCCAAAAAACAATTTTATGAACTTCACCATTCATCAATTTCTATTTTGTTTCAAGCAATATGTTTTGTTTTTGTTTTCTTGTTGTTGTTTGTTTTGTTTTTGTTTTTCCGTATGGCTTTGCTTTTAAGCTATCCACTGTCTTGTTCTCACCATATTCATTTCCTGATCAGGAAATGATCAGGAATCTGATAGTGGTTCTCTCATAGTGAATTCCCTGAATTTAAAAAAGTTAAAGTAAATAAGAATTAGATTCAGTAGTTTGTATTTGGGCTTTGTTTTTCTGTTTTGTTTTGTTTTTTGTTTGTTTGCTTGTTTTTGGAAACAAAGCCAAAAACAAAAAACAAAGCAAACCCACTTTTACAGTAATTTCTGCAATTTAAATAGCTAAATTTTCCAGGCATGTTGTATTGCATAATTTTAAGTGTATGATTTATTTTTTAACATCTGGGTTGTTCATCTGGCATATTCAATCCAGTAGCTAAAAAATAATTTTAAGACTACATGTATTTGCAGATTCAGTAAATGAATTCCTGCCAACACATCCCCTGTACTTTCGTTTAAATGTTTCTCCTCATTTCTACTGAGTTATTTGTTTGGATAAACTATTCACACCAGACCAATGTATCAATCATTTCACATATATTGCACTACAAGCTACAGTTCTGTTCACACATAACTGTTATGGAGAATGCATACAATATTTACCTCCTCGTGGAGGATGTTCACAGCTTGATACTGATTCAATTGACTTAAATGATGTGGAAATAAATAAACCACATTTCATTAGTATCTTATAAAAATATTTAACATTTTTGCCTATTCCTCTTAAGTATCTTCAGGATACTAACCAACTAATCAACTCAAGTTCAAATTAATGATACCAAAAATGGAAAAGCTCCAACAATTTCAACCTGTCATTTCTGTTTGAGGACATATATATACTTCAGTGGAAAAACAGTCCTGTTATATAACCTGGCTTGTTCATTCGTCAGTTTCCCAGAAAGTCTCCACCTGGCAGTTTATGATAAAAGAGTTTGCTGACCGTCCTCTCAATGTTTTTGACATAATGCTCATTATTTTGTATATCAATACAGAGTATTTCAAATTTATCTGCATCGCATTTAAAACCAACATGTCAGTGAAAATATGAGAACAATATTCAATTCATTTAACCACACCCAAACAGGCTCCAGCTCTGTGTCATAAAGATTTGTGAACCGGTGCTCTCTGTAGTGCATATGCACACAGAATACAGAACAGATGAATACCATCAGCAAAGGTCTCGCTGACTGCCACTGTGGGATCATCCATTTATTGTTTTCTAATTCAGCAAAGTTCAGCCAGTTCGTCCAAACAGTTTGCTGTTTTAAAACATTTCAGTGCTGTAACATATAATTTCTTCAAAGTGGTAATGGATCACTGCACATAACAGTTTCACACCCAGCATTCAAAGTAATAATCAACTACTGTGATAACAGAAGCCAAATACGAAAATCCATATGACTGCTTTCATTTCTGATATCCATAAAATGCTAGAGAAAAGCAGATTCCGCATGACCTCCCAGCTAGCAGTCTTACTCAAAGCAGCCAAGAAGCCCATTGCTGCTTCACTGAAGGTTCAAAACCAGGAACAAAAATACTTCAGATCCCCTTCCATCTTCCTGGGAACAGCCAGGGAGTATTATAATGTACTATCAAACATGAAAAGACAGACTCCGCTCAGGTTTTAGTACTTTGCAAATAAAGTATCATACAGAAATATTTCATAAGTTTCACCAGGGCAGCAAAAGGTGAAGTTACAATCAAGCAGCCAGGAGAAATCAGCAGCCACAGGCTACAGATTGCAAGGGCCAAAAAAACAGTTATTGCTAGTAGGACTAGACCCTCTAGTGACTTCTATTCCCACTCAGTTCAACTATTTGTGATTTAGAATACCTGATTATCATTGGCAACAGAGGAGAAAGGGGAAAAGTACTAATTTGTCTGGTTCGTAGGTCTTTATAGCTATTAACTTAAGCTGCCTGGAAATAATGTCATTGAATGCATTTTAGAAGGTTGTGTCTCTGTAAAGCATGGAGGAGAAAAAAGCATAACTTTATGGGAGAACTGCAAGATATGCTTAATCATTTGCCTAAGTTAAATCGAATACAAAGCTGCAGTGCTCCATTTCTGTGTTAAAAATATGGTTACAATGCATTACAGGGAAGCAAATAGAGTTTAGAAAAACACTAATAAAAATAATGACCTATATCAGGAGTTTTTTGAGAAACAACTACAAATTTATTACACATTTGATACTTAATATCATTCAGCTTCATGCTGTTTTCAATATAATCTGACTTTATTTGTGAGATGGCGTAGCACTGAGGTTTCTGCTAAAATGCGGAGTGAACATATTACTTTAAAAGGGAGTATATGGCAGAGAAAGCACCAGAAATGGCAGCAAATAATCCTCCAATATTCATTTAATTAATTAAATGTTTATTAAAATAAGTAAATAGATTTATGTAAATCTATTTTCATAGTGTTCCAATGAAAACACTTTACAAAATAATTCTCATCACACTCGCTGCAAAAAAATATTTACAAAACAGCAGTTATTTTTTCCTACATTTTTAGGACTTCCTTTTAAAATATATTATGATATTTAGAACTGCAGAAATGTGGACAGGCAAGAAATGAAATGCTTGAATCATGATGGTATGTGCCAAAGCTCTAAACGCTTCCTAGACATGGGCATGCCAAATTAGGGAATGCCAAAATTTCCTGGAAATGTCACCATGCCAGATTGGCAGGCAGGATAAGGTCACATCTAGAAATAGTGGAGCTGACAGTTTAGAAGGAAATGATTCAGAATTTGAAATACCCATTTTTATAAAGAAGGTCAATATTCGATATATTCAGCCTCCAAACAATGAGCGTTCTAGGAAATGTACTCAATTATAAGTGGTTTCAATTTTTCATATCAAACAAAAATACGAACATGTATGTTAAGTTCTATGTGATTACAAGAGTGTTTATTTGATGCTAAATTCTAGTCATGGAACTCAAAGGCAGCTTTAGGTTGCTGCTAAAATTTCTGATGTTCTCAGAAGGAGACCATCCAAGATCATTGTGCTGATGACACATAATTTTTGTTTCTGTGGTTAGCAGACAGAAAATGGTTCCAAAAAGGCTTTTCTACTAGCATGTCTACATAATTATGCTAACTGGTGAGTAAAAAGCTTTTATTCCCGTTCTGGTTCCTCCACAGCTTTTCAGAGTGACCTGAACAGATTTTCTTATTTTTATATGAGAATGATGTTACAATTGTGTATTTGTATCTCTTACCTCTTCCCACTGGTGTATGTATCTAATAAGTCTTGAAAGGCGTAGTAAACGTAACAGGCTGAGGATTTTTGTAAATCTCACAATACGAAGTGCTCTTGCTGTCTTGTAAACCTCTGAATCCATTCCTTTTTCTACAATGAGAAAGATATAATCCACTGGTATTGATGAGATGAAGTCAACCACAAACCAGCTCTTTAAATAATTCATCTTAATGACTTTAGGGTCCAGTATTATTTCAGAGCTGTCTTCATTAACAGTCCCAGTTCTGAAATTCATGATCAAGTCCAATAGAAAAACAGTGTCTGATGCCACATTGAAAATAATCCATGGTGTTGTTGTTTGTTCTGTGAAGAATGTGATTCCAACTGGTATAATGACAAGGTTTCCAACCATCATAATGAGCATAATTAAGTCCCAGTAAAACCTGAAAAAATGGAAGAAACAGAATGGTTGATGCAATGAGGTATAACTTGTTTAGAAAAACAGTCCATATCACACCACCAACTTCACTTCAAGCATACTTTTGGCTCTGTACAAATTAATTACAGTACTAAAACTCAGTATCAGTTTTTCCCAAATGTGTTAACATTTTAGGTGTGTATTTACTTTGGGTTAGCAATTACACTATATTTTTGTATAGAGATACTACATATAGGCAGATGCTTGATCTTGTTAATGCTAGGACAACTTTTGTTTCTGACACAACTTTGTTTTAACTCATTTAATATATTCACAGTCACTAAAGAAAAAGTAATTAATACTCTTCATTATGTGCCTTCCTTCTCAAGAATATGTATCTAGGATAAAGACAGTACCATGCTTATCACTCCATCTGAAAGGTATGCGTGTGGCACTCAGTAGAATTCTCCAGACCCCTGTCAAAACCTATTAGTAGTGTGTTTATATAAGTAAAATTGATGTCTTTTGCCAATCGCAAGTGCTGTAGCAATGCAGTACTTTTATTTATTTATTTATGGATTCTGTCAAAAAGGAAATCCAAATATCTAACAGATAACTTATTAAATGTAATTGCCTCTATGAATAATGGCATTCATGCCATTACAGTGCTAGAATAAAATCATGGGAAGAGAAAAAAAAAAAGCACTGAAGCAAAATAAAATAAAATAAAATTGCTTAACAACAAAACTTTCATCCTCTTTTAAAATCTGAATTGAACTTCCATGCATTTTTACAACCTGATAGACTATCATCTTTCAGAGGTAGCTAAAAAGTTACCTCTGAAATAGCAAGTTGCAACTTCCATGGTATAAAATGGATATTGCATTTCACTATTTTGCTCCAGTATCACCTAAATTCTCCTCTCTGAATGCCAACAATGCTTGATACAGAATGGTAAAAAGCCAGGCTCTTATCTTTAGCACCTACTATAATAACAGTGAGTAAAACTGCCTGTTACATAGAACACACATCCATCCTGATGGAAGATTTTCAGGGGATAGTCATATATGCCCAACAGATTCTAAGAAAATTATGCTAACTCCTGAATGTTAGATTGTCAAAGAAATTTAATCTTCATCAGTAAAAGAACTGAAACTGAACATAGGAAAGCATGAACCCCAAGTATGACCTCTTGTTCTGTTTGAGGACAGATCTAGCTTTGCAGTCCTACACTGAGCAGGTAGTGGGACTAGATGGCATCCCACAGTTTCCTCCTAACCTAAATTATTCTATGATCCTATGACTTTCATACATTCCCATGCAAGGCATCACTATCCCTACATTTCCAGATCAACCCCATAAAAATCACTGATCCTTATTCACTAACAGAGAGAGAGCACAAACTATACATGCTCAACATTTGAAGTAAGAAAGACAGCATGATCTGTTCAGCTTAACAGTCTGGAAAGGCACAGAAACCAGTCAACAGCTGTTCCCCCTGGACTCAGTGGCCTTTCTAGAAGACCAGAGGCATCAAGGGCTTCACAAGGACCTGACTGCTGGGGCCATCGGCTGCAGTGAGTTTTGGGTGGTGAACAGGTCACCAGCACAGAATCCAGCACTGCCTGCCTGGTTGCCAACATGGTAAATGTTCATGGCAATCTATGATAATTATAAAAGATTAATTGGCTACAGAATGTTTCAGAGCCACGTTTTGTTTTTGCAAAACTTGCACACAACATACAAGTTATATTAGATTCTAAAGATGGCTTGTTGTATTCTCCAAATGATCAGGGTTTATAAATTCCCTGTATTTCAAGCTTAATCCTGAAGATATTTTTCAGTTCACAAATTGCTATCCTAAGAATCCAAATTAAACAACTATAACTGAACAGTAAAAGAAGAGTGGCATAGGATTGAGGGTGGCATGAGAATTCCCAGTTTTAAAATTCTTTATTCCAAGGTAAGGCTACGGAGATCAAGCTTGACTTACATTTGATAGAGTAGATAGCAAAGTACCTTAACTGACACTCAGTAATTGCATAAAATAACCTTTACAATTATTCCTCATGTGCAACGATTTCTGCCTTACATATTTTCAATTTTGCAACAAATATGAAGACTAACTGCTATAAATGTATTTGAGCTCAAAATTTGATGGTACCCACCATACCTACACACCTGCAAAAACTTCCATATTTATCTCCTCATTTCTTTAACTAGTAGGCTTATTGCTGTACTAGATACCTCTTCAATAATCCAGAATTACCATGCAGAAGGAGACACTAAATGTATATATCACTGCTACCCATAGGTAAAATTATCACAAGCGCTTCTACAAAGCTATCAACCAAACTTTTTCTCAAAGCTGTTTTAAGGAACATACTTCTCCACAGAATCCTGAAAATGAATGGGAAATAACAAGAAAATAATCACAAGAGATGTACATGTATCTGTACTCTCTCCTAAACAAAGTATTCCCTGATTTCAGGTCATAAGTGCCTAATCATAAGAGTAGTTATGTAACTGAGACTAACCAAAGCCACACAAAAACCATCCACCAAAAAAAAAAAAAAAAAAATCTAATACCAAACCACCTGATTTTATACTACAATAATCCAGTTTAAAGGATCATTATGCACTGTGGTTATACAAAACACACTAGCATTCCTGATGCTGTATGTCAGCAAAAGTTGTGTTAAGTCAGGGCTTCAGTCATAAAATAAAATCTAATGCCAAGGTCTACAAGATTGCATCAGTTTTATATTTTGATTTTAGTGCACAATGTAGCATAATCTGATTACGCAGCTAGAAAAAGTCTTATTAGAGTATGATTCATTTTTCATTTAGAAATGAATCATATGTTTTCCTTTAGGAAAATGTTTCCAAATGCCATTTTCTTGGCCACATTATATGATATTTTTCTTTCAGGTGAGAAAAAATAGATGTAATTCCCTGTATTGTCCTCTGTAACCTGTGCAGAGAAAGTAAGACAATGCGTTCCTTACCCAGCAGTTCAGAACATCCTACTATACACCTATTTGAGAGCCAACTGAAAAGCTTCAGAAGGCCATGCAAAGAGCTGCTATTGAGACAAAGAGTAACCCTTTGTTTCAAGCTATTTTTAGAACTATTTATTTGGTTTAGCTGCTCCCCTCCACCCCCATGAGGGTGGTTATAAATCTTTAAAGCTTACAGTCTCAAAGTTGCAGATTTATAGAAGGTACTAAGCATGTTGACAAAAAGCGAGGAAGTGATAAGCCTATGACACAAACTTGTTGAGGATGAGTCAAAAAAGAAGAACCAGGCATAACAAGAACTTTGAAAGCTCATAATGACATGCATGGACTATCCATAGCAAATGGCTGTAGAGCTTACTGATCCTTCAAAGCTAGCTCAGTACAGATACTGTACTCAGTACAGCTACTGCTAGTTGACATTAACCAAAACCACAGTTATCAGCTCTGAAATCTGCACTCAGTTATTACTGAAACATTTGAAATGGTTCTCAGAGTTTTTATATCTCTAGGTGAAAAAAGTCTAAGTTCTGGAACAGTACAAAAGCACAGTTTTAAGAATATTTTTCTATATTTTAAAAAGACATTTTATGCAGGAAAACAGCACACAATTACTTTGATATTGTCAAACATAACTATTTGAATCCAGTCCTCTTTCCCTGATCTTTTCACTCATAATTTATCTTCTGTACTTTCCAAACACACTGATGACAAGGTGTTTTTTACATCTCCAGAACATGCTGAAACTTTGGTGGTTTATTTATTGCTACTAGTTCTGCAGAACAGGACATACAGTCCATTTAAAATGAGTGCCTACCAAAGAAGTGATAAAAATAATAATAATAAAAAAAGCCTTAGCATTAATTAATCAATGTTTGTATCAAGCTTAATAATGTAATGCACTATAAATTCTAGCAGGAATTTTATTTTCTGCTTAATATATCCAACCCAAAGAAAGCTGTGTTTTAAAGAACAAAAAATCAGCTCTAAACTAGGTAATTTGCTGTATAACTTGTTGTATATACAACAGTGTCAGAAATCATTGAGATCTGCATTTCCTTTTATTTTCTGGATGCTGCCCATTAACACAGTCTCATTGTCCTTGAATCTGTGCATATTGATAAATGATTATCCTTATGGTACACCTGCCTTGACCTAGCAGAAGTTGTCAGCATCTCACAAACCAAGCAGCAGAGCTAACAGCATCTCTAAGGTATTGGGTGTTTTGACTTGAGGCTACCGAGGAGACAGGGCTTTGCTTAATATGACAGCTTTCTAGTTTCCAGAAAGATCATGAAAACTAGAGTATTAAACCAAACCAAAACAAAAACTTCTTGAAATTCAGTCACAAATACTCATCAGCCATGTTAGAAGGCTGAAATGCTAGAAGGAATGAAACATATATTCAAATTATTTATAAAATATCTTTCAGTCCAGGCTTATCCAGACACAATTTCACTCTACACAGTCATGGAATCAAGAACTGTAGAAAATTGTCACAAGTTTTCCATGGAAACTTGTCTCCTCTTTAGTTAAATATTTTGATCGGCTAGCAGATGCTCAGTGAAATGAGTACTTGACATCTTCCTCTCACCTTCAAACATAGCTTTATTTCTTTTACTTCATGGATCACCAATTCACCATACAGAGAAATCAATATCTTATATAGGACAAATCTGAGTAGAAATAACAGTAATTTAAAACTTTATTACAGCATAGTGTATCAAGTACTAAACTTGGGATTAGCCATATCAGAATTTGATTCTCACAGGACATGTCATCTTTCTCTTGCTTTGCAGCTCTATTAATTTCATTCTTTTAGTAACAGAGAGCAAAGCTAAACACACCTGAAACCATCTGCAACTTTCAGAAAATCATCAGAATGTGCTGGAGAGGACAGAAGGAGGAAGAGGGGAGGGTGTTCATCAGGCACCCAGAGTTCTTTTTCATGATGACACAGGTGTCCACCCACCCATGTTTTTTCTGGGGAAAAAAGCATGTAATTCTTTACATTTTTTAACAGAAATATTGCATTCAATATCCTCCATGGAAGGAGGATTAAATATTTAAAAATTGCAAATATATTGTGAAGTGCTTCTGTGACTTATAAGTTCTGACCTTTGTATCACATGAAAGATGATATAAAATGAAGCAATCTTTTTATTTCTCCAAACATATAATTTGCTATAGCCTAGCTCTGTGATCATATTAATACAAACATGTTAAAATAACCAGTGAATTTCACTGCTCTTCAGATTTGGCATTTTTTTGTTGGCAAACAGGTTACTTCTGCAGTTGTGTTCTTCTTCTACATGGATAAAACTTTTTCTCATCTGAATGCACTCATTCTTCAAGGTGTTCTTGTTTTTTTCAAAGGTTCAGGACTACACTTCATTCTGCAAAGCTTTAGGAAGGCAAAAGGTTGGGTTTGGTTTTTTTTTAAGGAGAAAATATTCTCCTGAAAATTTTATTTATATTTCTTATTCACCTCTGTTTCTTCTCTGACTGCTTTCACCTTGTTAATAAATTCAAATGAGGAATCTTGCAAGGTTGAAACAGTCCCTTTCATGCCTTACTCCTACCTATTTTAAAGCAGTAGAATAGAGTACTAAGAGCATCTCCTGAACTTCAAGTGCTGATCTTGAACTGCAGAAATATTGTTAAGTAGTAATATTATTACTGGTAGGAGCCTGTGATAGTCTCATTTGAAAACATCATCCAAATTTGCTATTCTTTTTTCATTTAAAACATATCAAGCTTAATGAACTTTCACTGACTTAAGGAAAGCTCCAGAAAGGCTTCTCTACCTGCCTGAGAAGGGTGAGTCTAGGATGAGGCTGAAGTTCTGAAAACTCAGTTTCACAACACAAATTACAAGCAGTGCTGGACCTGGCAATCTTCCAGCCCAAGGGCTTTATTCTCTTTCAGACTAAAATCAATTAAAATAAAATTAATTACAATCATAATAATGAAGACTTTGGATGGTCTGAAAACTTCATTTGATGTTAAACCAATACCGAAGTCCTTCACTTCAAGACTAGCCATATATGCTTGTAGATCCAATCTGTGTGCTTTACTATTATTTTTTAAATATTGATGCAATTCTCTGCATGGTATAAGAAAATGAATTCAAAGACAAATTAATAAAATTCAGCAATGCCGAATCCTTTTTTTTTTTTTTTTATGCAGCTATACGCTGTACCTAAAAATTAACAAATTGTACAGTTTCATACAACTTTTTTTTTAATGAGTTTTACTGGATAAGAAAACACAATTAGCATTGGAGATTTGCAGTTTCTAGCTCAGTTGCAATTATATGCATAAGGCAGATGATTAGATGAATGTAGCTCTTGGGGAAGCCGATCAGAGCCCAATGAAGCCAATGAACAGCAATTTGCTCCTTTTGAAAGGCTTTGCTTATGGCATTTCTTTCAGTTTAAAGCTTGAGTGCATCACAGCCTTGGTTACTAGAAAAGAAAAGTTGCAGTACTGTCCACAGACAGCGATTGTAAGTTTGTCTGATTTCTATTAAACTATTATGTAAGTACTTTTTTAGTAAATTCAGGTAGTGGATGGGACATTTCATCAGAAGAATTGTACTTATTAGTACTGATGCAATAGCTTTGGTCCAAAGTTTTCATAGCATTTTACAAGCATTAACAGATTACGTCTCATATTCTGAGATGGAAAAATAAAGGCAGAAAGCAGCATTACCCTCACTGCATATGGGAGAGGAGGATGGAGAGGACAAAGAGAAATTTATGTAACATGGCAATATTATTTAATAATGAGTCTCTTTGGTTTTAGCCAATAATCCCCTACCATAAGTGCTTGAATACATCTGCTGTTTGCAGTTGGTTTTCCTCCAGAGAAACTTATTAAATTACAGTAGAAAGAATTAAAGTCTGACTTCCATCTAACCTTGGGCAAGAGAAGTGCACTGCTCCCAGAGGAGCTTTGTCAATGTGCTGGAATGCCCTCACCTTTGCACAGCTCCTCCCTCCTTCAGGCTCACTCCTTGGTGGAAAAAACAAAAACAAAACAAAACAAAAACAAATCAAATCAAATCAAAACAAAACAAAACAAAACAAACAAACAAACAAAAAACAGGCTCTAGTCCTGTCCAAACATCTACCACCTAGCAAAAAGTGCTGGGGAAGAGACACACAACTGAGTTTGCTGCTGGAAAAGGTTGAACCTATCTGTGCTGACCTGTATGACAGAACAATCCATAAATATTTCAGATCATCAAAACTGCATCTGTTCAATGCTTCCAACATGCCTCACAAATAATACATCTTCCCCAGACTCTTTCTGTTCATAATGTTGAACTCTAGCCTCTCAGTATCAAGCAACATTTTGTGTAGGCACTCTAAATGATGTGTTTTGAATTCATATTGCCATTGATAAATCAATCACTAATTGCCAGACTCTTTAAGTGTCAGCAAATTTCTGTAGCAGATCACTGAGGGGAAGGGAAAAAAACATTCATGTTCTCAAATTAGAAAGGACCACTTCACAGGCATGAGAAAAACTCTAAAAGAGGTGGAGATCCAAGAATATTTCAGCTGCAAAACAATCTTGTATCTCATGTTGGAGCACTTGCACTAATTAAGAATTTTGTAGTGACAGAAATTTTAAGAGTGCCATTTAAAAACATGACATTTAGGATGCCTCTATATGAAGTAAAAGTTGAGAGGCTTAAATTGGGAGAAGCCTTCTGTAATTCTTGTCAAAGAATTTTTTTTTAATGCCTTAGATATTCTTGTGCAGAAAACAGCAAATGCCTTATGGCTAACATGCCTATTAATATGCTAACTACTGATTTATGTCAGAATAATAAGAATTAATATTGCTCTTTAATATATATTTTTAACCAATTAAATCTCCCAGCTATTGGTGTAATATTTAAATGTTTAAAGCTTCTGCTGATAGAGAAGAGTTCATTTCTATCTTCAGAGACGGAGCAGGAGAAGAGATGACAGGGAAAACATTCCTCAGCAGTTACTGACACATCCCACTCATGACTATTGGTGAGGAACTGGCTTGTGACCACCAAGTGAGTTGTGACCATTAGCTTTTCTGAGGTGAATACCTCTGAAAACAAAAAGAAGACATGAGTATAAACATAGTGAACAAAGAGATCAAGATTTCTGGCATTTGACAAATATACTAACAATTCAGTTCTGATTTTCAGGTTGAAAAAAAAAATAAATCTTTGTGCATATTGTTGTACAAAGATACAGTACAAACTGACAACCAACTTCAAATAGCTGAACATGGTGTATCATTCTTGGAAAAGTTAATTGAAGGAGAGATTGGGCACTACGTTAAAAAAAAATGATGTGGTCTTCAAATTCAAGGGAAAAAAAAAAAAAAACAGATGCAATTAGAAGAACTACAGACAGATGTGAAATAAGTGAATGGATTACCTATTCAGACTTTTCATTCTTACATCATAAGTAAAAACAAATATACCTGAGAGTATTCATATGCCTCTTATGTATCTACACAGATATATTAGATTTTAATGCAAGATAAGTAATCAAATTAGGAGAAATATATCAAATTATTATTCACTTTTACAGCTATTTATGATTGATCTTCCTCAAATACAAAAGCAAGTATTGGCAATGAAACAATATTTTCACCCTTTCCTTCAAAATAAGTGGAAGTATGGTTCTAAAGATCAGTAGGTTGGTTTCTTGTAATCCATGAATATCACATTGCAGGAAGTCATTGGCTTCAAAAGGCACTCTATCTCCTTAAGTGAGGTATGTTGTTGATATCTTCTCCTTTGACTTAGCAGATATAAACTACAGCAGAAACCAATAACTTCTCCCCAGGTAAGGTAGCCACTAGATCAGAGAGTCCTTCCCACTTTTTTGCTCTGTCAAAGCACAACAACTATGAGAGGTGATAATGATGTTGAAAATATCCATGTCAGAAGTGCAATGCAAAGTAAATATTAAGGTTCAAATCCTCTCCTCCGAACAATGGAAACTAGTCTGTACTTTCAACATCTGGGCTGATGGTTTTCATTCCTGAGCTGACCAGTGAACAGAAGCATTATTATACATGCTCTGATAAACAAGCTGAATATGGTATTAGTCTCAGTTGGTATTTTGTAAACCAAATTCATTGTATCAATTTGCTTATATCACTAAAAAAATCAATTAACTGAAAATACAATTCATACCTCACCAAATACTTTAAGAAATGGCAGAAGCCGGCTTAAGCCTTTCCCCATGCCTACACATGACAATACCCTGTTTGCAGGGCAACACACCTTGCGATTTCTGTGCTAATGCATGGGTAGGAAGGTAAATGCTCAGCTAAGAAGTTCAATATCAAGTTTCACCATTTTCTCTCAAAACAAAATTTCACACTTCCTATATTGAAACACCTGTCCCTACCATGAAATGCAGCTTGTGCAGGCTTCTACTCCTCACACCAACCATATTCAGAATCCCCCATTTGTTTCATTATTCTGCTGGCATCCAAATCCCTCTGTTAGCCATTTGCCTTCCATAATATTTAAATGGATGCAACACAACAATTTCTTTAAGATCTCCCAATTTACATACTGAATGCTCCAATCCTATCATTCTTTTGACAGCATAGCTCTCTGCATGCACCACCAAAACAAGCCAGCTCATTATGCTGCCAGACAGCACCACCATCAATCAGATAGACCTGCTATTCGCTTGTTTAAAACAAAAAGGAAAATCCAGAACAGAAAAGCAAACAAGGAAGAGAATATAGGATGTTCAAAGATATTCTTGTTACTGGCCTAAGTAACCATGATATTATAGTTTTACCTCTGCTCCTCGTCTCCTTTTCATGCCATTTTACTCTCTAATGCTCCAGCAAGCCCCATACAGCCAGGCTTAAGGAAAACCTCTTCTAATACAGTTGCAAGAAACTCAGCCAAGGGTAGAGGTTTGGAATACAAAGCAAGTTTCTGGGTATGCAAAATCCATCTCTGAGATTTATGAAGAGTGCAATCAAATACTATTGCTGAACAGCTTTTTTGTGTGATTTAATTCAATATAAGGAAACAAAGAAGGCTCTTTTTCAATAAGATTGCTTTGGTTATTCTAAAAACTAAAAATAATAAAAAAGCCATCCCCTTAAAGACCAACATTCTCCCTGTGTATGTGTTTATTAGGTATTTTTCAATCTGCAAAACAAGAGATAACCTGCAACATCAGGCACTCTGTAAAAATTGCCTCAACATGAAATGCAATGAGAGCTTTTCTCTTTCTGATACACCTTTGCCAGCAGCAGTAGTGCTAGGCATATTATTCCCACAGCTGTAATTAAAAAATGAGTTTCCATTGCAGTTTTTCACAAGTGTACACAGCACTGCAGTGGATGTTCAAGATCCATTTCTAAAAACTTAACCTTTACTACATTTTTGTGTTGAAATATGTCTGCTAATTATTTTAATTCAGTCATATGAAACAGTTGTTCAACCACTGGAAGACAGTTGTTGACACTACTTAAATTAGTAAAAGTTTCTATTCTATCTAGATTGAGACAGAACCATTGGAAGTAAAGTTGTTATACAAAATCTGTTTATTGGATGAAGTTTTTTTTCTCTGCAGTTGCCCGTATTTTTTTTATTAAAATATGGCAATCACTTTGAGCTGCAGAGTAACGTCATTTTCAGCCTGAAAAAAATAAAAGATTGATAGAAATATAAAGATCTGAAAAATTATTCAAACTTTACTATAGATTTTGTTACAACCTTCACTTATAAATATTTATCAGACAAAAATATAAAAGGGAAATTATTTAATAACCTACTTCTCCACCAGCGAGCTTCATATTTGGTAGGGTGCTTTGTTTTTCACAGTTAACTTTGAAACCTCTTGGTGCAAAAGTTCTCCATCTTCAGTATTCAGGAGTTCAAATGAAGCACTCCACTATACCTCTCTGGGATTGTGCAGCCCCCAGGCTAGTTCTGGAGATCAGGCACACCACGCAGGTTAGAGGTGACACTGGAAAGTGTGCGCCTGCAAGCAAAGCTGCCTGTAATAGTAGCCACTGATAAGCTGCTCTAAATAAGAAACTTTGGTCAGGGACCTATGACCTGAAGGACAACCAACAGCAAAAGTAACGAGGCAGCTATTTACTACCTTGCAGACAGATGATTATTGCTTTGAGACACCAAAGCAGAAAGAGCTTCCCTCTAACATGGCAAATAAAATGTCAGATGCCCATCTTTATCTTTCATCCATATTCAAGCAAAATGAAGTTGTCTATGTACAATAAATAGGTTTCTGGCTTTCTGCAAATTAAAACATTTTACTTTGGAGATCTCAGAATATGTTTCTACAATCCAATATTCCCTCAGAAAGACAAAATTTAATTTAGCCAAATATTTGTGCTTACTTTTGGGAGCACAGTGAGTGATGAACTATTCAAAGAAGTTTAAGATATAGAAGGGCAATAATTAGAAAAGACAAAGAGATGTTAATAATTCATCGGCAGAAAACAAAGAAATTTAAGGTAAAAATTTGTTGGTAGAACTTCTCATCAGAATAAAAATACTGATAGAAAAATACCTCAGAAAAAATATGATATGTAAACAGCACAATTAAAATATATAATCTGAATGAAATGAAATAGGAAGCATATTCAAGTTATTCTGATATATTAATTCAGAGAATGCACTGAACCCATGGGAGGCAATGTTTAAAAATCAGTTTTGCTCCTTATGCCTAGAATTGTGAAAGGTATTCAGCTGTGGAGTCCAGATGCTTAAAGTACCTGGGTCCCCAGCTTCTTTTGACATGCAAAGATGGATAGGCTCCTAACCTCCATCACAGATCTTCATCTAGCATACTGTAGATTGGCACACACTGTTCAGAGCCCTGGGTAAAATTTACTTTTTCAAAGCCATTCCAGAAATGGAAAACTTTGTACTGGAAACATGAAACCAACTTCAATATCATATTCTGTTCCCTCATTTTGCCTGTGAAAAACAGTACGTACATTCAATACTAAGATGAGGTTCAATTCAGTGACACTTAATTGAATTACTAGATAAAAAAAAAAAAAAAAAGGTAACAATCAGTACCCAGAGCAGCATCACCTGCTACCATTATCTGCAGTCTCCTGGTACCTGCTTTTCAGGGCTGTGAAGTTGGCTCTCCTTCCAAGTCTGAACCCTGTCACGTGAGGAGAAAGCATGGAAGTGAAAGTTCACCACAGCTCTTACAGACCTTCCACAAAAAAAATAAATTTAGCTGATCCTGTGTAGAATGTGAAAGTTGGCTGCAATTTAGAAACAGAAACATCCCTGCTCACATCAAGCGATGTTAATATAGTCCTCAGAAATGAGTGGGGTGGTGGTGGAAATTACTGAGTAACACTGGCTTCAGGTCGTACAGCACTGAGGAGTCTTGCAGACTTAACAGGAATTACCTCTCACCAAAGGAAAAATAGCCAGCATGAAAAAGACGGCACAAAGGTAGACTACAGGAAAATGCACGCCTAGGAAACAAGAACAGCTTCAGTTTTCATCTTCAGTTTAAAAGAGAAGCAAGAAATTTAAAACTCATAGCTTATAACCTTAAATAGCTCACTAAAATGAAGAGTTTAATTTGATTCAGCTATCATTTATGTTGTATCTAGTTCATATCTAGCAAAGCACATGAAATAATAAAATTATTAGGTACTCCAACATCAAATACTTTGAAATTGTTTTTAGATTTTTTTTTCACCTGTTTCAGAGAGATCACCCATCAAAATAATTTAAAACTTCAATAAATACATGCAAAAACCTTACTCGAATTTAACACCCAGCAGTATATCATTGCACTTAATATTCTGCTCCAATTTCAATAAACATTCGTAAGTTAATAAAAACATGCATTTCAGATATTTACCGACAGAATGTATGCAATTAAAAGTCAATTTTGATCATGTGGGCACCTAAATTAGGTTACTTATCTCTCACTTGTCCCACACACACAACGTCTACTGTTTAATAAGCCATTGGATTTCAGACATTTTCAATTTTGACCCTTTTAAAATGCTCTGTTAGATCGCCTGCCATCTGGCAGTGCTCACTCTTGATACCACACTCCCTCTGCATTACAGAAGTGTGCTTCTCATAATTACATCTTTAATGTGATAGATGTATGCAACACTAGAATTCCCAAGCTGGCAATAGATGGGCTGAAGGGACAATTTGGGCAATGCATCATTTTACTAGGTCTATGTCACAAGTACATTCAGTTGTGTCAGTTGCATTCTCAACAGAAAGCTATCATGGGAACTATGCTTGCAATTAATTTAAAAAAAAAAAAAAATCTTTGCTTACAAGACCTTTTGAAGAATGACAAGTTCAAAATGCCTGGGAGAAGTTAGCCCAACAGCTCAGTATTTCTCAGCTAGAAGACTCAGAATGGGAACTATGTAGCAGGGCTAAAAAAATGCCAGTAAAACCATCAGTATGTCATTTCCATTTGTATAAAATGATTTCTTAATGAAATATCTTAAGGAATGGATGGAGTGGGAGGAACAGAATGAAGTTGCTGTCCTCAAAAATGAAAAAAATAAAACAATATCACCCAGCTGATCTGTCACAGACAGATCAATATGTTCCTACTAACTTTCAGATGAGTACTGTGAGATGTCTTTAAGTAGAATTTCACTGCCTGAGAGTTAAACCATAATAAGTTATTTAAATAAAAGACAGAAAACACAGAATGTACCATTTAGGGAGTCACCCAGACAGCAGTTTCCAAGAAGACTGGACACACAGCTCTGAAAAACAAGACTTCTCTGAAATATTCATAAAAGCATAGAATGGTTTGATTTTGAAGGGACCTTAGAGATCATCTAATTCCAACCCTACCATAAGCAGGGACACCTCCCACTAGCACAGGTTGCAGGTTGCTCAAAGCTCCATCCAGCCTGGACACCTTCAGGGATGGGGCATTCACAAAATTCTTGATAAGATGAATAATGAGAAAGGTCCCAAATTAACAGCTG
>CM021729.1:13317279-13335851 GCA_011074415.1 Stictonetta naevosa
CCCTGGTCGGGGGCGCGCCTCGCGATCCGCCCCCCCGCCCCCGCCGCCAGCGCCCCGCCCCGCCCCGGCAGGGGAAGGGAAGGGAAGGGAAGGGAAGGGAAGGGAAGGAAGCAGTCCCGCAGCCCGTCGGGCCGGGCGCGGTGGAGCCCGACGAAGTTTCTGCGGGTGTCGGTGGGGAGCCGTACGGGGCGCCCCGGGCGCCTGCCGCCCCTGCGGGAGCGCCGCGCTCACCTGAAGTCGCTGTAGGGGTGGATGATCCAGAACCCCGCAGTTTTAACCCTTTCCTGCTCCTTCTCCACCGCCTTCTGGCTGCCGAACATGCGGAGGGAGAATTTGTTGACCCCCGGCTGCAGCATGGAGGTGAACTGCCGCTGCATGAAGCCGTACTGCCGCCGGGGACCCTCGGCATCCTCGAAGCCCACGGCGGGCTCCTCGCCTCCGCCGCCGCCGTCCACTTTGAAGCACACGGAGTTGCCATGCTCCTTCACGCCGCTGCCCCCGCCGCCGGGGCTGCTCTGGGCTTTCTCCGCCGGGGCCGCCGGCTTGGCCGGGAAGGCGTTGGCGCTGCCCTCGTCCCGGCTGCCGGGAGAGGAGCTGCGCTTCCCAGCCTCCATGCTGCGCGCCCCGGCCGCGGGAGAGCGCGGGGGGTGCCTGGGGGCGCCGGTGCCCTTCGGAGGCTCGGTTCGGCTCGGCTGGGCTCGGCTGGGTTCGGCTGGGCTCAGCTCCGCTCCGCCGCGCCGCCCGGCATGGCCAGCGCCGCCGACACTGAGCCGCGCTCCGGCGCAGGGCTGGCACCGCTTCCCCTCGCCCGCCCCCTGCCGGCGGCCGCGCCGCGCCGCCCGCCTGACATTGAGCGCCCCGGAGTCCTTCAGGGGCTGGGGCGGCCGGGACGAGGGGACGGGGCGGGGCGGGGAAGGACGGGGCAGGCCTGGCCTCCCTCACCGACCGCCCCCCCCCCCCATCGACCGGCCTCCTCCCTCCGTCCTTCCACACAGGCGAGGCGAGTGGTTCTCCGTGGGCTCTGGGGGGCTGCCCCGTGGGTTCGCGTGTAACGAGTGAGGGAAAGGTGAGAGGGACCCCGAGCCGGAAATGGAGGCTCGCTCCCTCCGCGCTGAATTGCCCCCACGGGACGTGGGTTGAAGGGCTGGGCGCAGCCAGAAAACGGTGTCCATGCGTGGTCTGGGATGGGCGCCTCTGGTACCCAGACAGGTGTGAAATGGCAGTGAGGCCCCATGCAGGTGGGCGCTTTTCACGTGGGCCACGAGGACGTCGTCATGTTTCTGCGTTAACAGGGGATCCGGAGCTCAGCTCTGCCTCGGCAGTTGTAGCTGAGAGGCTGACGGGAGGCAGCTGGCAGAAAAGACCCTGCTGGATGGGAAGCAGGAGGTGTTTCTAGCTCCCGCGTACCATACGAGTAGGCTAAGAGGAAATACAACATGCCTTGTTTTGGGTATCTGCAGAAATTATCCTGGGGACATTTGGCAGAGGGGCGGAAAGATCCCCCAAAACCTCAGGTGCGCACTGACAATAGTGTGTAATATCTGGGGAGCCATGGGGTGAGGTAGCATCTGAAAGCACGTGAGGTACTTCCAAGCCTGTCAGTGGTATGTGGTTGTTTACAAGCCGTGAGCACCTTGGTCTCTGCTGTGAAAAGTGGCAGATGTTGATATTTACCCCTAAAGGGGACGAGTTTACATGGGTTACACGACGATGAAGAATCGATACCTACAGATGGTACTACAGGAGCTATAACATTATGTACATCTGCAAAACCACAGAGGCATGCATTAAGCACAGGTGGCTGAGAGCTGGGGGTCCACATCTGGTCCTTGACATAGGTTTGTTTTTCACACATTCTCAACACAATTTTCATTTTGCATCTTAAGAATATGTTAATAGGGAATTAGTAAAGTCTCTCAAGCTCGGCTCTATTATTTCCAGCAGTATTTTTCACTGTGCTGTTATCTGGTTCCTCTTTTAAAAATAAATAAATCAATAAATAAAACAAACTGGATGGAGAAGTGAAAAAATACACAACACA
This sequence comes from Stictonetta naevosa, assembly GCA_011074415.1. Lineage (NCBI taxonomy): Eukaryota > Metazoa > Chordata > Aves > Anseriformes > Anatidae > Stictonetta > Stictonetta naevosa. The sequence continues at coordinate 13,319,321 of CM021729.1, forward strand.
ATTTGCATGGTGCAGATCAGGCGTGCTGGGGAGCTGTGTTTCAAAACTGGATGTAAAAGCTTTTCTCAGCAATTCTACCTCTAATGCTGTTCATGCTCAGTGCACTGGAACATGTAAGGTTCATATGATGTTAACATGTTGTTAAACGTGGAAGGTTGTTAACATTAACATGGTGTTAAGTGTGGAAGAGGATGGCAAACAGAGATGCACCAAGATGCATTGCTGGAGGCTGGGCAGTGACCAGGATGGGAAGGAATATGCTTACAGCTTGATTGGTTGAGGGCTAGCATATATAAGCCTTCCCCATCTGGAGTGATACTTCCCTGTATGATTTTATCCTAAAACAGTGAAGAGTGTGTGCACAGCTGCTGATGGCTCATGCACAGCTGCTGATAGACAAAACCCTCTTACTGGTTTATCCCCAGATGATGTCCGCCTCCTTCCCTCATCCAATGTCTGTCACCAAATGATAATTAAAAAGTAAGGAACTGTTATTGTTCTACAGCTTTTTGAGAGAATTAGCTCACATCATATCTGACAGAAACCCACAAAGGCAAGGGATAAAAAGGCTAAGTCACACCCTGTTTTTTCACATACTCACAGTTTACCACTTCACTGTCAGTGGAACTGACGGTTTCCACACTTCAGTCATGTATACATTGAAACCTTACTTCTCTGAGAGAAAGTAATTTTCCTACTTCTTCTCTATTATTTCAGAGGTCTTTTGCACACAGCCCTTGACCTGAATGGTCTCTTCCCAGGATAACCTACACAGCAGCTAGTCATGTACAGGAGAAAATAGGCTTGTAATGGAGTAAATCAGAACAGTGAAATGGAGACATTTGCAGCTGCAGTAAGCAGCTTCTAATGTGCTTTCTTTAATTGGAAAAGTGGTGACATTGTATTAGTGGTGACGGTCTTTCATTCCTGGATTATGAAAGTTGTACACAACAAGAACATCCAATTTCTTATCCTATGAAATTTTGCTTATTTAATGTTTCATTTTGTCAATGTTTGACAATCCTTACTTGGTATGGACTCCAGAGCTATCAGAGTGATTTCCCCTACCTAATTGCTCCCTGTTTAAGAACCTAGAAATACTCTATTGCTTTTGGTGCATCATATAGATTAGAAAATAGTTTATTGCATGAAAACATCATATGATTTTAGAGAATTTGTAAATGAGAGAAAAAAACACAATTATTTAACATTCTCTGCATGCTTTGTGAACACTCCATGTGTATAAATTACACAGGCACAAGTCTATGTAAAATTGACATTTCATTATTTTGTGTTTTATGTGATGAAATCATAGATTTTATCATTTTTATTCTATTTAGAAGAAATATATACTTATTTGTGCATGCTTGAGTACTGTTTGTCATGAGTATTTGCATGGTTTTAATGGCCTTAATATGTGAGTGTCATGCATTTTATAACAGTAATCCTGAAAACAGAAAGATAAGATGAAGGATTTTTCATAATCTGTATTTTTTGTGGAGGAGAATGGATTCTTCTTCATGTCAAAATAACTTACGTTGTTGTCAACCAGAAAATTGACCTCTCCTGAGGCCTAGGCTAACATGTTAGTTTAGATGAGAGAATTTTGGTTTCACAGACAAAAAGAGAAGTAATGGAGCATGGCATGTGTGAATAGTTCTGAAGAATGCACCAAGGCTACATATGGTAGAAAGGTCACAGACTCACTTTAGCTAAAGGTATAGCTTGTTTTCTGTCAAGTTCAATTTTGATTCAACTATGCAGTGAAACACTGAAAAAATGAAATTGATAAACTATTTCCAATAAATTACTCTTATCAGAAGAAGGAATATGTAACCTTTTTTCTTTTGTATTTCTTTGCAGTATCTTAGGTTATTGGATCACTTCTAAAAATTTAGTAGTCTCTTTTATTTGTGTGCATTGAATTATTTTGATTACCTACTGGACTCTATCAGACTATTATAACTTCATTAATTCCAGTGCTTTATACCACTATAAAACTGTAATACTAATGTATACCTCAAAATGGATTTCCTTTTCTTCTGCCAAATGCAGTGGGTTTTTATGTCTATAGTAAATACAGCCCCTGTCTCCTATTTTTCTCCTGTTTTCTTATTTCAGGTTTACCCAACCAGATCCAGAACATCTCAGCTCTAGAACTGAAGGGAAAAAAAAGAAAAAAAGAAAAAAAAAAAAAAAACAGCATCAGTAATGAAGCATACCTAGTTTATTCTGTGGAGAAACTGGGGCACAGAGAAGTGACAGGACTTCTATGAGATGACACAGTAAGTTGTGCCTGACTGCAGAACAAAGCTCTTTCTTTTTTAGTTTTATTTTCATGCCCTATGGGATTGTTTAGGATTATTTCTCAACTGGAGATCACCATCAAGTCAAATGCTAAAGCAGGATTAGTAAGGAAGAAAAATAATATTTACAGTTACAGGAGTAGCTGTGCAAGCTAAATTGAGGATAATCCAAATTCATAATCTATGTCATTTTCTGTGTCTGATCGCTTCAAGTTCACAGTAAAATAATTTTGATTTTGTCCCATACATTGATGGCAGTTCTTTGCCATCAATATTCAGCCAGACATATTTATTAGCAACAAATGTTTGCCAATAAATCATATATAAATATCGCAAGTGTTTATGAAGCAGAAATAATCTTACTTCTGCAATCATTAGTATCTCTTGAAGAAAACTACTACAAAGCAAGTGCACCTACCTGATGAAGTGTGAATGTTAGGTTGTGGCTAACCATGTATTTACATGATTTTCAACCATCTGTTCTGGTTAAGTACCTGCAGTCAACACTGATGTAACTGTGATCGTTGTGACTTTTAGTTGATTTCTGTAAAAATCATCAAGAGCAGCTGTGCTGGACCTGTAGAAGTTTCAAATCCTAAATTTGCCTCACCAAGTAATTGACAGCTAAATCTGCTGCAGAGTGTGAAAGGCAGCTCATTCCCTGTTGCCTGTTCCCAAACGCACTGCTCAGATGTTTTCCAGGAACATACTTGATGGGAAAGACATCTCTCAGATATGAAAGCAAGGTTTAAAAGAAATGTCAAGCCGTGATGTATGTTCTGTGGAACAAAAAAAATAATACTAAGGTGTGAATTCACTAGTGTGAATGGGAAATAGGTCTGAGACATAAGCTGGGGTGCAGGACTGGTTGTGAACAGGTACAAACACACTGGTACATGTGAACAGAAGCCTAGTCTTTCCACGTATAATCTACTGGATCATGTGAAACTCTGGTAAACACAAGAACATAATTACAGTGCACTGGGATCTGCTCAGCCACCTATTCAGTTACATTTACTCTACAGAAATACATGCTTATTTACAACATGTTACAGCAGTCTTTCAGTGTTCAGAGCTGTCTCAGTGCTGACTGTTGGAAGCTCTACAACAGTCACTGAGTGTAGTGCTTCAGAGCAATAACTTACAAGGTGGGGCAGGTAAGCTTTATTGTTGCTCATGTCCTGTGGTGAAATTAAAGCACAAAAAATTCCTAATGCTTCTTACCAACTCTCCGGAGTACTTATTAGAAAGGTATAGTCACTTATGAATTTGGTAGAATATTTGTGTGCTCTGAGTACTTACTGTTTTGAAGAACAATATTTTAATGCTAATGGTTATTGCATGTTTAATAACCTGCCATATCTTTATCCAACCTTTATAGAGATAACACTACCACAAAAAAGAGACTAAAAGGTGGAAAATAAATTCTAATTGGACTTTTTGTACTCATAGTTGTATAGATAATTGTTTATTAATCTTTTGTACTGTCTGTTTTTTTGGTACTTGCAGTGATTTAGAAATCATTAAGAAATCACGTTCTCTGACAAATGCTCAACTGACCAGCTAAATAATTTTGACAGAGCATTTTGCATTTTTTATCATGATAAAAATCATTCATTTTTTGTTTACCTCGTATGCAGGTGAATTCCATATATTTGCCCTTCTTTACAATAATATTTATCTTACAATTGTTTGAAAAACTATGATTTGAAACAGCAAAAATGAAGATGTTTTAGAATAATTTCTGCATAGATCATGATTCCTACTTAATAAAAATCCTAACCCTATGAACAACTCTTAAAATTAGTATATACAGAACAACTCTTAAAATTAGTATATGAGAGCTGTGAGATGGTACTATTCAGAGTGGTAAACGCTGTGCTGGGCAGGAGGTATTTTCAGGCTTCTTGGATCTGTTCTCTGTAATACAAGAAAAATATACCACTTCTCTAAACATGCAGGTACTTTTAATTCTTCTTTAGTGCAACTTCATATTAACAATAGTTTTTTCATCTCGTTCCCTACAGTGTTCATGCATAATTGTATGATCACTCTACAAGTTCTTTCAAGTTAAAATCTCTGCTCTCTGAAAGGCCAAATAAAGAAATGATTTTTTACAGTTGGGTATTTCAATATGTGTGAACATCAGCGTAAAACAGAATGACTAAGTACATGTTGTCAAACATTTGGCAGTGGTGTTCACATATTATGACAGATACCACACCACCTTTTACATCATTTACTTTTTCTAGTCCTGATTTTCCAAAAATCAAGAGCCTTGTTCACCTTCTCATCCTAATTGCTCAGGTTATCAGAACTGGAAGGGTGCTTTTAGAGATAACTGGAGTGCCCTCTTGTTGACTTTTAAGTTCATTAGTTAAGGTTTTAATAGCTGTCCATTTTAATTCTGCAAGCTACTCTTGTGTGTTGATTGGCTTAGTTTAAGTCTTTAAGATCCATCACTTTAACATCATATTTTAATGTATGTAGACACTACCAGTATATTTACTGCAAGCAATATGTGTAAATTGCATTTGGTATTCAGTTCCTTATACAGAGCAATGCTTTGCTAGACTAATATCCATCTTCAGTATAACATTTATGAAGTTAGATACACTTCTGGAAGGATTCTTGGAATCTTTCTTAAAAGGAATAACCTAAAATGTTGAAAAATGATGGTTGCTAACTGCTTATAAAAAAGGCCTGTGCCAGGTGCTTCTAATTTGTAGGAAGATCTCTTTTAAAGCAAAATCTTCAATTTATTGAAAATCTATAGATATCAGATATTAAAGCAACAATGGGGAAAAAACTACGTGATGACTTTCAAATCTTTTTCAAATCTGTGCTTTAAAACTTCAATATGTGGAAAAGTGTTTTATAAATACTTTGGGGAAAACAGTGTGAAAGTCTAAATCTTTTAAAGATTGATTTAACTCTCCAGTTTTACCTGCAATGAAAAAGGAATCCAGAGTAGTCCAGAGGTAGTCCTGACACTAATCTAGAGCTATACCTAGCTTGCTGTCTTTGAGGCAGATACTTATGCAATTATTTTTCAGAGGCACTTAGAATTACTCATAGCTAGCTGTGCTAGTGGTAGGCGTATTCAATTACTAACACTTGTAATTAGAACACAGCGCTATTCCCTATTGATTGCACTTTCTCAGAGATGCAGGCTAAATGGTGACACCAAACACACAACTCATGAAGGATTTTCACAGGTTTTGCTGCCAGATTTTCTGTTCCCCAGTTCCCATCAGCAACGTTCTTGCAGCTAAAGACATCTCTGCTGCAGGGAAGGGGAACAAGCTAGCACAACTGGCAGAAGCAGTGTGACTTGCACAGCTAAAGAAATGTAAAGCCCTGTAATTAACATAGATACTTGCTGCTAGTGATACATGAGGAAGTAAACTGCCATAACGGAGTCATACTTGTTGCAGGTTAAGGAGTGTCCTTTTATTAAAGAGAAATATGAAGACTACAATCTAAGTCAATTAGCATCAAGAAGGAGGGGAGGGAGGTGGGAGAATATTGCTCTTTTCTTTCCTTAAGCCACTACTGGGAGAAAACACACATGACCTTCGGTATAAACAATGAAATTAGATGGTTGGATAGCTGATGTGAAGTTGTTTTCTGACAACAGTGGGCCTGTGCCAGTTGGTGACAGATGGCTGTATGTCCAGTAAGTCTTGTGATAGGTGAACACAGGCAGTTTTGCAGTGTACTGTAAATAGTAAAACTGTAAAATAGTGTACTATTAGATACGAGTTCTGTGCTTATTGGAATCTCACACACACGACTCCACACAACCATAAGGGACCATGCATTACTGTAGCAAGGCTGCATCTTCTGGAAAAGTAACACAGCAGATAAAACCCAGACTTTCTGAACTGAGCAATTTTAATGTGGTGGTTTTACCTAGCTGGGCAGCTAAAATCCACCACAACTACTTTCTCACTCCCCTTCCTCAAAGGCAAAGGGGGAGAAAATACAATGGAAAGGGCTCAAGGGTTGAGATAAGGACAGGGAGATTACTCACCAATTATCGTCAGAGGCAAAACAGACTCTCGTAGGGAGATTAACATAATTTATTGCCTATCACTAACAGACTAGAGCAGTGAGAAATTAAAAGCAAACTAAAAACTCCTTCCCTCCAACCACCCTCTTCTGTGCCCTTCCCCCAAGCAGCACAGGGGAACAGGGAATGGGGTTGCAGTCAGTCCCTGACGCTTTGTATCCGCCGCTCCCTCTCTCTCCCTGTTCCCCGTGGGGTCCCTCCCACCGGATGCCGTCCTTCCCCAGCTGAGCCTGCGGGGGCTGCCCACAGGCAGCAGCTCTTCAGGAACTGCTCCCACACGGCTCCGTACCACAGGGTCCATCCCCCAGGAGCAAACTGCTCCAGCACGGGTCCCCCACGGGCGGCAGCTCCCCCCAGACCCCTGCTCCTGCGTGGGCTCCTCTCCACGGGCTGCAGCTCCGGCCCAGGGCCTGCTCCTGCGGGGGCTCTCCATGGGCCGCAGCCTCCTCCAGGCCACATCCACCTGCTCCACCGGGGGCTCCTCCACGGGCTGCAGTGTGGAGATCTGCTCCATGTGGGACCCATGGGCTGCAGGGGGACAGCTTGCTCCACCAGGGGCCTCTCCACAGGCCGCAGGGGAACTGCTGCTGCCTGCCTGGAGCACCTCCTGCCCTCCTGCTGCACTGACCTTGGTGTTTGCAGGGCTGCTTCTCATTCCTCTCTCCCAGCTGCTGTTGCACAGCAAGGTTTTTGTTTTGTTTGTTTGTTTGTTTCCTTTTCTGCAATCCACTCTCCCAGTGGCACAACCAGCCTCGTTCCCTGGCTCATCTCTGGCCTGCGGTGGGTCCCTTTTGGAGCAGCTGGAGCTGGCTCTGATCTGACATGGGGCAACTGCTGGCCTCTGCTCACAAAGGCCACCCCTGCAGCACCCCGCTACCAAAACCTTGCCATGTAAACCCAGTACAAAGCATTATGAACATGAAGTGGAAGGAGGCTTTTAAGCACTGTATTCAAGCCATCTCCAAGAAATTCAACATTCAATGTATCAGTACTTAATGTACTTGCAACCATAGTATTGCTCAAATAGTGGTGGCTACTGTAGCAAATAAAGGGGAAGACAATTACAAACACTGCCTCTAAGTGATACCAATTTAAAAAACAACAACAACAACAACAACAACAACAACAACAAAAACCACCTTCATTTTAAAAAGAAATTTCATGAAAAAAATACAAGTAGTAATATTTTAAAGTAATAATGGATGTACACAGTAAGCATCCTCAACAGTACCATAAGTATACATAAAGTTCTGGTAAATGTAGGTACTTCCAGTATTTCTTTCCTATAGCCTTTACTATATTTTTATTCTTTAATAGCATATATATATATATATATATTTCATTTTAATGACTGTATTCAGCCAAGTGATTTTGAGTCAAGGAGGAAGTTAACTGCTAAACACTGCTTTGTGGGGGACACTGGCTAGATACAAACACCTCTGGATGGAATGGCCCGCTAACTGCTCATCTTTGTGACTGTATACACAAGAGATATGAAAAGGTGTTTGACACACAGAACAGTGGAGATCATTGTACACATACAAGTATCTTTGTTCACCTGTGTGCGTGATGGAGAAATTTGACACAAAGATCAACTGAAAAAAAAAAAAAAAAAAAAAAAACTACATGGACAATCTTCTACATTTCAATTTCACTTATTTAGTAAAACTTGGAGAGATTTTTTAAAAACAAGTTGTTTGTTGGTTTTGGTACAGTGAGAGTAGATTCTTAAACAGTCTTTATTTGAAAATAAGATGATAAAACACAAAAAAGGGGCAAATTGGAAAGTGCTCATTTGCCTGCAAACCTTAACTGAAAAATTATGCGGCAGTATTACAAATGCCTTTTACTTAAGAATTAAATAATATTTTATCAGATCCAACAGGTAAGTTTTGAGCATCAGGAGAAGCAAGATATTCTGAAAAGGATAAAAAATTCAAAATGCATTCAGAGAAATAGTCACAGTCATCTATGTAAGACAGGATCTTTCAAAATGGTTGTGACAAGATGCTACTTGACTTGGAGCATAAATTGAAGGCAAAGAATATTCTCAAAGACTTTAAAAACTTGTAAGAAAGAAAAAGTAGCATATGCAGGAATTGCAGATAAACATAAGAAAAATGTATCTGGCACTTTATTAACAGAGTTCCATTTTTTGTGTTTGTAATAGCATTAAAAAGCACAACAGAGTCCTCGCAGAAATGCATAAAAAAAAAAAAAGGTCAACTATTTTGATCTCAGATGATGCAATGTTACCTCCATTTCTTTTGTAAGACATAGAATTTCAAAGTACATTATCTCAAGATGGTTTTGAACTTCATATGTAGAAGACCATAATACAACCTGAAAGTTCTTAGCGGTAGCAATAGAAAAAAGGCCTGGAAAGCTCTCTAAAACTTGATTTTTCTGAAATGCTGGAATAATTGTGTGCACAAGGTGGCAATTTGCAATGGCAATGTATGAGTTTGCTGATAAGCTGCTCTGTTCTAAGCTTGGTTTTGGATTTTTGGCTCACATTTTTTCTTGCGTTTAAAAAATACTGCCGTGCAGAAACCATAGGATATTCTTCCTGTGCTCTTTTCATTTTGTATCTACAAAAGATCAGGGCTCTTACTCTGGTATGATGTCTGATGATGACAAAACTGATGAAGCTGAGTATCTCTAATCAAACAGGATTCCTAGCACTTTTTGTCATCTAGTAGTGATCTAGTAGCAGTTACACACACATGTGTGAAGAATCACTTCCCAGTTGACATTCTATAAGTTAGTGTCTTGCTAGATTTTATTCTTGGATTCTGTATTTTCATCAATTTAGATAGATTTCTAACTTCTATCTTTGCATTGGCCATTCACTAACTTTTCTTTTAGCTTTACAGTGCTATTTTGTAGTTCTACATTTAAGCACTTTCTATGTAATATATGCAAGAAAGTCCCCATTTTCTGTCTTAGTCTAAAAACTATTGGACATTTGTGATAGATCCCTTCCATGTAATGGAACAGTGGAGTAAAACTTATATTGTAATTTATATTTTACATTCAGAGTTTCAGCTATTATATGCTTAATAGAAATTTTTAAATCATTGTGTCACTTATGCTTATCTATGATTGCATGAAAGATATGCTTCCCAGAGCATTGTGCAATTTGCAAAAACTATGGCTACTAAAAATCACAGCAAGCAGATCGTAATTCTTTAAAATATGCTGTGCCATCATTTATAAACCAAATCACTTTAGAATATGTCCAGGTTGTCTAGGGCTTTTATCTTCTTATGTGTTGGGATGTGTGTAGTGTAGACCTTAGTGTATTTATATGTGTATAAGTTTAAAAGATTGCTTATGATCAAAGCACACATTAGCTAATACGTATTTACCACTAAGAATTCATCATTGAGGTTGTGCTTGGGAATGATGGACTCATGTACTTCATACTTTGAAAACTCTGGCAAACATTCCACTGACAAAACATAGTAGGATGGGACACATTACTTTAGGCACTCCCCAATTTTGAAATTCATGACTGACAATGCTGATATTGTTTTGTAGTACTATGTATTCCTAACTTCCCACCACCACCCCTAAAGTAAACACCCTTCCTTTCTTTGCTTCCCAATTACATTCATTTGTAATTCTGAAAGGTCTAGGTCTCTCACAAAACCTTTTCAGATAATAGAAGGAAGGTAACACCTCCCTTGGTGCTAGACAGGGAGAAGAAGCATTTTTGTTAATGGATTGCATAAATATTTACTCACAGTAGGTCAGCAGTGAATTTAGTGGGTTCCATTCCTTACTGTTGACTCAAACTGGAAAAAAAAAATTGAATATGCTTTTGGAAGGAAGACCAAGTAGGGGTTATTTCCTGCCCAAAAGATGCTTGAACAAATGTTAAACTTTTCTTAAAATCTTGGTTATTCTGGAAACTCTAAACAAGTTACTACAGCTGGATATAAGAGAAATGAACTTCGTTTCATTTAGCCCTTTTTACAAAAATGTCTGAACTGTTTTGTCCATCTGCTAAAATTCAGCCAAAGGCAGATTCCTGGCACAGGAAAAATATTCAATTCGAAATGTGTTTTTGTGCAGCTGACAAAAGTTCTGCCCCATTTATTTAAAGCAGTTCAAATGGATTTCACTGTTGGACAATCTTAATAAAAGGAGGAGGTGTTATTCCTATCTGCAATGTAATTATATTGTCACTATTGTTGTCAGATAAAATGCTAGCAGCATGTTCTCTGGTGAGAGGAAAAGTGAGAAAGAACATGGCAAGACTGCTGAATTGGACCTTCACTTTTATTTGCTCAGCCACCTGCCGTTTCGGATCTGTATAAGGACTGTGTCTGCCCTGCAGCCAGCAGAGAAGTACAGAGATAGTCAAGCTATCTGCACAGTTGAGTTTGTTTATATGAAACAATCTAGTAGCAGCAGCATGGAGCTCTATGTGAGCCACGGTATTCCAGTGAGAAATAAGAGTAGATCAGCTTATGCAGTAACACTTCTAGAGCTATTCCATTGCCTATGCTATCTCTTTTAAAGCTGGTTTGCTGCATCTCCATCCTGAACTGCAGGCATATGTTTAAAGAAGGTAGTATACTCAAGAGGAAGTTAAATAAGGTATAACTTGGCAAATTTTGCATATGCATATAACAGAAAATATTTTATATTTCTTGCAGTCTGTCTTACAGTCTTAAAAGCTTTATCATACTTGTGTTTCATATATTATAAATATTTGATCTCCAGAAGCAGAAAAGATAACATTTTTTACAGTGATCAAGCTTTTTTTCGTGTTTCTCTATTTCTAATTCACTGAACAGTTTACTGTTATACTAATCAACTCTGCTTTAGAGAGATACTTTTTTCATTAACAGAGAGACAGATTGTCTTTTCCTCAGCGCTGCTGCCCACTCCAAGCAGATGACTAAAGAACCATGCAGAGCATATGCTCAGCTATGCCAGTGAATGCTACACAAGCACTTTTTCTGCTGCTGAGAAATGTGGCTGTTACCATCTCTTCATTCTTCTCAATACACTCAAAGGCTTATTCAGTTGCTAATGTTGATTGAATCATGGAATATCTTTGCCTACCACATGAAAACAGGAGGAGGAAAAACATGGAACATACACTTTTAGTAGAATATTATAAGGAAAAATACAAATAACAATTGTGGAATTCTAGCAATACCCAAAGGGCTGTGAGAAAAAAAATAATAATTCTTTCTTGGAGAAAAAAATAATCATTACAATTCTATTCTGACTTTTAGAGTTCAAATACAGCTTGAATTTTTATCTATGGAAGCACTCTAACAAGTCAGAACTTTTGTTGTTAATCATACTAGAGAATTTGATATAATGGTGTGTTTAAAGTATGTGAGTCCATCCATTTTGCATACAGACACTTGAGTAGTTGCACTTACAGTGAGTCATCTATGCTGTTTTTTGTTTGTTTGTTTTGTTGTTTTGTTTTTGTTTGTTCTTGGTTTTTTTGAAGTATTATACTGGTTTGAGTATCACAGTATACACTACCCTTATAGAAATGCTGACTGAACAGCTTTTCAGTATCTCAGAAAACAGTAGAATTTCATTATTATAACATATAAATACAGAAATTTGATTGCTAATAATCCTCAAGGTTACATATTAATATGTAAGTCATACAGGCTACGTTGTCTGAGTAATGAGTTGACATTGCTCTGGATCACCCACAGGATCTGACAGTCCCTGGAATCAAGATAGAGGCTTCTGTTGGAAGAGTTAGAGGTCTGGCTGCCATTTATTTAAGGAAAATAATCCAGCAATGTTTTTAACCTTCTTCAAAAATTCTGTTGTGATTGCAGTTCATATATTTCTCTGTCTTTAAATTAGGCCCCACTAGTTTCAGTTCTGTAGGGTAGACTGTTTCTAAATCATATGTGCTGATCTTTCCTAACCAAATCCATGTGGTTCCCTGACCTGATGTGTGTCCAAGGGAAACACATCTGAAGGTAAATCACCTTTGTGTGCTGCGATGGGCATCAAATCAGCTGTTTGACAGTGCTATTCAAACTGTAACTGTTCTTCAGCTTTTATCATAAGATGCCTTTATCCGTGGTCATTGAGATAAAAAGTGATCTTTTTTGTGAAAATGTGAAAGTGAATGTAGTCATGCAGGTCACCTCACTTTCAGTCATAAATCACACAAAATTTACTGTGATAAAAATAAGAAAAATCTCATGATGCACAGGATTATTGATCTTGCTATACAAGATAATTGATTCAAACCTCAGAGGGAGGTCATTGACTGTGGTCATACTTTTAAAGATGTTTTACTGGTGTCTAGCAGGAACATGCAGCACTGCAGAGCTTGCAGGATTATTTCTGTAACTTTCAGAAATAAGCAATAAAGCCCATTTTAGGCATGTTATTTTAAAGCAAATTTTTATAACCTAATAAATGATTAAAACTTAATCTGATTTCACTGGTAAGCAACTTCCTGAAGTTTTTAGGTGACTATCACATACTTAATTTTGCATACCTATAGTAATTTACTCTCCGATTCAGCAAAATGATAAGCTTGTGAAGGCTTGCTGACATCAGTGAGAGCATGCACATGCTCAGTTTTTGGAATGCACCTCAATAACATGGAGAACTGAGGTCCTAACATTGCAAAAATAGTCTTAGAAAGATTATACAAAATGTGGCAATTTGTGAATTATTGTTCAACAAAGAGAAGAAAACCCCAGCCAAACATTTTTCATGAGCCCTTTTCAGTAAGTTAGAGACACATCAGGACATGGTGAAATCTAGGGAGAATGTCAGATTCCAGTCAGCCCTTACAAATTGTTTGGGAGATCCATCTAGTCATTCCTGTTCTCCAAATGTGCTTTTTTTATATGGAGTCAGAAATGGGATGGAGAATGTAAAATCTCTGTCTTTAGAACTACTTTCCGATGCAAGGGAGATACAGTTTTCTGAGTTTAAGCTCAATGTGATTTCAGACCAATACACAGTGCTTTGGCTACTCATCATATTGGCCTTCTTTGTATACGCTGATGCCCATTGTAAGGGTATCTCTTCCGTCTTCTCCCTTCATGGGCCTTCCAAACTTCTCAATGAAATATGCTAAGTTACACTTCTAAGATAAGAATTCCAGCTACATTTTAACAGGACCCGTAGAAATATTCAGAAAAGAGGACTGCACATTTCCTTTGCTGATCTTGATTATCTATATAGCTTACATATATTTTGTCTTGTAACCTGATCTAATGTAGCTAACAAGCTGCCAAACCTGTCAATATGAACCAATTCATGAATTCTGTGTTGAGATTTAAAATTTTCACTTTTCTCAACTAGCTCAGCACACCCCACTGGCTAATTGGAAGTTTGAATATGACTATATAATGTAAAGTGTTAGTTCAGTATTATGCTAAAACTATCTGAAGAAATCAGAGATATCTTTTTAAGTAGCTATAGTATAAACCCTGCAATGTTTTGTCTTAAATTGAAAAATATGTAATAGAAATGATTTTATCCTATTCCATTTAAATTAATGGAATAAATGACCTCATTTCAATGTAAGTGGCAAGAGAACCTAATTCTGATACACATTAACATTGTGTCTGATATGTATCTTCCTTAAATTTTACAAAGTCAAATTCAAACCGATAGTAAATTCTATATATCAAGTTCTATATATAATCTATGAGGACGAAAATCTTTGAGCAAGTACTCTTGCATGCAAATTGAATTCAATTGTGACAGACTAACACTGCCAAAAACCTTACCTAGAGAAATATTGCTGCCTTTAAAATTCAGACTTTACTTATAAGACTAAATATTTTGTTGTTGCTGTTGATTTTGTTTGTCTTAAAGTGGGAAATAATTTAAATGTCACTGATTTTTTTTTTTTTTTTAATTTATGGATAATGATAACATCTGCACGTAGTAGTACAAGTAGTATCAATAGGTCGTCCTTTACTGATACCACATTGAAGTTTCCTGCTGTAACAAATGGCCTATACGTTTCACACTTAGCTAAGAAAAACAGTGTTAAAAATGAAGAAACATTCCTAAAATCTTCCTTCTGCTCTATTTTGTAAACTTCAAATCACAGCTCAGTGCATGCTTTGTCCTCACACAAGCAACAGTAGAATATATATGATCATTACAGGAATGGTGAAGGACTCACAATACAGAGTTTGCAGCACTGAAATAGCTTTTTATATGTTCCACAAATTTTCAACATAAGAAAAAAGAGAGTAGCTGAGGGTATTAGCTTGAGAGTGAACTCTGAAAAGGACTGACCAGTCTGGGTGGCTTGGTACCCTCTGTAACTGAATAAATCATTCAGCATTTTGTGGGCTTCCATTGTAAAGCCATTTATCCTTGAGGATAAATGAAAGCTAATGTGCCAGTTGGCACAAGTTTCTGAAATGAATACCCTGGTATTCCTTAATATCATCTAGTCTATTTTATCAGTTGGAAGGAAATGTTTTAAATTAGTGTGTCACATTCTGTAGACACTTGAGAGAAATGCTCTCAATCACAATGTATTATGCTAAACAATGTAACATATTATTTGAAAAAAAAATCAATAGATCAAAGTGAGTAGTTTTGGTATCTCATATTCAAACAGTACATTATAAATCAAATTCAGCATTAGAACTCAGTGAGAAAAGTCCATCCTATAACAGTAATTATTCACTTACTTTGTCCTCTCTAGCCAGTGTCTCCTGTTTGAAGATTATATCAATAAGAATTAATGCTGACAGTTGTTTTGAAATCCTTTTTGGCATAACTGCCTTCTAAATATTAAGCAAATCAAAAATCACAGGAAGTAAATGTCAGCACCTTTCTAAAACCTAAGGGTAGAAAAACAATGATTTATATATACAATGTTTTTTGATAAAGCATGCACTCTTCTTATGGCAAGAGGTTTTCAATATTGATTGCATAATTACAAAAAGTATTTTTGAAACATAATAAAATTGCAGTGTCATCTGCATTCCACCACCATTATTGGGACTACATTTCTTTCCTCTGCAAAGAGTTTGAATTCAGCATCATAACTGTTCACAACAACAATGAAAGACTTTTTTACCAAATCAGATAGTTTCTTCCTCTCTCATTCTCCTAATGAGGTTTTTGTCCTCAGAACTGACTCATTGAAGGCATCTCCCTGCAGTGAGATCTTCAATGATGAAGTGATTTCTGTGCAGCTCTTGTACTACTGTCAAGAACACTTTTTTGGATTTCCTAGGCATGAAATGAATTGACATTTGGATTAATGAGTTGTAAAACTCATGTAAAACTATACAGGCAAGCTAAAAATAAAACAGTTGAGGGGATGGAGATTAAATGAATTAAGAAAGAGGGGACTGAGCTTACAGCCTTTATCTTACCAGGAAAATTGGAAAATTGGCCAGGTCTTCTTGAAAGTATAACACAGTAAGGTCAATGGATGAAATAAAGAGCTAATTCTGTGAATAATAATAGGAATTACATACATGCATACATATATATATATATTTATATATTTTTTTCTCACTCAGACATCTCAACCCTAATCACTGACCCAGAATCTTGTTCCTCTAGCTTCCTTCTCTCTGGCTTAAGAAATCTTGAATTGCTTTTCTGGAAAATAGGTAGGTGTTTTAAAGTGTTGCTAGCCTACTTTCCAGGCAGTTAGAAGAGCTTAAGGTGTTAAAGTCTTCCTCAGTCTGAGAAAACCATTTGACTGTTGATTATCATATCTTGTGTTATTATAAGACTTGGCCATCACCACATTTGTTAGCAGCCATGCTCAGAAAAAATATTATTTGACAAAAACTGTTTGTTTTTCAGGAATGAATAGGGTCTGTTGAATCTTGACTTAAAAATTTTACAGGAACTTTTAATACCCATTTGACATTTCTGGATTTTTAAAATTACCATTACTAAGCGGTGTTCTTTATGACATTTCCATGCCTCAAAATAAAAAATATATATATAAATAAATAAATAAAAGAAAAAGAAAAACTACTAAAGTAAAAGATTCTATTCTATTCTATTCATATAGCTATGTTTTGCATGATATCATAGCAAGATTGATTTTTAGCACACCTTTGAGGTGATAATTAGACTTCAAAACTTGAAAACAGAACCTCAAGGAAAAATGAGACAAAAGAGCCAAATTACAGAG
>CM021729.1:13336251-13358850 GCA_011074415.1 Stictonetta naevosa
TGTAATTCTAGTTCTAGCTTGCGCATCATGGCATTTTAGGTAAGTTTAAATAAATCAACTAGCTTAAGCAGAGCATAAGCATCTAGCAAAGTACTATTATACAAAAACATTAATGTTTAACAATAATGTTATACCTATTAGAGCAATAATGAAATACAAGATCTGCAAGATGTAGTGTTTGAAGTAAAATAAGACCAGTTGCATTAAAATTCTGCCTACATATTTGCATTTTTGATGCAATATTTATTACCAAGAATCAGCATAAGCAGAGGCATATTCTTAACTTGAAATCATTTTTATTGATGGTCAAAATTGCATACAATAAGAACATAGTTTCTTAATAATTATATCACAAATTACTGTCAGTGAGTGATTAACTGGAATGCAATGTGAAGGACAACAGAACTTGAGAGTTTGATTTTTTGTTTGTTTTGTTTTTTTTTTCTTTCAAAAAACAGTTTAAGTTCAGTTTGGAAATTAGAGAATACATATGAAATCCAGCAGAAAGAAATATTCTTTTAAAATTAAAATGAGAAACTTCACTTACTCAACTAATCAGAACAAGGCTGGAGGACAGCAAGCAATAAGTACTGTGAATAAGTTATGGATGGTAGTATAAACCATGTAATTGACTTCAGATTTAATAACCACATTGAAGGGAAAATAATTTAAGATTTTCTTAAAGGAAAGAAGAAATAAGTACAGGACAGTTTTAATTTGATAAGCATTAGCATGTTTAAAGAGAATTGCACCTCCTTATTAGTAACTCCCCCTTATCCTATACATTAATGTGTAATTCAAGTCCTGAACATTACAAGCTCAGGATGTAGTTGTAAATTATGGTCCTGTTTTTAGTGTCTCTTGCTCACCTTCCAGTCTTTATTGAGCAAAGTAAATTAAGTCAGTGGAGCTGTTCACATGATCCTATTCAAGGGATAACAAAATCCAGCTATATTTTTAGTATATTTATTCCATTCCTATCCATAATTCATTTGTGCGAGTGGGCATCTTAATAAACAATATGAAAGAAAGAGCTATTCACATGATACTTGCAGAACAACAAGCGATTATTGAAATATTTACAGTAGCCCTTTCTTGGGATATATTTAGACTAATTTCTCTGAGTAAGGCACTTTCTCTGAGTAAGTCCACCAGTAAACACTGATTAGTTAATGTTATAGAAGTATTGCTCTTTTATTCTCTAGAAAAACTAAATACAAAGAAAACACAGGTCTGTGTTTGAATTGGTAGTTTTTAGTGCCTGTTTACCTTTCACCAAGAAAAACAACAAGATCTGTACTGCCCAGAAATTCTCTCTCATCTGAAAAATGATCATGAAAACACAAGACCACAGGAGCAAGACAAGAGAACGGCTATCATATTAGAGGCATAAGCTTAACTGGGATCCAAATCATTGAAGCATTTTTTCTAATAGATGTTACAAACAAATTTCAAAAGGCAACTTGCTGAGTAAGATTTTCAGTAGTAGCTGTTCATAGTCATCCTGTTAAAAATTTTGACCACCATATCAAAGTTTTTACATAGAATATTTGACAGACTTAATTGTACTTCATCTAATGTATCATTTTCAAAAAAAGCTTAATAAATCTAATGACAACAGAAAAATCCTGAACAGCATGGATCAACAGGGTTATACATTAGGCGATGTACCAAGCACAGTTCTTGAGATCTCTAAATAATGAATGCATAATACATGTGCTACCTCCCAGTGGTTAGGGACAGGAATTGTCCCACTTACGAGCACTGACATTAAGATGTTCTTTAAAATCAAGGACTAACAAATAACTTTAACTTGGTAATATTCAGAATTATATTAAATATATATATATATATATTCCTGTTTACTGTAATTGATTTGAGTTGATTAAATGGAGGAAGGAATTCTTCTTGCCAAGATACACCAGTAGAAATTAAATGTTTTTGCCCTTTAAAAAGACCATAAAGGCAAATAGATAAGGGCAACTTGTCTACTGCCATTTGCTTAATGAACATTGCCTGTGCAAATTTAGTCTTGATATTTTGCACTCTGGCCCCAATGTTCAGCTAAATGTTCAGCTTCTGCTGAAATCATTGGGAGTTCAGTGCCTGCATGTGCTTGGAATCAGCAGATAGAAGTGCTGAATCCAATGGCTCTTGTAGTTACTGAAAGCTGCCTGAACCTCTCCTTTGAGTTTCTCTTTTGAGATTCTCAGAAAATATACCTAGAGTCAGAGTCGTCAGTAGGATTGAGATGTTTACCAAAGCATGTTTGCCTTTTAATGTGCCACAGTAGGAACTGAGTAGATGCAGAAGGGAAAAGTTTCAGTGATTTATAAATAAACAGAAACGACTATGTTCACACATAACTGATTTTTCTCTTCATAGTTCCAAAAGCAGATAGAATAATCTATTCATTACGCTGTTGAAACTTAGATGATCAGTAATATTGAAATTCAATTGGTATATGCTCAGCATATCATACTCCCCAGCATCAAGTAAATTGAATAACATAAATAAGTTTGTTTCAGCTGATTATTCTACCACAGGAATAATACATCAATTATTATTGTGGATAAATAAAATTCCACTCTGCTTTTGCCATCAACTCACTGATAATACCAAACATACAGTTTTTAGCTTAGTTGAAAGGATTAAAATTCCACTCTGCTTTTGCCATCAACTCACTGATAATACCAAACATACAGTTTTTAGCTTAGTTGAAAGGATTCTTTGTGATACAGTAATAAATGACTTCTGTTGAGCAATACTTCAAATATGATGCTTCTTTCTAAATGTGTCTTTAGTTGCCACTTTTGGCTTGAAAATGTTATTGCCTGATACTTTCAGCAGGGCTTTGGGTTGAGGCTTGGGGCTATTTATTTTGGTATATTTGGCTAATCTCTTTTTTGTGCCCAAGGTTTGTTAGATATTTTGTTTAGTTTTGGTTTTTTCTCTGTTTTTTTTTTTTTTTCTTTTTTTTTCTGTCCAGCAAGCTACAAACCAATTCAGATTATGAAACAAATTTAGCTGTTACAGACAGCTTCAATTTGGTACCTTTTCAGTAACCTAAAAAACTAAGCTGTGTTAAGTGAACTGTGATACTACTAAGCTATTTCTGCTCATACTGACGTTTGTATTCAGTGCTTGTGCTAATTATTTCCATAGTGGGTCTCTGCCAGATACTCAGAAGGCTAAACATAAAAACTAATAAGTTAAATAATTAGAATATATATCTGTAATATACATATTTCTGGTTATTCAAGGCCTATGCTGCAGTCCTGAGAACAGTGAAGGGTAAATTTTTAGGTATGCCGACCTTCTGCCACTTTTCTCTGAAAAGACAAAAGTGAACCTGAGATACATAAGCATCAGCTGCTCTTAGTTGTGTGGTTATTGTAACAGTACAATGTAACAGTATTGTGTAGTGTTTGTACATTTCTATTTTAATACTTCCTCCCTATTTACAATCCAAGAATTATGATTTCTGAATTTGGTTATCCACATTTCCAGTGGGAAAACCTTGTCTTCCTTCTGTGCTTGGAAAGTGTTGTGTATGACACTTGTAATCTTAACAGTTCATTAATGCATAGAAGATTAGTCTTTAAGCACTACTGGAACACCACCTGACAAGTCCCCATTTTTATTGACTCTTTGCCTGCATTTCACAAATTGATGATAAAAACATACTCAGATCTTTAACATTATGATTTGAGATGGTAGACTTCAATAATGATCCAGTTCTTGAGCACTGAACCTTAGAACTGAGGAAAATGGCTAATTGCTTGTAGAACAGCTGCCCAGCACTTCATTGAGTCAAGTAAATGTTATTAGTGAAATGTGAAATAACTCGTACCAAAAAAGAAAAAAAAAAGAAAAAAAAAAAAAGGAAAAAAAAGGCAACAGAAAGCTTTTTTTTATTTGCGTAAACACAGAGTGGTAATTTCACAGTAATTAATATTCTTTATGAGAAGGTGTTAGTGGACAGTAAGATCTCTACCAATTATTTGCTTTGATATCCTACTCTGCTATTACAGGCATCATGCACTCTTGCTATTCTTCCCACTTAAGCCTGAGTGCCTTCATGTAATGCATTAAGAAAATTGATTACCACCTCATGTGTTTATTCTTTTTCTTTCCCAGCGAGGGAAGTCTATGCAGTTGGAAAGTGTCTTTTATGTACTATTGATGTACACAAATAGATGTATCAATCTGACTAATCTATATGTAACTCCACTTGATGTACAACTCAGTTGCAGGAACATACTTTGCCATTGGAGCAGGAAATGATAAGGCCTGTGATAGTCCTTACCTCCCACGGCGGTCTTCTCCAATAATCATGGGTCAATCTGTGAGAGTACATTATCTTTTGAAAAGACAATTTCTGACTTTATTTTTAGCACCCTACTGTGTTGGCAGAATAAAGTTGTAAAGCCTCTGGAGTCCTTATGAGGACCCAAAGGTAAGTGTACCTCAGTGAAATTCTGTAAAATTCAAAGCTGCAAATATAAAAGAGGTCAGTTTTCAAAGGGAAATATCTGATAAAATTGAAGACATTTTTAAATTCTAGATTCTGAAGAATTAATTTAAATGCTTATATGTTGATTTTTAAATACATTTCTACATCAGGGTGTCGACATGTAATCATAGAATCATTCAGGTTGGAAAAGACCTCTAAGATCATCTAGTCCAACCTTTAACCTAGCTTTAAAGTCCACCACTAAACTATGCAGCTAAGTTCCAAATCTACGTGCCTCTTGAATACCTGCAGGGATGGTAACTCAACCACTTCCCTGGGCAACCTATTCCAATGCCACACAACCCGTGTGAAAATTCTCCTAATAGCCAATCAAAACCTTCCCGGTGCAACTTGAGTCCATTTCCTTTTGTCTTACCACTAAGGGTGCACACCTGATCCCCTCATCCATATCATTCATAATGATGTTGAAGAGAACTGGCCCTGTGGGGGACACACCACTGGTAACCAGCCTCCAGATTGATTTAATGCATTCACCCTCTGGGCCCAGCCACCCATCCAGTTTTTGATCCAGTGAAGCATACACCTACCCAGGTCTTGAGCAGCCAGCTTCTTCAGGAGAATACTGTGGGAGAGTGTGACAAAAGCCTTACTGAAGTCAAGGTAGACAACATCCACAGTCTTTCCCTTGTCCACTGAGCATATCACCTTGTCATAGAAGGATATCAGATCAGTCAAGAAGGACATCACAGAATCACTGAATTGTAGGGGTTGGAAGGGACCTCCAGAGATCATTGGATCCAACTCCGCTGCCAAATCAGGTTCCCTAGAGCACGTTGCTTATGTAGACATCCAGTCAAGTCTTGAATATCTCCAGAGAAGGAGACTCCACAACCTCCCTGGGCAGCCTGTTCCAGTGCTCCATCACCCTCACTGTGAAAGGTTCTTTCACATACTGGTGCAGAACTTCCTGTGCTCCGTTTTGTGGCCATTGTCCCTTGTCCTGTCCCCACAGACCACTGAAAAGAGATTGGACAAATCCCTCTGTCTCCCACACTTCATGTATTTATAGACATAAGATACCCTCTCAGTCATCTTTTCTCGAAGCTGAACAGACCCAGGTCTCTCAGCCTTTCCTCATAGGGAGGATGCTCCAGGCCCCATATCATCTTTGTTGCCCTACACTGGACTGTTTCCAGTAGTTCCATGTCCCTCTTGTACTGGGGATCCCAGAACCGGACACAGTACTCCAGGTGAGGCCTGACCAGGGCAGAGTAGAGGGGGAGGATCACCTCCCTTGACCTGCTGGCCATGCTCCTTTTAATGCACGCCAGGATCCCATTGGCCCTCTTGGCCACCAGGGCACACTGCTGGCTCATGGCAAGCCTGTCGTCCACCAGGACCCCCAGGTCCTTCTCCACAGAGCTCCTCTCCAGCAGATCATCCCCCAGCCTGTACTGATATTTGCCGTTGTTCCTTCCTAGGTGCAGGACTCTACACTTGCTCTTGTTAAACTTCATTTGCTTTCTTCCTGCCCATCTCTCCAGCCTGTCCAGGTTTCACTGAATTGCAGCACAGACTTCTGGTGTGTCAGTCACTCCTCCCAGCTTTGTATCATTGGCATACTTGCTGAGGGTGGAAACTATTTCCTCATCCACATCAATGAAGATGTTGAACAAGACCAGACTCAACACTGAACCCTGGGGAACACCACACTGGTCACAGGTGTCCCGCTAGACTCTGCACCACCAATCACCATCCTCTGAGCTTGGTCAGTCAGCCAGTTCTCAACCCACCTTACTGTCCACTCATCTATCCCACACTTTCTCAGCTTTGCTAGCAGGATGTCATGGGAGACAGTATCAAAAGCCTTGAAAAGTCATGCCTTTCATAACCCCATTCTGACTGGACCTGATCACCTGATTGTCCTGTAAGTGCTGTGTGATGGCACTCAGGATGATCTGCTCTATGAACTTCCCTGGCACCAAGGTCACACTGGCAGGCCTGTAGTTTCTAGGATCCTCCTTGTTCCCTTCTTGTAGATGGGTATCACATTTGGTAGCCACCAGTTGACTGGGACCTCCCCAGCTAGCCAGGACTGCTGATAAATGATGGAAAGTGCCTTGGCGAGCACTTATGCCAGCTCTCTCAGTACCCTTGGGTGGATTCCTTCTGGCCCCATAGACTTGAGTACATTCAAGTGGTTTGGTATACATGTTAGTATTCATGCATTTGAATTTCAGTTCATTTACTTAGTACATATATTTTCTCATTTACTTAGATTCTTAAATATATAATGATTTTACATAATTAAGTTCCAATACTGTCTAGAAGAAAAAATAATTTTGATTCTTATTTAGGTGATTGAGAAGGGAAGGCATTTGGATTCTCAATAGTTCATTACCTTTCAAGTCACTTCTGTTTATCCAGGTGTATCTCCCCATTCCTACACTGTCTTGAAACATAAAGCTAGATATTGCTCTTATCCTGCAGCGTTATTGTCTCTCTTTCTCCTTTAGTGAAAAAAGTTCAAGTAAGTGAATTTAAAATGTAACTCTTTTCTACTTGACTTTTGAGTGGGGAAACAGCTGCAAGTGTTAGTTTGTCATCACTGTTTTTGCACTGGTACTGACATACAAATATTTATTTTACCCTTATTAGATGCTCTTTTGTTTCAGTATAGGTACAGAGCTGACAGTCATGACAATTTAAGTGAAACAACGTGAAGCCATGAGTCATAAGACTGGCAATTGCACACACAAGAAAAAACATAATTTTTTTGTATTTTATTTTTAACTTTGAAATCAAAGACTTCCTATTAGCCGTTCATGAGTTTAAAGAATTATATTTTTGGTTTGAAATTTATGTATACTGAAATGCTAAAAGGTAGTAGTATCAAATAGCATATACCTGTAAAGAAATGCATTGAATTATAGTTGGAGATAACCCTTCCCTGCAATACATTGACTTCAGAAATATGTCATACTAATAAAGATGAAATGTGTTCATCGTAATCCTGACAAGATTATGAAGCAGGAATTGGCAGAAAGCGTTAAGTCCTTTACAACATGCATTATAGATACTGCCTGTGATCAGCTTAGGCACACAATACTGGTTGTCTTCTGTATTAGATTTTCTTCCTTTGTTCTGGAAAGGTGGTTTTCTACACTTATGTGGACACACACTGGGATTTTTGTTGTCTCCAGTCAAGCACTACAACAACAGTTGCCAGATGAAGTGACTGACCATGGACAGCCCTCAATGAGTCAGGCCAAATTCACCTTCTGTATCATCTGATTTTACAGAGCTTTCATGGCATCTTTCCTTCCCCTTCCCAGTTTGGCCACAGACACTTTTTTTTTTTTTTTTAATCTGTTCCTCTTCTGTAACATATTTCTTGTCTGATTATTCTTTTTGTCTCTCTCTCTCTCTCTCTCTGAACAAAACCAAAGGCACTCTTTGCAGGTTCTACAGACTGATAGAGACTGTTAGGACTTACTTCTGTGAAGAGCACTGGCAATCACTAACATCTGTATGGACAAAGAGAACACATACAGCAAATAAGCCTTTTCTTTAATCAGACCTTTTAAGAAACTTTAGTGAATAACTAACTACCTGTCAGTCATAGAGGATAAAAGTCAGTTCCCTCACACCTCAGCCAAAAGGTCCCACCTTATGCATAATATAGCCTTAACAACCTGCAACTACAAATTGCAATGGACAACATTCATATTGCAAACACAAAGCACAGGTACTACAAGTAAGATTTACAAGCGGATGAGCTAGAAATAGTGAATCCAGAGAATTGGTTCCATGAATTGTCTCCTATTGACTGCTCGCTATGTCCTATTTTTGAGACCAAACTGTTCCTTGTTTATGCTGAAATGAAATCATTTGATAGACAGATGACAGGCACACTAGAAGAGCAGCTGTTTGCAATATCATTAAAAATCCTGGCAAAACCAAGGATATTGAAAACAGCTGCTAGACACTTTGAAAAGTAATGTCATTGTGTCTCTAGACTAATTCTTGAGAGCAAAATTCAATTTCTTAATAGTAAATCTTTGCATTTCATTTTATGGTAGCTGAATTAGGCTCGTAGCTCTTAAGTGACATAAAAGAATCTTCATTTTTCTGTGAATTTAGAAAATTATACTGAGTCCTGAAAATTTATTAGTGTCTCTGCTGTCATTTATGAATGTTTAGAAATGTGTGAACTTTGGGGATAATTTACTACTTTAGTGTCTTTTTGCTTGTTGAATATGTATCCCATTAATAACTAAATGGACTAGATTATTTTGCCTACTAACTTCCTTGTATTCCTTTGTGATTGGTAGCATAAATTCTTTCCTGATTTGTTAGGAAAATGAATTACACACTCAAAATCTCGTTTTAAACGACTTGAAACAAAACTTTATGAATAGATTGGAAAGACTCCAAAAGGAAAATACTTTAACTGTTACATGTGTGTGATACTGTATATTGCTAGAAGAAACAATAAATGTGGAAAGCAGCTCTAGAATTCTCTAGAAATTTCTAGAAAGATTCTTTCTTGGGCTATATCCCCTGCCATTTTAAAAAGGACATCTACAGGGCAGTGTAGTCAACGCACCCAAGACTGGTGCCATAGACTGTGTATCTTTTAGTACTTTGATTTCATCCCCTGAAATGAACTGAGCTTCTTCCCTTAGAAGCTGCTCTGTAATGCAGACAGTGGAGAGGATGACTGGCAGATTGCTTCATTGTCATACGTGATGTGAAATAAAATGCTCATGTCTCCCATACACAGTCAGCTAAAAACCACTGGCACAAACAGAAGAAACCGTACCAGCCAAAGCCCCACCCTCCAGTACACAGGAACTATGCAGGTCTGGTAGCAACCAGATTTGTGTGAGATCCCAGACTGCTGAATGGCTCCGGTAGTGATGGACAGATCCAAGCCCAAGTCAAATGTGCAGCTCAGGCTATGCCTGGATCAGTGCATACTGCGGTGTAGCTCCAACAAGGAGTGATGGCACGTGTCAGCTTAAATACAGCTCCTGGGCAAGGGGGAGGGGGGTGGTGAGTGTTTCTCCCAACAGTATCATCTGTGGTTACACAGTGGTACCAGATCACTGACCCTCAGCACAAGCAGCAAAACACCAGTGCTTTCTGGTGCTCATGTGCAAGTAGAAGTGTGCTCAAAAACTATGTATGTGGTGGGAATGATTAGCTTCTGTTTGTGTCGTTAACCACAGAAATGTGAGCATGCAGTAAAATGTGAGAAAAATAAATAAATAAATAAATAACTCTCTTGCTTTATCCTTAAAGACACTTAAAAGTATGTTAATGCATCTATGGGCTTATTATGGGTTTATTTTGTTCTAATGAAATGTAGATGTTATTGTAAGTATGCTTATATATCAGACAAATACAAATTTTGATATTTTTTTTTAAGGTTTACTCTTTTTGCTGGCTTAGGATGTGGATCATTTGTTGTTTTCTAAACTTTAAGTGAAAGATCTAGGCACTTAAATTTTACAGAAATTTGAATGCTGTTTCTTACATAAATTTGGTTCCAAAAGAGAATAGATAAAGCAGAACATTAATTGGAATTGTTGTATTTGTTAGTCTTCTTTTCCCATACTGCTCTATTACGAGCTACCATTCTGCTCTGGGTTTCTTGGTTTATGTCAGAGCACTGTGCTTTGCTGTTGTTAGGATGGGGATCAGTAAGGCCATGCTTTAGCTATGCTTAAGTTAGCTTTTACTTGCCTAAGTTTAGCTTTTAATTCAGGCCTTCTACAGAGTTTTCTCCAGCTTGGCACTGTATTAACTACTCATGGATGGCTGGTTTAGGATCAGTTCATTTCTGCTTACAGCAGATTGTACAGTATCTTAAAATAAGTGATCTTGGGAAAACAATTCTTTTTGTGGGAATCACATCATACTTGCAAATGGTTTTGTTCACAGTTACGCATGGGGTACTCATTTGTTAACTATCCATATAGTTCAACAAATCACCATGCACATGAAATCTCTGCTACAGCTTGACATCTTGAAACAGCACCTGCAAAGAAGAACTCTAATCTGCAGAACTCAAATCCTTCTCATTTTCTACTGTAGCATGGAATTCATCTTCATTTGCCTTTAGCCTTGCTAAGTGAGTCTCTAGTTCTTAGTTGCCCAGTCTCTCTTGGTGACCAAAACATATAGAATAAATCGCTTTCTGGATTTATCTTTCTTTCTCCATTGACTGTAGACAGGGAGCTTAGGGTCTTCATCCCTAACACATACGTATACAACAGAGATGAGGAGAGATGAAGCCAATATTTGAAATGTATAGCTGTGCATAAATTCTAGTTAATAAAAGCTTTATTTTTGAACAGGAGAATAGCATTTAGGGTAAGATGAAACTGGTATGGTTAGAGATTCTTTTTCCTTTATCTTATAAGAGGATGCTTATTTAAACTTGCAGATGTTTGGTAATGAAGTGGAAACTGGCATTTGTGAGCTTTCCCAACATAATGAGCAAATTAAGTTGAATTTGCATCTCTCTTTGCTTGTCCATGATGTTACCCTTCTGGATTTTTGAATTGAGGTCGTGTTGAGTTGCAAATAAGTGTTTTGCATGCTGGTTACTCAGAATCTGCATTAAAGCTTCCTTTCAAATCCAGCTATTGCTGAAGGCTTTTTCAAACAGATTTCCAGACCTTGTTGCAAAGTAAATAAGGTAGGTTGGTAGTTCCACAGTACAGTTCAGTAGCTATTGTTCTTCCGTGGAACTATAACGGTTCATGTCTATTGCAGACATAAATTACACCGTAAGACTTTTAGCATGGGAATAAAACCCACCAAAGCTAAAATTATGATAACGAGCTGTCATATTACCCTGTGCTTAACTAGTAAGATTTTCAGAATGACCTGCTGTAGACTCCTGCGGCTTTTGTGGAACCAGGGCATTATAGACCCTCTGTTTTCCAGAATGCTGGAGGGGTTTCAAACTGCATTTCCAACTTCACAGAATCACAGAATCACAGAATTTCTAGGTTGGAAGAGACCTCAAGATCATCGAGTCCAACCTCTGACCTAACACTAACAGTCCCCACTAAACCATATCCCTAAGCTCTACATCTAAACGTCTTTTAAAGACCTCCAGGGATGGTGACTCCACCACTTCCCTGGGCAGCCCGTTCCAATGTCTAACAACCCTTTCGGTAAAGAAGTTCTTCCTAAGATCCAACCTAAAACTCCCCTGGTGCAACTTAAGCCCATTCCCCCTCGTCCTGTCACCAGGCACGTGGGAGAATAGACCAACCCCCACCTCGCTACAGCCTCCTTTGAGATACCTGTAGAGAGCGATAAGGTCGCCCCTGAGCCTCCTCTTCTCCAGGCTGAACAATCCAGCTCCCTCAGCCGCTCCTCGTAGGACTTGTTCTCCAGACCCTGCACCAGCTTCGTCGCCCTTCTCTGGACTCGCTCAAGCACCTCCATGTCCTTCTTGTAGCAAGGGGCCCAAAACTGAACACAGTATTCGAGGTGCGGCCTCACCAGAGCCGAGTACAGGGGGACGATCACCTCCCTAGCCCTGCTGGCCACACTGTTTCTTATACAGGCCAGGATGCTGTTGGCTTTCTTGGCCGCCTGAGCACACTGCTGGCTCATATTCAGCCGACTATCAACCATCACTCCCAGGTCCTTCTCTGCCTGGCAGCTCTGCAACCACACATCTCCCAGTCTGTAGCTCTGCTTGGGGTTATTGCGCCCCAGGTGCAGGACCCGGCACTTGGCCTTGTTGAACTTCATGCAGTTGGCCTCAGCCCATCAGCCCAGCCTATCCAGATCCTCCTGCAGAGCCTTCCTACCCTCGAGCAGATCGACACATGCACCTAACTTGGTGTCATCTGCAAACTTACTGAGGGTGCACTCAATGCCCTCGTCCAGATCATCGATGAAGATATTGAAGAGGACCGGCCCCAGCACTGAGCCCTGGGGAACGCCACTAGTGACCGGCCTCCAACTGGATTTGACTCCATTCACCACGACTCTTTGGGCCCGGCTATCCAGCCAGTTTCTAACCCAACAAAGCGTGCGCCAGTCCAAGCCAAGAGCAGCCAGTTTCTTGAGGAGAATGCTGTGGGAAACGGTGTCAAAAGCCTTGCTGAAGTCAAGGTAGACCACATCCACAGCCTTTCCCTCATCCACCCAGCGCGTCACTTTGTCATAGAAGGAGATCAGGTTCATCAAGCAGGACCTGCCTTTCATAAACCCATGCTGACTGGGCCTGATCGCCTGCTTGCCCTGCAAGTGCTGCATGATGACTCTCAAGATAATCTGCTCCATGAGCTTCCCTGGCACTGAGGTCAAACTGACAGGCCTATAGTTTCCCGGGTCAGTCCTCCGGCCCTTTTTGTAGATGGGCGTCACGTTTGCTAGCCGCCAGTCAACTTGGATCTCCCCCGTTAGCCAGGACTGTTGATAAATGATGGAAAGCGGCTTGGCCAGCCCCTCTGCCAGTTCTCTCAGTACCCTTGGGTGGATCCCATCCGGCCCCATCGACTTGTGCACATCCAAGTGCTGTACCAGATCACCAACCAGTTCTTCATGGATAGTGAGGGCCACATCCTTCTCCCCATCCCATTCCACCAGTTCAGGGTACTGGGTATCCAGAGAACAACCGATATTGCCGCTACAGACTGAGGCGAAGAAGGCATTAAGCACCTCCACCTTTTCCTCATCTCTTGTAACCAAGTTTCCCCCCGCATCCAGTAAAGGATGGAGATTCTCCTTAGTCCTCCTTTTTGTGTTGATGTATTTATAAAAACATTTTTTGTTATCTTTAATGGCAGTAGCCAGATTGAGCTCCAGATGAGCTTTGGCTTTTCTAATTTTGTCCCTGCACAGCCTCGCAATATCCTCATAGTCCTCCCTAGTGGCCTGCCCACTTTTCCAAAGATTATAAACCCTCTTTTTTCTCCTGAGCTCAAGCCACAATTCTCTGTTCAGCCAGGCTGGTCTTCTTCCCCGCCAGCTCGTCTTTGGGCACGTGGGGACAGACCGCTCCTGCACAATTAAGATTTCCCTCTTGAAGAGCGCCCAGCCTTCCTGGACTCCTCTGCCCTTCAGAACCGCCTCCCAAGGGACTCTACAAACCAGTGTCCTCAGCAGCACAAAGTCAGCCCTCTGAAAGTCCAATACAGCAGTTTTACTGGTCCCCTTCCTGGCCTCGCCAAGAGTAGAGAACTCCACCATTTCGTGGTCACTCTGCCCAAGACAGCTCCCGACAATCACATCCTCCACCAGTCCTTCTCTGTTAGTACTACATCAAGAACTTCATCAAGTGCAAACTCTGTCTAAACTGTAAACTCATAAATCCATGGAAAGCAAAATTAATACTAAACTTCAGGAAGAGTTTTCTCAGCATATATATATATATATATATATATATATGTATTTTCAATAGAAAACAATGAGCTTCTTAACAATAAGAGTCCTTTAAATCAGGTACTATAGAAATACCATAGAAAAAAACTTTACTTATTGGATTCCTGTGTTAGGTAGCATCTAAGCAGAACATAAGGAATGAGGAGGAAATGTTTTATTCATGGTATGTATGCAGAGTTCAGCTTATTGAACGTGTGGATTTAGACAGTTCTTGCTGTAGTGCAGGATTTTAGTACCTACTCGACTTAAATGTCATGGAAAAATGCGTAGGAAATAAAAACATACTTTACTCTTCTAGCTTGAGTTTTGTTTGAACGATACTCCTGGATAGGTATCACTGGTGTGTTAAGAAGTGAGCATCAACAGCACTCCAGGCAAAAAAAGAAGTAATAATCTTGCTAAATTTGTTTCTGGTTTCACTGATTTAAAAGTAACTGACTCTTCCATAGCTTCTGGCAAAACACGTTTTTGACTGCAGCTTCTTTTTGGTGCTGCATCCAATGAGCAACAGCATTGAACAGCACTAAAAGTTGGTGCTTTTGCATCTCTCTCCTGTGACAAGAGTTTTTTTAAAACGGTTTCAGGAAAGTGCAGTCACGTCCTGTAGAATGCAAAAGAAAATATTCTTTTGCTGGGATGCAGATAAATGCCATTTGTGGTCCAATGCATAATCAGCAGAGATTTTTTCTATTCCCTTTACTTACCTAGCCAATACAACTTCTGGTGATCTAGATTTCAGGAGGATATTATGCTAGGTAGCCAAGACAGATAATGTCTCTACAAAGAAGTAAGCCTCTCTGTACCTACCCATACAACTCCCAGCAGATTGTTTGCCATACTGGGTGCAGCACTTCCTAGTTTTTAAACTCTGTATTTGAATAGCAAATCTGGATGCTTTTTGCATGGCAGCAGCAATGGGAAAGGCATTTTATACAGCATTTTCAATCTCCTAGTCCATCTACTCAGAGGCACTTAAAATTTAACCTAGTAAAGATTTGTTTGAAAGGTATTGGCTAAGCTAGTGAGCCTGTTTGACATTTGCTGCTGAAAATTGAAGTGTGGCATTTGTGTTTATCTTTGGGTCCATAAAATAGTTTGTTGAAAAGGACATCTGGGGGTTATTGCATCTTACTACTCCAAGCAGGACTAGCTTCAAATTTGGATCAGGTTACTCAGACTTGTCCAGCTGAAATTTTAAAATCTCCAGGAGATACAAATTGCAAAACTCTTTCACTAGCCTTCTCTAGTGCTAGACTACCATCCTAATGGAGAACTTATTTATCTGATGTCTAGTCTCAGCCTTCCAAGCTGTAGTTTGTGACAATTGCCCCTTTTAGTTCATCTGACATTACCAGGAAGAGATGGGTTATTTAGTCTTTGTAGCTTTAAAATAATTGTAGAGCCTGCATGGTTTACATTAAGCTAGAATTCTGAAGGGCATTATATCATTTTACACATGTCCATAGAAAATTTTAGAAAAAAAAAAAAGAGAACTGACAAATGGAGAAAGGTACACTATTTCTTTTGAGGAGAACTAGTCTGATGGATTTTTAGTTGGAAAGGATATCCATAACACCAGGTACAGAGGTTCTTTCATTGCATGCAATTAAAAGTAAATAGGGCTGAATAATTACAACTAAAAATAGAGAAGAGTTCTCTCCAATTTGGCTTGCATTAGAGGTTGATACTGAATTTATTTTATTCATAGCAATCATGTATTATGTAAGTTAACATATGCTAAGGAACTTCCTGAGTATGTGCTGTAAGCTGATGGAGGGGGGATTTGGGTATAAAATTGAAGCCAAAGTTAAAAGAAAGTGATTTGTCTCAATGAAGTTCAAATAAATGAATTTAAATTAAAAAAAGGCAATTCAAAATTTCAGACTGATAGCTTCTATGTTATTTTTAGTGTGTTCAGGTGAGTCTGGTAAAATTCATGGCAGTTGATAGTTGATGTATTGAGAAGATAACAGTGAGGTGTAGGGCTCACCTGTGCATGCAGTTCGCTGTCTGTATGGAGAGGAGCCACCCATGGAAAAGTACCGAGTAAATGTACATGAAACGCAAAAATATTCAACACTTGAAAGGAAGATGGATGACCTCAGTAAAGTCAGTATATATAATCAGCATAGAAATGCACTCAAGAAAAATACAGTCTTTGCTCCAGGGAGATTAAAAAATAATGGTAGTAATAAACATTATGGCACTAAGTCATTTGAATATATATACAACTCTACAACTCTAAGATATAAATTTGGTTTAACTTAAATAGCTATCTATATATTTTGTTTGGACAGGATGAAAAGCTGCAATTTAGACTTGCTGAAATGCTCTGTTTTATAATTTGTTTTATTTTTTTAGCATATTTTTTTAGCAAAGATTTCAACAAAATGCTAGTTATAATGAACTATTTCTATTTGTGTTAAAATTAAAAAGGCAAACTTTACTGTATTTGAAGCCCCTCGGTGGAATTATTTAGATTTAAATTAAGATTTAAATTGGTAGTCTGAAATCTTAAATGTGAAATATGAGGTGCCACATCTTTGTAGAATCTCTATAGTCATTTCACTTCTACAGCTTCAATTATGAAAGTAATGATCAGCTATCATTACAGCTTCATTTTGTGGAGTAGATTTTTATTAAAATCAGAAGATGAAATGTGTACATTATCTACAAAATGGGGCCTCATAAGATCCACAAAGACTATCATTCAGGGCAAACAGTGCTTTAAAAACAAAACAAGACAAACAAACAAGCAAAAAGAAACTTCAAGAAGATGCAGCAGTTGCCTAGAGCTTACATTTCAAGTCATAAGAAAGTGCAGATAAAAATCAGAGCAAGATAAGAGTGAAGATTTTTCTATTCTGTCCTTTTCATGCTTTTTTTTTCAAGACAAAAGTTCTGAGATTTGAAATATGTTAGTGCAGTATGGGATGAAAAAGTGACCTCAAAGTAATGAGTTTAGCTGATTACAAATGAGACCACATCTCTAAGATCTGCCAAAATATGTGAAAACTACAGTGGAGCCAACACTGCTAGCTTGGTGCCTTCTCCTGCAACAAGCATTAAAGTTTAAAAACACACTAATCTGAAAGTGAATTTCAATTGCAATTGCTTCAGAAATATATTTAATGCAGATTTCATTTTAAATAAGGATAATGTGCTCCAGTGTGATCTCAGACTTGTATAAGATCTATATTTTTAAAAAATAATATACTATCCAATAAGCTGAAGTACAATAAATTTATTTACAGTTCAAGGCTTTTCTATGCTATAATTACATGTAAACTGTTGCCACGTTCTATGCAATATATTTCACTTGTTCCATTAAGTATGCTAGTTTAGTAGCACATTTGAAATATTATTTAAATTAAATGTTGTTTTTTGCAGATCACAGTGCAAAATACATTGTATACTGGATACAACAATATTGGATACAACAATACATTGTATACTGTATACAACCTACTTAGCTAGTGTATATTACTGCATATGAGAGGATAAAAAATACTTCTCATGTGCAAAGTTATCTTTAAAGTCTAAATAGTATTCTGATATTCTCAGAGAGAGAGAGAGAGAGAGAGAGAGAGAGAGAGAGAGAGAGAGAGAAAGAGAGACCGGTATGCTAGAGATTGTGCTGTGATTTTATTTTCTAAATATCTTCCCTAAAAAAATCCCAAAGGAAAAAAAAAAAATAAACCCTTTGCTGAATCTGTTCCAGGGTAACACACAGCCTTTGATATGAATGATTGTAACATCTGGGGATCCCCGGATGGTTGTCTCTGCTTAGAAATTTGGGTAGAATTTGAGGATTTTTGCACTTGCTTGTGAGTGCTTGCACTTACCTGGAGTTCCTTGTCAGCTGCAAAAGTATAGAGGATGTTTGTAGTGTGCACAAAGAGTGAATCTAATGTTCTGGAAATTATTTCACTCTTTACCTACAGATATAGTGGATAAATGTGTTGGAGGAAGGGAGTGAGGAGGGAACAAGGCAGAAATGCAATGAACTGCCTTCTGCAGCAGCTTACCCTTGCACTCTGGATGAATAAATGCTATGAGAGCATTTGTAATGGGGCTGGAGAAGAGCTTTATGGGAGTGGGATGTGCCTGAGTCCACATAAGATAGGGACAAGTATTTATTTACTTATTATTTGTTTTAGAAGGCTTTGTTTCATTAAGTATATGATAAGATGTGTTAAATGGGTGTTCTGGGGTGGAGGGCATCCAGCTAATCCTAGCTGCTTCAGAAGACTGAACCTAGCAGAAGACTGAACCTGACAGAAAATATATAGGAAAATAGGTCTGAAGACTGATACGAGATGAAATAATGTAGTATTTTGAATATTTAGGGGTTAGGGTTTTTTGTTTATTTGTTTGTTTCCATTTTTGTTTTTTGTTTGTTATTTGTTTTTTGTTTGTTTGTTTGTTTGTTTGTTTTCCTACTTTGTGATAGTCAAGTTCTGGCCTTGCTGCTCTGCTGCAGAGCATGCATGTGCTCTCTGGACTAACTTAACAAGACTAAGTGCTGGGTCCTGCACTTGGGGCAAAATAACCCCATGCAAGGCTACAGATGGGGGAAGAGTGGTGGGAAAACTGCCTGAGAGAAAGGGACCTGGGGCTATGGGTTGATAGTCGGTTGATAGTCTGGTGAGGCCGCACTTCAAGTACTTTGTTCAGTTTTGGGCCCCTCAGTACAAGAAGGACATCAAGGCCCTGGAATCTGTCCAGAGAAGGGCTACGAAGCTGGTGAAGGGCCTGGAGCACAAGTCCTGTGAGGAGTGGCTGAAGGAACTGGGGTTGTTCAGTCTGGAGAAGAAGAGGTTAAGGGGAGACCTTATTGCTCTTTACAACTACCTCAAAGGGTGTGAGTCTCTCCTCCCCAGCAACAAGCAGTAGGACAAGAGGAAATGGCCTCAAGTAGTGCCCTGGGATGTTTAGGTTTGATATTAGAAGAAATTTCTTTACTGAGGGAGTTGTGTGGCATTGGAACAGGCTGCCCAGGGAAGTGCTTGAGTCACCATCCCTGGAGGTCTTGAAGAAACATGTAGAGGTAGTAGCATGGCTTAGTGGTGGACTTGTCAGTACCAGGTTAAAGGTTGGACTAGATGATCTTAGACGTCTTCTCCAACCTGAATTCTGATTCTATGCTTCTGTGAATCAGTGTTTCCCTTCAGTAGTGGGATATGTACATCTCTCAAGAGCTGTTGGCTCCCAGTAGTGAAAACAACTATTTGGAGAACAACTGTGAGCAGAATTACAATATCAGTTGCTTCTGTCTTGGGAGAATGCTAATTTAGCTGTAGTTGTTAAAAACTTAAAATGGCTGTATGTAAAGGTAGGTAAGTTGATTCTTAATACATCTGTAATGAACAATTACTCCCTGGGAGAGACAAAACTGAAGAAAATGTTCAGAATACATCTCTATTGTACAATAAAACCTATATAAGGAAACCTCTGCTCAAGTTACAGCAATGCCTTAGACTTGTGCTGTGTACTATAGCAGGATAAATGCCTTTGAGCTTGTTTCAGCTCAGTGCTAACTTCTCTGAGTGTTCTGTGTGCTCCAGGATAATCAACTGCAAGGGTTTGTAATTTTTATTATAGTGACACCTTATAACTGCATTTATGTAAGTGTCCTGTAGTCCGTGTTTCTCAGTCTCGACATGTAGTGAGAATTTGGAGAATCTCTATCAAATGCACTGTTGTTCATTGCATTTCCTTCAGCAATGACTGTTACTGGCTATATAATTGTGTGTGTGTGTGTGTGTGTGTGTGTGTGTGTGTGAAATGCTGGATATCATGCTGTTTCTCACAGCATCTCAGACTTGCTAATAAGAGCTGAGCTCTTGACACATGCTACCTCTGTAGGCAGCAAGTCAGTCTGGACTATGACCCTAAAGACCCAGGGCATAAGGCATTCTGGATGTGGTCAGAATGCAAATTGGCTGAAATGCAAAGGAAGGATTTGTTAAAGCTCATACCAAAAGCACCAGTGTGTTCCAGAGGGTGGTAGGGACATAATGAAACATGTAAATTTTGAAGATTGAGGTCAGTCTGGCTATATTCATTGAAGCTGACATGTCACCATGGTATGGTTTTTTGTTCCTCTGCTGTGAAAATTATTGAATGGACTAAAAAATGCCACACACAAGTGGTTGACCAATGAAGTCAAAACTGGTGGCTCTAGAGCAAGATCCCAGAATGCTTAACTCTTATCCATTCAAATTTAATTAAAAATTAATATTTTTCTTGTATAATGGTATAACTCCAATATAGTAACTTTCTGGATGACTATGTTTCAAAGTAACTGAGTATGTCCTGCTAGTGGATCTCTGATGAGGTCAGCTGTAGACTAGAAGCAGTCAGCAGGCTGTAATCTATGTGGATTTAGGGTTGAGAGCTTTTCAGAATGGAAGTAACAGCATTACTTTCCATGAGGCTCTGGACAAGGAAGTCCCCTGATGCTTGCAGGGATTTTGTGCAGTGAATTGCAGGCTCTCTGCTGTTCCATGTTCAAGGCAGGAGGTTGTAAGCAGGGGAAATTTCTTTGGGGATAAGGGGGATACTCCACTACCATGTGACAGGACTCTTAGAAGTTAAAACAATTTGATTAATTTGTATAATTTTGTCTTTCTTCTTTAAAGAATCAGCCTGAGTTGAGATGAGTACTTGCCAGAAAGGATAAAAGAGAGCTCTGTGAAGTCAACTTGATACCTATGAAGCTTTTCTTCACCCATTGTGAACAGAATGATTTAAAACAAGCCCTCTCAAACAGTTTTTTTCCCATGCAGAATGAATTGTAAAATTTTCATCTGACAAGGGTTATTTAAATAAAAACAGAATACCCCTTTTTAAAAATTTTATGGCTATAAATTAATTGTAGGATTAAAATATTTTTCTGTTAGGTCAGATTTTGTTTGTAATAGATTACTTGATTAGCATTTATTTGAGATCCTTCATGCTTTTCAGAGACATCTTGATGTAGAGAATCCAGACTTCCAATGAGACTAAACTTTTTGGAAAAGTTTCCTGAAGCACATGGCATATGAAATGGGAGCTTAGATGTGATAGTAGAGCCACATAAATGAAATTATGTAGCATAAGTAGCACAGTTATGAAACTCTGGGATGAATAATGGATAAATATAAGCTTATAAGAGTAGTAAGAGGTTTTATCCCACAGTATTTTCCTAAGATAAATTTTAGAAGCTCTCACTTGTCTATAGCACTCAAGTACTACTGACTTTCAATGTGTGCTAGTTCCTAGCTTCATAAGTCATATAACACCTCTGCAAATACAAAATGTCATAAGACACTTGGGGCTTTGGATTTAAGCAGCTCCAAAATTAATCAGCCTCTCATCATCTGGCAAATTTTTCTTATGAGATAGTCTATTGTTACTACAATCTACTTAAATTCTAAAAGCTAGCTTATAGGAAGAGGTGAATGACAGTGCTACAAAAATAGCAGACTCGGACTCTGCTTAATTTAAAGTTTATGTGGAATGATTGACTAATCAATGCTTGGTCATTGCATTTCCTGAGACCATAGCTATGCACTGCTCCTGCTTTACTTTGACTAGAAGAATTAACTTCGATTTTCTGAAGACTTTCTGTAAACAAGACTTCTTTTTGAAGGAGTTTTTTGATTGTTTGGTTCTTCCAGAAGGAATCCTTCACTATGAGGGTGGTGAGGCACTGGAACAAGTCGTCCAGAGAAGCTGTGGATGCCCTATCCCTGAAAGTGTTCAAGGCCAGGCTGGATGGGGCAACCTAAGAGCAGCCTAGGTCTAGTGGGAGGTACCCCTGCCTATGGCAGGGGGCTTGGAATTTAAAAATTTTTAAGGTCCTTCTAAGCCAAACCATTCTATGATTCTTAAAGTTTTTCATCTGCTTGCCATTTCCTGCTTGATTTATATAATTTCAAAAAAGTTACATATGTTTTAACCTAGCAAACTTTCAGTCCATGATTTAAAACATGGTTTCTAACAGCTATCAGAGAGGTTATTTTAACTCAATATAGGCAACTTCTTTTCTTCCCAAAACACCTTCTACAGTTTTTTTCCCACAACTGAGTTTGAAAAATCTCAGTAGGGGATGGAATATGGATTTATATGGAATAAATTAATCTGAAATTGTGATCCCATAATCTAAATGTCATGTGCAGCTATAGACTACATTGGAAATGAGTTCTGAACTTCACACTTGTCAATACACAAACATTAACTTATATTTTGATATATATGATATTGACTTGTAACAGCTGTACTTACACAGTCCACCTGAATCATCTGTTAAATTTGGAAAGCTTATTGGAAAACACAGATCTAGAATAGTAACTGTTAGGAGTCATTCTTTGTTTCCATCCAACATTTCTTCTCCATATTCACCTTGCTAGTATTTGTCATTATTGTATTAATTGCTGTAGTAGCAGAAAACATTTTTAACAACAGAAAGAGCAGACTTATCGGAATTGAATTTTGCCCCATATCTACACAGTCATATCACATAATGTAAAGGCTTTTTAAGCTTCCTTCTCAGCTGTTTCCTGTCACACTTGATTTTTAAGTGGGTTCAGAGAAGACCACTGCAGTTTAGTGCAAGTGTCCTACAAACTTTATCTGAGGCCATATTCTGTCACTTATGTCAGACTAAATTTGAGTAATGCTTGTTTCACATTTGCATGTGCTGAATGTTGTGAAAT
>CM021729.1:13358950-13388918 GCA_011074415.1 Stictonetta naevosa
AATAATTTTTGAAGGGAATTTATCTTTTCACAACCTCCCCCCCCCCCCCCCCCTCCAGCATTTAATGTTTCTTAATACCTCTTGCTTCTTTAGTTTACTTTATCTTCTCTCTGAAAATGCATATCATAAGAACAAGTACCACTGTTAAGAATTTATAATATATAAAGAAAACTGTACTTAGATGAAAAGTAGTTGACTTAATTCTAACTTGGACAAAGCCAATGTGAAAAGCAAGCTATTAATAAAAGAAAGAATGGTCACTATATCCATGAGACTGCTGGTTAACTGATGATAGTGTTTTGAGGCAATTGGAGATATCCTTGACCCCAAGGAAATAGATCAAATGAGTAGTGGACCCTGGCAGCCAGACGGTAAAATGCATTTTGGGCTGCATTAAACACAACATAGCCAACTAAAGAGGTGAAGTGTTCAGGCAGTTGGACTAGATGGTCTTGGAAGGTCCCTTCCAACTGAACTATTCCATTCTAACTGTCCCTAAGTCAATGGATGTTAAATATGTTTCTCGCTACGCTTTTGTAGTACTCGGACTTGAAACATTTTAAGTACTATGGATGCCCTCTCCCACAACAAATCAATTCAGACCACTTGTCACATACTTAGTGCTTCAGTTATGAGAGGTGTTATTCGATTAGATGAATGGCCATAATATGATGGGTAGCAGACTTGCAGGTTGGATAATGAGGTCTGAAGTGCTTGGTTTGAAATGGGAGTTGCTTTGTGTAAGTGCAAAGCAACATTTTCACCTTTTGACCCATTGGGCAAGTGAAGGGAACATAAATATTCCTTATTCTGAATTTTGGTAGCCTCATTCTCTTTACCTTCTTTTAAAAAGTAATTGTTTATTTCCAGTCCTCATCAATGTATTTTGTTCATACTACCTCACACAAAGAGGATTTATATTGATCTAATGGTCATTTTAATTTGTCGTCTGGGATCAAAACAAATTTTTCCTGGAAGTTATTGGCTTGAAAATTGGCTTAGTTTTCTTAATTGCCTGTTACTCATACTGAGTTTGAGGCATGTTTAGTTTGATAACATTGACTTAATTCTTTCCTAATGTATTTCAGTAGGCTATTCAAACAAAAGGAAAAAATACATATAAATATAAATCCATATATCTAGTAATTCCAAATTGCAAATAGCTGTCTTAAAACAATTACAAATTTTCTATTAGAAGTTCAAAAATTTGCCACAGAGGCTGGATAAGAACTGGTTCAAAAGCCCTGTGGGTTTTGTCATGGATGTTTTAATGAACTATAATATTGCAATTCTAATTTTGGTTAGGATGAGTTTTATTCCTTTGATTGTTTAAAAATATTTGCTATTCATATAAATATTATTTATAGTTTTACTTAAAAGCAAAGCTGTATGTTTTTTTAAACTGATTTATCAGAAAAATACATGTAATGTAAAAAATGCTGTTTTGTTGTTTGGTAAGGATGTGTAACTTTTGAGGTTAACAAAATATAAATGCAAAGATTTCTAGATTCATAGAACTATTCCATTGCTGTCAAAAGTTATATCAAAATAAGATAACCAGTAACTATCTTAGGTGTATCTCACTTCTCTGGGTAACAAATCTTAAAGAGTTAAGAAGAGTTTTCAGTATTAGAGCTTAAAAAAAATCTGTTCTTTGTTATATAATCCACTTTTTCTACAACCCAAGTTATTCTTACCAGTGAGAACAGCTATGAAGTCTGTAGGAACAGAGTCAAACCTATTTCCAAGCAAATCCATTAAAGTAGGTTTGAGTCTGTTGTATTGTCAAGTTATATTAATTAGTTTTGTAACATAAACAGTGTGTGTGTAATAGAACCTTTCTGGTTTGGTCTATAACTAATGATTTTGATGACCACCAGTTTTTCATAATTATATGAGGCTTTGTCATTTTCCTTCCTGGTTTCTTCTAATAAAATGAAGAGCCTGGATCTGTACCTGTATGGAAAGCATTCTTCATCTTCAAA
Source organism: Stictonetta naevosa (assembly GCA_011074415.1). Classification (NCBI taxonomy): domain Eukaryota; kingdom Metazoa; phylum Chordata; class Aves; order Anseriformes; family Anatidae; genus Stictonetta; species Stictonetta naevosa. Next base: position 13,360,936 of record CM021729.1, read on the forward strand.
CTGTTCTCTAAAACTTTTCCACTTTTACTTGTTTTATTCTGTGAGAGGGAAGGTTGGAAGGATTAAAACTGAAAATTATGGAAAATATTTTTATTTAACTATTATCATAGGAATATAGAATGACTTGGGTTTGAAGGGACCTTAAAGATTTTCCAGTTCCACCTTCCATGCCATGGGCAGGGGCACCTCACTACACCAGGTTGCTCAAAGCCCCATCCAGCCTGGCTTTGAATGCTCCCAGGGATGGGGCATCCACAGCTTCTCTGGGTATAATTATTCATTGATGTTATTACGTTTGTATGTTTGTGTGTGCTTGCTTGTGTTTTTTATTTGTTTGTTTGTTTTAATTTGGTTTTTGTTTTTAATGATGGAGCATCAAGATGGCACTTGCATGGTAATTCCAAAAATCTTCTTTAAGTGACAGCTTAAAATACATAATTTGTTCCCCATTCTAACTCTGTATGTCATTCTGGTAGAAAAAATGTTTTCCGTGGAAGTAATATGATCATGGAAATACTTCCTTAATATGCAAAATTTGAAGCATGGGCACAATGCTGTGACTTAATTTTACTCACAAACTTTTACGTATAAACTGTACAGATGGGTGTAATTCAGACATCTAACTCTGAGTGACATTATCAATGCCATCTGTTTTGTAATGTGCATGTTATTTATCTTCAGACATTTTTTTCATTTTTTTCTGAAAAAAAAAAAAAAAGATATTAACTTATTCTGCTAACTCCAGTCTTCACAGAAGATACGTATGGTAGAAACAATTAGAAGTATGACAGCTTTCTTATATATACAATTACCTTCCCTGTTGAATGTATTAAAACATGTCTCTCCATTTCCAGACATCTTTTGTTACATGAGAAGGAGCACTTATTTTTCCAAAATATTTATCTTCTGAACTTGTTTTATTTCATGCTCTTATTTATTTCATTCTGTTTGTAGATGGTAGATATCCACTTCTTTTGACTGCATTATACAGAAAATAGAATTTAAATGTGACACTTCTGAGAAACTCAGTATATTAAATACAGAACATGTCTTGGCATGTCCAAAGCAAATTAAGTCTCTTGTAGAGGAGTAATATGAAGTACTTTATATTTTTATTTATATATTTGGCAATTTGTATAGAACACCCATAATGACAATAAAAAATTCTTAGAATTGGATTATTGAATCCATTAAAGCTTTTAAGAAATAAATCTTACATCTTTCTAAACCTTTGTTACCAAAGATGGCAGCACTGTCTGAGAGAGTGGGAAGTGATCCAGGATGCTCGCATATCCATACTACATAAGCAATTGTAGATTTCTCTGTAAAAATGTTATGTCTATACTTAGAGCAAGATACTAGCCCTCAGATTCTTTTTTGTGGACTGGAAAGGTTTCTGAAATATTCCATAACTATTTCTCCATTTACAAAATGCTTCTTACTTGTGATCTCAAGTGGTTTTGCTTTGTTTATCAACCCGATCTCTTTTTTTTAATGTTATTTAGACAAAAGTTAAATGGGACAGATAACCCTAGCAGGGCCTCTCTGACAGGAGTATAAACTGATAGGGCATTAGTGTAGGTGGTGATAAGAAGTAGTGGATTACTACCTCATGCCTATTACTGATGCCTTGAAGACTCAAGAATTTGGTAATTTGACTGTAGTTGGCTTTAGATTTGAGTGAAAACTGTACAAGAACTTAGTTTCATATAAGCTTAGGCCATAGTAAGTGCTGTGTATATGCGTAACACCTTCACCTGTCTGCCTACTGCTTAATGTATGTCGTGAATAGTATATGCATAATAAATTAGCTAATATTGCAAAGCCCTTATTTTTTCTCTCTCAGTTCTTCATGTGATGAACAGTACTAGTTTTAATAAGGTTTTTTTTTTTTTTTTTTACCTTTCATATATGATGATTATACATGCCGAGTCATAGTACCCTATGGAGGGTTGGAATCTTCCCAAAGAGAGCACAGGAGAGAATGTTCCAGTTGGGTGAGGAAATGAACATACTTGTATAGTAAGGCAGCTTGATTGGTAATTACACAGGTGGCAGACCCAAGGGAGAAAACAGCCTGGCTTCAGAGGCAGTGTGGGGAACCCTCCAGGATCAAAATTGGCTGAACAGGGTTTGTTACCACTTGGTCATTGATTTTAATACTGGAAATCTTGAAAGTCAGTCTTTGTCTACAAGAGCATAACTAGTAGGAAGCTAACTATGCAGGCAGGGAGGATATTTTCTGCAAGCAAAGCCTCTGGTCCTCCCAGAAGACCATGGCTATTTTCTTTTGCGTGGTGAATCCTGCTTCCCTCAGAATGTTGTTTCTTCATCCTGGTTATTCCTTCCTTCTAGCTCCCAGGTCCATATGATGTTTTGTTTTTTGTTTTTTTTTGATCTCACTAAACATACCTGGAAGCAAAAAGAGATACACACTTCTTTTAAAATATTTTTGCTGGTCTTTCTTGAAAAGCCACCTGGCTTGCTGAGTGCTAGATATTTATGCAACCACTTTGAAGTTCTGTTGCTCTCTTACAGTTTTGATAGAGCTCTCTCCTCCTGCAGCTCACTCACTTCATCAGCAAGTACCTCGTGCTGTAGGTAATGTCACTTAACGTAGCTAGCAAGGAGGTTACATAGATACCTCTATGATAGATACTAAGATCTTGATCAGTACAGGCAAAAATAGTGAGAGCAGTGCTGCTGTTGTAGACATCTGTCATCTTTTCTCAGGGTCTGCACATCACAAAACCAGCTTGTTATTCTCTAGGTAAATGCTAGTTACATCTCTTGAACTCCAAACTGCTTTGGCCAAAACAGAATGGGAGTATCACCCTGTCTCGACAATTTTTTTTGTCAGCCTTTTGAAAGTACTCTAAGTTCACAGGAAGTCACATACATACCGAGCAATAGCCTGAGATTCCTGAAGAAGAGAAAGAGAGAGAAAAAAGACAACTTCCAAGACTGTGGAATTCCACCTGTTTCCTAATACTGAACCAGAGTATTTTATCCCTAAAATCATTTAGTGATGGTTGGATTGGCCAGTATCTGAATCATTCGCTGAAAGATTCCTCTATCCTTCTAGATAGATGTCTTAGATTTTTATTTATTTATTTATTTGTTTATTTTCCTGCTAAGTGCAATAGTGATTACCAAAAAGTATTCATCAACAACACTAGCATGAAAACAAGATGGTTCTGCTGATTTCAAAATGCTCAGTGAGGCCACGTTTTGGAGGGGAAAAAGAAAAATATTGTTTAGTATTTGGGAACATGCTGTATTTGTATTTTTTTTTTAATAATGTTTTATTAAATATTAAGAACAGGCTTCCCATTGAAATAAAACATTCTGTTCACATTCAAAGTACAATGTATTTTCTTCATTGACTTTTCACTATGTAGGTGTTTTGGCATGTCCTGCTTTGCACAGAAGCCGTTTATACCAGAATGAATGTGATGTATCACAGATATGTAGAGATATAAATATCTAGTGATATTTAGATATAAATATCTATCTATATTGGATGGATAAATCTATATACAACTGTATGAATAAATAGAAATAGAAATGTAGAGATGTATCTAATATATTTTTGTCTTTTGTATATCATTTATATATATAATCTGCATTTTCTGAATTTATATAGACGCATATACATTAACTATGTAAATATAGACATATTTTTTCCTGTAAATCTGATGTATATATAGACATATGTTTATCTTGCACTGTTTCACATGCTTCTGTATTAACTGAAAATAAGCATGTGCAATGAAAATGGCTGTGTGGTAATGAAAAAGACTGTCTGATAGGCTCATCAGTATGTTATTGCTCTGAGATGTCTAGGCCTACTGTACATTTTGATTATTCACTAGAGGAGAAGATCTAGTAGTTATAAGTGAGATTAATTTGCTCATTAACATTAAACTTTTTACAGTTCAAGCACCATTAGCCAGGTACATTCTCTAACGTCTATTCTTCACTGGGGAGCTGATGTCCCCTGTGCTAGTTAAAGAGGAGAGGCCAGACTTGCTGATAATGGGTGCTTGCCTGGTTGCATTCCCTGCAGTGTGGGCCACTCCAGAAGTCACAGCTCCGATGTGACCACAAATAAGAAGCAGTTGTACCTTGTATGTGACAGCCATGGAGTCAACCTTGGACCAGGCGACTGCTGTGCCATTATGATTGAAGACACAGTGCTTAAGGGTGTCATGCTCCTCACCATAACTGTGGCCAAGGGGCTGAAGCCCTCTCTGCTGTCATGGGACCTGATGCCACAGAAGCAGTCTGTCAAATGAGTTATACTTAGCACAAAAGCTCAGGCAGCCAGCCGGAAGCCAGAGCAGTTGCTGCCCAAGCCTCCGCTAGTTCTAATCTAGTCTTGTTGTGATGGGTCCAATTTCTGTGTTTGTTGTGTCGTCAGTGCTACAAGCTAACACGGTGCTAGGGGAAACTAGCTAGGACGGGCTTGAGTTGTGTTTTTAAAGGAAGGAGTAATGGTAAAGAATATATCTAAACCAAACAAACAACAAAGAAAAAGGCCCAGAAATTTACAAACGGTTAAAAATGGAGAAACAGCAGCTAGGAAAAGCTCTATTTTATTCATAAAAAACTCCATGTTTTCTGTTAGAGAAATGATTTAGGTTTGTTTGTGCTAATTATGAATATGATCAAAACCAAGAAAAAGACAACTTCAGATGCTGTGATGCCATAAATAAGATTATTCTGTCACCTGCTCAACAAGACAGTGTTTAAATTTTCCTGCACATAGCTACCCTAAGTTGTGACATACCCTAAGTGCAAGGAAATGATCACTACTTCTGATCACTACTTCCTTTCCTTGGTTAGGATGATCTACTCCACATTCTTGCCCCTTCTGATGGGTTGGGAGTAGATGAATAGTCCTTTTCTTTTCTAGACCTGACAGCAAGCACTTGTGTCTCAGACTGTTATAGAGGAACACTGGAAGGATAAAACAATGAGAAAATCAGTGAGTCACAAAATGTATAATTTAAACATAATTCATCATGACTCATTCATAAAATGTGATTTTTTTCGGAGTTTCATATGGCAAAACAATAACCATAAGCATAATCATCAGTGCCTAGTCAATCGTCTTTTTCCAGCTATTCAATTCTGTGATTCAAATTATTTTGGAGAGTCTTAGCAGATACAAATCAGCACAGAGTCGTTAGAGGCAAAAGAATTCAACAACTTAGACCAGCCACAGGGTCATGCTATTTTATGAGTGTGATATGGTGAGTTGAACTGGCACAAACACCTTCAGTTACTACTGTTCCTTCAGAGAACAGAAGCTGTCTTTCCCAACTTCATGCAATCCCTGTATAACTTAGCCTCCCTTCCACTCCTTAACCAAAGACAGTGGTGGAAGAAAGCAAGGGGAGTTATTCTGGTAAGGGCAGCCTATCCAGGAAACTCTCTCAGGACCTGCCTGGGTGCTTCTAGAAGATAAACAGACTAGTAGTGTCTGTCAATACTGCATCCTGGGCTTTTGTCTCATTGGTCTGCCCCTGCCTCTGGAATATATTCTGTGGGTCTGACTACTAAGAGGTGTTGATGTTGTAGCTTAAACAATGCTTGCAGAATAGGTAGGAGTTGCACAGCTCTCCTAATGAATGTGTACTTTGTTGTAAGGCCTTGACATGGTGCTTCACATTCTCAGTGCTTCTTGCATAAATTAGCTTAAAATACAAAAGAGAAACTGAGTAAGCAGACTTTTAATACAAGAAGACTTGGAAGGGACTGAAATGAGGAGGCAGACAGAGGCAAATTCTTTCATCAGTATGCTCCCAGTACACTGGGGGAGCTACAGCAAGTTACTAAATCAGAAGGGGTCATGTACAGCTTTTAAGTAAAAGGAATGTATGAAAGAAACATGGAATATAAATCAAAATCTAGTATTCCAGAAGAAGACAAAGCAAAGAAGGGCTTATGCAACCGTTAAGTGGCAGCTTTTATTATTATGGAGAAAAGACAAAGAACAGAATTTTCCAACAGTCCTCTTCCACAAATCCAAAATGCTAGACATTTGACACATCCTTCTCAGTTGTTAGGGTTGTTGTCCTTGTGAGGGAAGTTCATGCATTGTGGGTTAGATTAGGAATCTGATGTATTCAATCATTAACACAGTTACATTCCTATATGTTAAATGGTATGTAACTAGTCATGGCTCTCAGCTTACATCACATGAAGATCTTTATCAGTTGTAAGAACCAGTCTTCCCAGAGGAGGTTTTTTTATTGTTGCTGCATGATAAAATGCATCTGGTTTTAAAGGTTGGTTTGGTTTGGTTTGGTTTGGATATTTCCCCTAACAGGTTTTTTCTGCTGTTTCAAATTTATTTAGAAGGTTTTTGATAGGTTATCTTTTTCCGTAAATTTACTGTGTACATAAAAGAATCAAATTGTGGATACATTTTCTGAATAAAATATGTTGTTATATCATATAGCCTTGGGTTGGTGCTCCTGTGACATCACTTATTTCAAGATTAAGTACTATGCACAATTTGCTTTGAAATATCCTATAAACTTGAGTGAGTGTATTGAGTTTCATACCTGATTAGCACCAGATGACTAGTGAAAGTCAAAGCTGTTGAAAATGAATAATAAAGTGACAAATGTCCTCACAATTCTCACGAAGTCAATAGAATACTAGAAATGAAAAAAGAAGATCAAAGTATTATCCAGATAACCAATGGCTAAACTTTAAAAATAAACAAATAAATTGTGTTCTGCCTTATTATGCATTCATTTACATTTCTGACAAAACATTCTGAAGTCATATTGAATAATCAGTCAATAGGAGACAAATGTGTTAAATTACTGAGATTTCTTTGCTAAATATTTCATCCTTAAAATGTATTCCAGCCTTCCATAACATAACCTACAACCATCAAAATAAGCCAGGCTCATACTGGACATCTGACTGTAAGGGATTCTAAGTAATTTCGAATACTGAAAACCAGCACCAACATAATTGTCTGATGTCTGTAAAATCTTTGGAGTTATTTAAGGAAGGTAGTCTCTTCAGGCAGTCTCTTCCACTGGCCCTGACAGAAACTTTCCTAATATCTAACCTGAATATTTTAACTACTAAGCACATTATTATTTGTTCTGTTCGACTGCAACCATGAACTGATTGCTTCTACTTTTCAGATGCATAAAAATATGCTTTAAAACTCTTATCATGTCAGCTTTGGTTTCTCCTTTAGGTAAAATAATCCTATGCTATTCAATCTTTGATAGAGGTTCTGCATGGACCCTTGATCATTCTCTTTTCTCCTGTTTTCTGCCACTGACTGATAGTCCTCAGAACTGCAACTGAGCTCTTACTATTGTTGACAAGAGCATAGAGATCAACTTGTGCATATTTCAGATAATGATTCAGATTGTGCTCTTTTCTCCTTTGCAAATGTATTTTATTTTGATAAAGATGGTAAGAGAGAAAAATGCAAACTTCTTGTTTAATAGACTTATTCCAATATATTTGTCCAGCTAAAAAGAATAATAAAAATGCATGGGGTATACAGACAAATCTTCATTTCAAAAGAAAGATGTGCAAAAACTATTTTTTTTGTGAAGTTAGTGTTGATGATAAAGTCCTGATTATGTCAACTTAATTAATTTTTCAACACTGTAAGTGTGAAAGCTTTAATGGGGCTCCTGTCACAACCACAACCACAAATGTTGGTTGTGCATTCTCTGCACAGCTGAAATCGTCCTGTAACTAAAGTACTCATCATGTATACCAATTGAAGGGAATATCATATTCTCCAAATCTTTTCACTTCCTCTAGAATACTTGAGTAGCTTCCACAATTTTGCAGTGTCAGATGTCATTTACTTCCCCAGAGGAAAAAATAAAGACTTGTCCTGAAAAAGAAGATGTTCCTGAAGGAAACAGAAAAATAGCAAAAGTTTTTATGAGGTGGGGTAGGTTAATTAGTATCTCTGAAAATCAGGCCATAAGTGGCCATTTTTTCAGTTAGAAAATAGACTAGTTTTGAGATGGTTCCTTTTATGTTATTGAATTAACTCTAAGCTTTTTTTTATGAGCTATTTATATCAATGTACAAATCTACTAGCAAAAAGAAAACACACTGAAGATGTAATTAATTTGTCTTGATCTATTCTGTATTTTAAATTGTAACAGCATATACATCACACTTGAATAGCTTGCTAAGACACCAGCTGAAGTGATTAATAGTATTTTGGATCAAATGTCAGCCTTTCTTTTTAAATAAAATAAATTCATGTGAACATCTTAATACAAAGTAAATAGTGTGCTTCAATATGATCCATTAGGTGCAGTCAACAGTAAGAAAATTGAAAGAGTGCCAGCTGTTCAAGCATAAAGCAAAGCCCAAACCTGTTTGTCCTGAATTCCTTACAGAATAGTTCAGGATGCTCTGACAAGCATACTTAACCCTCTTATCAAGAAGCTCTGTATTGTGAAGTCCTCTTCTATAGCCTATTTTAAATAGATTGAGCATTGTATTTTGTTACTTAATTCCCAAGACTGTAAATGTGCACACACAGATACTATGTCAAAAAGATTAATATTCTTTATTCACATAAAGTCTGTCTGGACTTAGCTTCATTTTTATATATCTACAGCATACACAAGTTGTCATGCAGTTTTTCCTGGGGGAAAAATCAGATTCTGAAAAAGTGATATAAATCAAAGTTGTATGAGAACTGCAGTTTGATCATCGCTATAAACCTTTGGTATTTGTATATTAGTTATTTTATTTTTTCCAAACTATGTCATGTTTTTATGTGCTGGTTATGACAACTTTGAGCTGATAAGTTCTAAGGTGTGGCTATGATTTGGCAGCTTGTATTGGGCTGTTGTTTCCTCTGTTTGAGAACAGACCAATGTGTCTCATCTGGAACAGTGTTAATACCATTTTAAGTTGAAGTGTACACTTGTTTTTCTCCATGATTACTATAGCAGTGTCTGACATTTTATCCAGTTCCCAGAAGTCTGAGTAGTAGCCTCCAATAATGGTGATCATGCTGCTAACAGTCAGTTCTGTGCCAAGGTACACTGACAATACTGTGTATCCTCCCTCACAGTGTGCTCTTCAGGCTTCATTTTGACATGCTCGCTGAAGAAGTCTTGCATCTCCTTAGTGTATGCTGCGTATGGATGAAATGCATTTGGAGTAGAGATGACAATCGTTAGATCTTCAGACCTAACCAATTTTTAAAAAAATGATCAAGAACTTTTTGGAGGCAAATAGCAGAACATTGATCTAAATTTTGGTTTTGACTTTAATACTAATGCTAACCTGAGCACCCTAAACAGTCGTCCTCTCACTAGTTCTTCCTTCTTTTCCCTGTAACATTAGTTAATGCTTTCTGTGTCTGCTTTATAGCCAACTTGTTAACGCTTTTCTGTTAGGTGAGAGCGCCATATTAAAGGAGTGCTTAATATAGCTTCAAGTTGAAATGTAGCTCTCAATTCAATTTATTTATTTTCACTGGATTTTCAGGAACACCTCTGTGTTGCAGTCTGGGGAAAAACCCAAACTGTCAAGTGGTTTGTAGTCATTCAAAAACATTTTGTGCTTAGGCAAACTATAAGAAGTTTAGTTTGCATACCCCAAACAGAGAAAGTGCTCAAAATTGCATTTTGTGTAGTAAAAAGTATAATCCTGTGTATGCTTTTGGTAAGGACAAGGCTTCAAGAGAAATCTTAATGGTGTCATTTTTTGTAGCTGCCTCTTAATGCATGGTACTGCAGAGATGATCAGTATCATTGCCTGGAAAGACCTCTTCTGAACAATTTGTTCATATACACATACCAGTTTTTCTCACAGAAAAATGCTGACGCCTTGTTTGTAAACTGTTTAATTTTCTGATCTCCTCTCAGGGCTTGGAGAAACTTGAGTTTTGATAACCTCCCTGGTGGGCTGCTGCAGAACCAAGGAGCTGGAAAGCTTTTTCAGTCTCACCTCCCAGACTTTTGACTCACAGAAATGAAGTTTGCAGAGGTCTAAGATAATTGAGTAGGTTAGTTGGCAATCACAGTTTTTGGATTCCATGGTGCTGAAATACATCACTACATGGTGAAGTAAGGCCAATACAATTTCAACCCACAGAACTTACTAAGTCTACAGAAAACAGTAATTCTCTTTAGTTTCATTTCAAAATATCTAAGCGTTCAAATATTAAAATCTCAGACTGAACTTGCTTTCACTTACCCATCTCTAGTCATCATCTTCTTACATCTCAATCATGTTTGCAGTTACAGACTATATTCATTACCTGATATTACTTCCAAAATGTTGAGATGTAATTTTTGTATTCCACTGTTCTTTAACACTGCAGATGATTGTCTTTGCCTTTATTTTTTATTTATTTATTTTTTCTTTACCATACTAAGTAAACATCTTCTGCATGGAACCAGTATTAAGCTGTAATTCTGTTCTGATTTTTTTTCCTGTTTCTCTTCCTTGTGTTTTCTAGCATGGACTTGATTGTAGTTTTCAATCTTTATTACGCGGTAGTATGGTTGTTGTTTTGTTGTTGTTGCTTTTTGTTTGTGTGTTTTGTTACAAACTGTTTCTTTTCCTCCTTTCCACAGATAAATGCCCACATAGCCCCTAGGATTTAGGTTAAGAATCTGCAAGTTTTAGTGCAATTCCATGCTCCATGTCTGTGCTTTCTTGCACTGGTGAATGTTTTGGAGGATTGTTCCCTCTTGAGTTTTTTTCTGTCAAAGTTTTCGGCTGTATGTCATCTTTCTCTCAGAGCAGAGAGTCTTGGAGTGGATCAGAAGTCACTGTGACAAAATTAATTGATTTCTAAAGATTTGGTCAATTATTTTAGAAATTAGTAGTTATGTACTGACTCTTCTTTCCAGATTGTTTTTATACTCATTACAAAGAAACTTTGAAGCAAGCCACAATCTGTGGGTTAAAAATGTTTGGGGTTTTCAGGGTCTCTAGTAACACTCCTGTTCTTTCACCCAGTCATTCAAGCAATATTTGATGTATTCCAGCATGAGCCTAATGTAACTAACAGTGTAGCTAACCTTGCTTTATTTGCCCTCTGTCAGCCTCCAATGCAATTATGAACTTTTCACATAATCCGAAGAACATTTTTTTACCTGCCTTTTACTGTGAAGAAAGAGATTCTGGATGTACTCGATGTATTCTGGATGAATTCTGGATGTACTCCAGCTACTGTTATCTCTTACTCTTTTCTGATATTGCTGTTCTTTTGATATGTCAAGTAAATTGCCAAATACATATGAACTTGGTAAATTGGAGAGAAAAAAAAAAAATAAAGCTCTTAAGAACAAGAGAAGGAGATCCTAAGTACATTAATAATAAGCTATATATTTTTATCTTTTTCAGGAGACAGTTTCATCTGAAAGGCTTTTCTGATTCACATGCACAACAAAATTTATGAAACATGAGATACTCAGTTCTGCAATTCCTTTCCTGCTGCTTGTTAATAGCTGATAAACATGAAACATTATAAAGTGTTCAGAATATAAAAAGATGCTGAAGACACATGGGAAAACATAGGGCTTGCTGAAGAACATAATTTTGTATTGGGAATAAAAGTAGTAGAAGCAAAGATTTTTATGTGAAGACTTCTTTTATTTCATCTCATCCACTGAATTGCCCTAAAAAGCACATTAGGTGAAGAACAAAGACTGAGCAGAGGCTCTGTATCAACAAAACTCTGAGTCACCTAAATAATTCAGCAGGCTTCTAATGCATTTTGTCCATTAAGGCTTGTGACCATTTTGGACAACTACGAATTTTGCTGCGATTCTCCTGTTTTCCAATGTGATCATGTGTGCCTGTGTCTTTTTTTAGTTTTGTTTTTAGAGCAGAGGTAAGTGTGATCATGTGTCTAAGCATTTTCTCAGGCATAGGAAGGCACTTTGCACTTCTAAGAGCACTTCTATTCATCTTGTCTGCTTGAATCTCTATTTTAAAATAATAATAAACTCACCCAGTTTTCTATACCAGTTGATGACAATCTGAGCAAACAATCACCCTTATTTTGTTGGCAGGCATACCCACAGCTTAACAAAATCAGTAATTACTTATGCAAAATCAATGTCTATGTAACAAGGTACTCATTAGAGAAGTGTAACACCACTCCATGGATCTTCTGTGAAGACCAAACTGCTGAAGTATGGTAATCACATGTGCTGCTTCTTGTGGCTGTCACTTCTAACAAAGCCCTCTTCACCAACCCCATGTACCCTGTTATCTCTTTGCTGCTTGCTGTTTATGATGGCACCCCATGTTTCCTGAAGTGGCAGGCTGCATTGATAAATCAGTAATCATCACAGTAAACATGCAGTTGATTATCTTTTTACTTTCTGTGTGTAGGGGTGTACATTTGTATATCTCTGACACCATGTGGTTCTTGCTATCATGATGATGGGGGTAGCAGTAGAACAAACCCCAGGTGCCTGGAAACTTCCTCTCTGTCACTGTGCTTCTCGTGCTGGTTGCTGAAACTCAAGGGATCACAAGTCTCTCACATCTAAACCAGGGAAAATAGCTGAAATAGACATGACTGCACATACATATCCAGCCAGCTTTACTTCTAAATTGTGATGGTAAGTATGATAGAAAAAAAAAAATGTGTTTGTACTGTCCAATTTTACACTTAAAAAAATCAAGACACAAGAACCCCCTTTCTCTCCATTTCAATGAGATGACACAGAAGGACTTGTGGCTGTGGGAGGAGAGGGGCTGTGGAGAACTCAAGAGAGACATAACCAAGTTAGATGCCTGGGAGGCAGAACAACAGATGAAACTGGCTGTTGGCAGTGAAAGCTAATGCACAATAAAAGGAATAATGGTAACTGCAAACACAGCTTGTGGGGGTTTAAATTAACAGTACCTTTAAGGGAAAAGAAACCTGTGCATAAGTCCATGGAATTATTTGCCTCAGATGTAATTGGAGAGCAAATAAGATTGTAAGAAGGAGGGATAATTAGGATCTGTAATCATTTTAACCTTTGTATAATAAAGATTAGAATGAAATACTGAATACATTATATTAGTTATAAAACTTTATGATTATTTTCATCTATGACTGATCCAGGTCATCCTATTCAGAAACTGTGAAAACAGATATAGCATAGAAACATGTCTTTTATTCAGGTTTAAATTTACATATATTAATGTATATGAATTAATCCAGTAGCTCCAGTAGCTAAATATCCATCATTTTTAAAATAGCTGTACTGATGAAACAGTATATGTTTATTTGCAGAAAGAAATGTGGTTCCTGGGGAAATATAGTGAGGTGAGGGTAAAAAGAAAGGGAAACGTTAGGGAAGAAAACTAATTCAGTGTTACCTCATTTCTGTAGTACTGCAGGAGAATTTAATAGATTATTTGAAGGAAAATTCTTGGCTTTTGACTGAATGATTTATTCCACACTGTTACTAGACTAATAACAGGTAGTACAGGACTGTCTGTATCTGTTCTGTAGAGTCTCCTGGTCTTAATACAGACTGAGTTCAGACTTAGTAACTGGATGCTGTCATGTGTCAGTTTACTCTCGAGAATTTGAACGTCATTACAGTATTCAGTTGAAGATGTTGCCAGGTTTTATGTACTGCCATGGAAAGAATTTCTGACAGCTTTGTACTCGACATATTATTCTGCTAAAAACATTTCTCAAAACAATTAGAAAAATCTTTAAGGTAATGGTTGAACTCAAGTAAGTGTTCTTGGAACCACAACTGTCAATGAAATGCATCATCTGAATGTCAGTTTCATTTTGTTCAAACATTACAGTCAAAGATTGCAGTTTATTTGGTAACTCTAAAGCAATTATGTCACTGTGATCACCATCTGCACTAGTCATAATTTCAAACCAGTGCTATTCTTTTATTTTTTTCTTTAAAGAGAGAGTTCTTTGTTAATCTTATATCACACTGAAAATAAAATAATCCTGTGGAACTTCATCTATCATAAAAGGAAAATGAAATATGAACCTCTTACATAATGGCATTAATTTGTCTGTTGGTACATTCATAAAGCATACTGTTGGAAGCATAAGAGAGAAAAATGCTTGGACTCTGTTCATGCAAGCTGCAAGTACATAGGTGGCTTATGAAATAAAGCTTTTGAAAACTGTCACAGTGTATTTATAGGACTTGATTCTGAAATGAGCAATGTGCTGGAAAGCTTTCATCCTCCTATACGGTCTCAGATAAATCAGGGGGGTTTCTAGGGCATTTCTAAAAAATGTCAAATTGCTAATGTTATGTGCATATTCTTACATCAAGCAATTTCTGAAGTAAAATGCAAGTGTATGATATTAAGAGAGTGATTTATATAGTTTGCAAGTTCTAAAAAAAAATGAAAACCCATATCCATGTTTGAGTTCAGTCTATGTTTGAGTATTTTGTCAGGTTTAGTAAGTAAACAAATAAAAATTGTTCTCTTGATGTGACCTCCATTTGTAAGGTTTGGACCCTACAGTAATGCAGAGGGAAATCTATTTGACCCTGGCCTATTGGAATACAGCTACTGGAAGAATGAATAGCTTTGTCATCTGCAGTTTGTCTCTTTCAGTTTTGTACCAACAGAAGAAAATCATAAACTACTGTGGAGAGCATTAATAAACTAGGAAAAGCATTCGTTCAGCTCAAACCTTATCTCTTACAGCGGCCAACTGTGAATTCCTAGGGCAGAATGGAAGAAGTTGTTTTTTATTACTTGGTCTCCCACCACTGAAATATTGTATTTCAAGTGAGAGGCATAGAGAGTGCATGTGTACTTAATAGATCTCTCTCCCAGACAGTTTCAGCATCTGTGATGTTCTGTTACAAAGAATTCTACCACTTCCCTACACTCTGTGAAAATGACTTTCTTATACCCTTTAAGAGGAAAAGGTTTTGTTGTTGTTGTTATTGTTGTTGGTTTTGTTTTGTTTTGTTTTTCTTCACAGATTTATGGAGTTGCTTGGAGACATATTAAGTTTGATAAATCTGACATGTCAGAGGAAGTGGTTTGTGTCTGTTGTTGCTGATTATGGTTTTTCTAAACTGGTAGTAGTATGTGTGTTTGTTTGTTTTATAATATTTTAAAATCTGAAGGTAAGTAAAATATTTACACCTGTTAAGGTCAGTAGCTTCTCTAAGAGAATCAATCTCTTAAGCAGTTAGAAGGATTAAAAAAAAAAAAAAAAAAAAAAAAAAAAAGCAGCTGTTCCTCCCTATGGTGCTTATAGCTTTATTTTGTCTCCCATGTAGAAAGCTGTTCTGCAAGGGAGAGAAAGGAGTGGTGAAGAAAAACTTGTACTATAGTTCTGGTTTACTTTTGGATCATGTGGAGTGGGGATCTCTGATTCTGTTCTTACTGTATTGAAGGAAAATATCTTACTTTTGTTAATTATCTATAGGCATCGCTGGAATCTGGGAAAATCTTTTTTCGCTTTTCATTCATGAATGAAGACTTTGAGCTCTACCATATGAGCTCTATACGTGCTGGAGGCCTTGTAAGGGCAATGGTTTCTGTTGCATCCTGTGTTTCAATAAGCTGCACCTCAGAGATACTCAGCCCAAGGCATGAAACTGTTGTACATAATCTTCTGTGACTTGTCTGACCTGTCATGAAGAGCAGGGAGAAGACAAAACTACTCCGGGTATATTTTCCTAGCTCAGAAAAACTGTAAATCACTGGTTATTTGAAGCTCGGAGGGCATGGCAGGAGTGCCAGTTCTTCTTGATATGCTTTGTGCTGCATGTGCTACTGATCACTGTCAGTGGTGGGACCATGTGGATGTTGGGTCTCATCTGGTGTGGCAGTTCTGCTCCTTAGTTGCATTCCGACATTTGGGGAATGTGTTGGTTTGTTTGTTTGTTTCACAAATCATTAGCAGAAGACAAAACTATGACAATAAACGAATAAACATTGAAGGAAAGTCATGAAAGGAAAGGTCATGGAATGCCTCTGTGGATGATGTGTGAAACATTCTTTTTGTTTTGTTTTACTTATGGATATAGGATGCAGTTGCAAATATATGCAATATATTACTCTAAAAAGGGAATATATTTCATATATTAGTTATGTTCATTCATTCAAATAGTAAAATACCGTGTGACTTAGGTGATCTGCTAACTGGCTCAACTAATCAATCAATCACTTTGCAGTGAACAGCAAATGTTCAGTTTACAGTTGGCAGACAATCCATTGCCTAAAATATGTGCATGACCTTTTCACTGTGGAATGAGGTCAATAACTCAGCTTGGGGACTAAATGCTCTCATCTGTGTAATTTGCTTCCTCTTGTGTTTCAGTGAGTTCTGTCTGCATGTGAAGGACTACTGGAGCCCTTGTAATTTTTTATTTTTTTTTTCCTGTGAGACTACAGTCCTCACTATCTACTCACAGACTACTGTCTCACAGTTCTCTATGTGGAATTTGGACATAGGGAGCACCTGGAAAAATCTGAAGGGACTGTCATGAGGGGGAGCAGAGAGGCAGGTGCTGAACTCTGCTCTCTAGTGACCAACAACAGGACCCAAGGGAATGGCATGGAGCTGCCACAGGGGAGGTTCATACTGGATATCAGGAAAAGGTTCTTCGCCCAAAGCGTGGCCAGGCACTGGAACAGGCTCTCCAGGACAGTGGTCATGGCACCAAGCGTGCTGAAGTTCAAGAAGTGTTTGGACAACACTCTCAGACATAAAGTCTGATTTTTGGGTGGTCCTTTGGGGACCCAGGAGTTGGGCTTGTTGATCCTTGCAGGTTCCTTGCAACTTGGATACTCTTTGATTCTGTGATCTGTGGCCAAACCTGCTTAAGCTGGTTTAGCCAATGTGAGAAGTACCAAAGCAAAATAAATTTATTTTTTGTTGTTGCAAGCAAAGGGAGGAACTGAGGATGAGACATGGAACATGAAATATAGTCTGGAAATTTAACTGAAATTTTGCTTTGCTCTTTAAATTGCTGTCATGAGATTTCTTTTTGGAAGAGAACAGTCAGGCTCTTATAGCTGAGCGGGGGGTGGGGGGAGAGGTAGGGGGAGGAGATTGGTTTGGTTTGGTTGTTGTCATTTGCTTTTTAAAGGACTAGTTCTTGTGGCTTCTGTTCCTTGAATTCATTCTTCTTACCACAAAGTTCACAGGTGGACCATAGATGACTATATGTAATGCCTTTGTTGTGTTATATGTATTGCCTGGGCAATACCTTTGCTGTGTGGTAGTCTGTCACCCTCTTTGCTTTTTTGGGTAGGTTAGAACTTTGCAGAATGAGCTTATTTTATTTTGGAGCATTTTATGTACTTTCTCACATAGGTAGGCATTACTTCTGATTGTTGTATGCAAGAGTTGATAGAATATAAACTGATATATTATCTCCCCTGAGTGTCATTGATTCAAATTCAGTTCACATAAACCATGACAAATTGCCAGCTATGAAATAAGTAGATACTATCTATTGGTACTATACTAGTATGAAATTTGGCACCCCTAATCAACACAGCAGACTGAGACATCAATGTGAGTTAAAATGAATTTACTTTACCATCAGTGAGTTTGTCCCCTGGTTCGGAGGTTGCGTGCTGTTTTATGGAGACACAGTTTCAGAATCTTGAGCCATTAATAACCCCAAAATTCACTTTTAAAGGGTTATCTTCAGATCTCATCAGTTAAAAATTCATTCCTAAATTATATCATGCCTTTGGGCCTCTCACCTACAAAATGTTGGTTGTATTATTGCTGTGTGGTACTGGACTGTTAAAATTGAAAAACAGCAGTCATTGTTAAGAAACTACCCATCTGTAAGAGATTTCTTAGCATTGAAAATGACTTGCAGACCCTTCCAGGTACGTGGCATATTTAACGCTTAATACTCATTGCCTAAAGAATGCCAAAAAACAGTCGGGGTAGCAGAAGGAGGTGCTTTAATCTGTAATTCCCCAAATACTGCTGAACTGCTTTGTAAACATGAGTCTTAAACCAACCTAATAATGTTATCACCTGATTAGATGTTTCCAAATTTAGTCCCCATTCATTGTTGTCCCACCTGGCATTCTTAACACTCATTGCAAAATTGAGTCTACTTAATTTTATTTGTCCTTTTTCCATGCAGGTAGCTATCAGTATCGTATGCTTAGATAGGGAAAAGCTTGGGGAGAGAAGGAGGAGGCTTTCTAATTGTTGGAGCAAATTCACGTACATGGGAAAGAAGTGGGTATAAAAGCAAATGAGCCCAATTCTGTGCGCTCTAAAAGGTACACACCTCCTGTAATTTAAAGCACATGGCTCAAGAGGGTGGATGTGACCTGTTCCAGCCACTGGAAGCCAAGGACTGCTAACAGACAACCAAATGTAGCCAGTATGGTGGAGTAAGGTATTTTAATCCACCACTGGGCTTTCTCTAATAGAGAGATTAATTTTAGACTTGGAGCAGTAATTCCATTGTTTGCAGTGCATGCCAGATCTTTTCCCCAGCTAAACAGTTACCTGTGTTTCCTGAAGATTAGTCTGAATTCTCCACGTATTCCAGCTTGATGCTGTTTGCCATGTATTTTTGGTTAAGTCTGCTTTCAGGCATCTATGCCTGTCTAGGAGAGCTTCATATTTCTTCTCAGGCACATTTCTTCTCAGAAGTCCTGCCAGTTATATATAACGTGCTCTGACAAATAGCCCTGTCAAGTAGCCAGAGTGCAGCTTTCAGAAGTGTTCTGTGTATTGCTGGTTATTGTGGGGGATTTTTGAGCATTTGTGTGAGCATTTGTGTGAGCTGTTTCATTTGTGGGCATACTGTTATTTAAAACTGGATACATTTTCACTCACTGCTCTTGCCTTGTCTGGTCTGTGACTGAGGGACTGATCCTTCCATTTCCTTTTGCTGACAACTGTATAAATTCATTGCACTGATAATGTTTTTTTCATCATAATGTCCAAATTGCTTCTCCTGTTGCTTTGTTGTTGTTTGTGGATTGTTTGGTTGTGTGTTGTTTTGTTTGTTTGTTTTTGGTTGTGGTGGTGGTGTTTGTTGTTTTTTTTTTTTTTAAAAAAAAAAAGTAATTCAAAACTTTAACACCTGCTGTGACAGGTAGTATTAATTGATCTATTCTAGAGGGTATTAATATTATTATTAAATACCATGCAGGAATTCCTGCACCATTCCACTCAGTTAACTGTATTTGTGGCAAGACTGTAAATCTGAGGCCTTTTTAGAATGGGCTGTGAAGTCCTCTGAGAAAACCAAACTGTTGCCCCCAGCTCTGCTGATATCATCTCAAAGGCTTTAAATAGTGTTATTTTTATTTTTGGTATTATGTCATGTTTCCTAGAGAGGAGCTGTGGATTGCAGCTACTGTGGGTGATGTGTTTTAGAAAATGTTGGGTTGTTTTCAAGATCGCTTGCCCTCTTTAAGGCTGATTTATCAAAATGCTTGA
Source organism: Stictonetta naevosa (assembly GCA_011074415.1). NCBI lineage: Eukaryota > Metazoa > Chordata > Aves > Anseriformes > Anatidae > Stictonetta > Stictonetta naevosa. The sequence continues at coordinate 13,380,362 of CM021729.1, forward strand.
TTGCAAATGTCACACTTGTTCCACTGAAGTCTGTGGAACTATTCAGGTATTCAAACTACATGTATCACTTCTCAGGGCTTTGGAGTTCGTAAAACTGAAATACAAAGTGTGGGTCAAATAGCATGCTTATATGAAGTGAAAGGTCAAGTTCTGACAGTTCTTTGTCTTTCCTCTTCCGTTTACTAAAATTATAAATTTCTGCTGAACAGATGGACATATATCAACAGAAGAAATGTAAAAGAGATCACCTCAGCCCTGAGTCAAGTAATTCTGACAATTACAATTAGCCAGATTTCCTCTAATTTTAAAAAGTTAAATTCCACATGTAATCTCCACAGGTAAGATCACTATGAACTGAAAATATCTGTCTGTGGCTTGCAGCTGTTGCTGGAAACCATGGAAGCACATATCGGGTTTGCTTCAGAAAGGATCATTTTCAGGGGTCTCTGGTTCTACTGATGCTTGTGACTGCTTCTGTAAAACCTCTCAGATGACCTCTGCAGCTTACTGAAAAATGTTTCTGGTTTTGTGATTGGAGCAAGACTGGAATAGTTCCTTTTTGCCTTTCCCCTCTCTTTTTACTGTAAATACTCAACACTATATTTGCAAATTGCTCTAGACTTCTCAGTCCCTCTTATTCCCTCATTTTACCTTTCTAAGGAGTAGGACTGGGGTGGGGAAGAGGAGGAGATGTGGAGCCTGTTTCTCAGAGCTTTTGTGGTGGCAGTCATTGCTGGTGAGACAAGTTACTTGTCTCTTCGTCACAATGGAAGCAGCTTGCAGTGATTCTGGTTGCCAGTTTCCCCCCATAGTCACTGGACCCACCACCGTTTTGCTGCCCACCATGGTGCAGGCAGCCCCTTACCCTGGCTCCATGTGTTTGCTGGCTTCAGTGAGCGGTAGACATGATTTTTGATATTCAGTTTGGTGGGACAGCCCACAAGTTTTTGGTGTCAGCCACAGCCCAAATGAACCATGCTTTCTGTGGCTGCTGGCCTGAAGACCAGCATGGTAGGTGACTTCTTTGCCAGCCCCACATGAAGCTAAACATGCTTGTAAATGTGATAAAGATGCATCCCTAGACTATTACCTGGGTTTCTTCCACAGAACTGAATTTACCCCCATATGGTCTTATTTTCAGCTTTTAAAATTCTGATGTTTATATGAGCTCTTTAAAACTTGGCTTTTATATCTAAATATTATCTAAATAACTTGATCTTCTATCCTGAAGATTTGTCTACAACCAAAAGATTTAATCTTAAATAGACCATATTATGGGCAAGATGAGTCTGTGCTTTTCTTCCTTACTCTTTTCATAACAGTTTGCAGCCATCAGAGATGAAATATTGAGCTGGTTGGACCTTCAGGATGACTTTGCCTTGCTGTACAAAATGTGTGAATGGAAAAAGGAACACCAGGTTTGATTAACAACCATAAAACACTGAACTCATTAAAATATTGATAGCATGTAATTAATATTCCAAAGACATTTATACAGCATGTAGTCAAATTAGATATTCTAGTTAAATCTCAGTTTCCAAACATGGAAAATTATGGTAGAAAATAATAGTTATAGGAAGAGCATTTTTCACAATAAACTGAATTAAAAGACAACTGCAGTGTTGATTCTAATGTCATATTAAAGGAGTCATCTAAATTATAGTCTGACTCAGGTGACTGATTCCTCATGAAGAAATGATTTCTTTAAACAGACTGTTGAACTAGGGTCTTAAACTCTCATTTCTTACTTCAAAGCTTATTATATAAGACTGGTATGTAACCTGAAAAAGAAAAGAAATGGAATTAGTGAGATTAATAAGGCAAATTAAGTTATAAAATATTTTATTCCTATCAGTATAAATGAGTCTGCTGCTTGAATTTCAGATGTTCCACATATGGGTAATGTTTACTATTTCTAGTATAAACTAGGTGGTCTCTTAAACTGCATGCACATTATGCAAATAAAAGCCTTTAAAATGTTATTCATAAGTACAGTTCACAAAAAAAATGTAGTTGATATAGAGTTCATAAATGCTAGTTTTAACTAGTCAGTACTAATATGCCTGCATTTTAAATTGCTCATAAATACAGTACTGAATGTGGCAGATTGACCTGTAAACTGCTGAGCATAATAAAGGTAGTTTAAGTTGTATCTTTCAAGTTCTTGACTTCTTATAGGGAGAATCTTGCTAAAAATATCACTCTCACATTTATTTGAGATCTCCACTTAGATAACAAATACCAAATTATCAAAGAAAACTTGAAGGATTATGCTGTGAAATGTCATCCTCTGGACTTTTCTTATTTTTTAAACCTCCAAGGAAGCAGTATACATAGCAGAGCTGTCATCCAGGCATCTCCAGGACTGTGAAGATGAGGTTGTGACCTGCGGCAGCAACCCTGGTGGCATGTAGGTGCTGGTCAAACTTTCAAACTGTAAATTGGATGCTGGGACAGTCTAATTGTTTGATGAGCATAAGGACCTGGTGGCTTGGGATAAGTGGGTGCTTTACCAACACTGCAAGACCTTTTTAGTTATCCCTTGGTGTTTTTACAGGCTGCAGACAGCTTCAAATGAAATTTTAAGCACCCTCCTACTGTTTCATATCTGTTTCATATCACACATCTTTGTTCAACTTCCTTGTCACAGGAGCTTCTTAAAGCTCCCTGATTTCAGACAGACTGCGGGTTGTGCTGTGACCCCTAATTTGAGGTGTGTTTCCTGACACCTAAGCCTTGGTTTTATGTAGCTTGTGACACCTGATTTTGGTGTTTGTTTTGGTCTGCATTTCTGATAAACAGGAAGTTGGCAGCAGCCCAATGAGTACGTGAGTCACTTCTCTTTTTTCAGGGTTTATTCTAAGTAGGTACAATGTCTTCTTTTAGAGTTGTCATGTGGGATAAGGTTTTAAAACTTAAGAGGGGCAAAAAATCCCTTTCTCCTCCACAAGAGCTCAAACACTTCATTTTAAACAAAACTATTCTCCAAATAATATTTATCTTAGTAGTATATCCTTATATATATGACAAGATATATCTTATGTTGCCTGACCAGTTAGCTTAATGATTGCAAAGTGTGGAATGAAGCCGTCTTTATTATGCCATGGGGACTCAAGTATTCGAATATTTAAGCTTGGAAGAGAATTACTATTCTTCGTAGTCTAACTCACATTAAACTGCAGTCCAAAGACATCACAGTGGTAATTATGCACTCTTTTTCTTTTGGTAGCAGAGCAGTATAAAAACGTGATGTTTTTTATGCTTTCCCTAGGCAAACTGCTGCATATGTGTGCCCCTTCACTGTCTCTGCCTGCTAACATTGAAGGTTCATTATTTATGAGTGTTTGAGCTTCAGAGCATAGCCATGTTTTCTAGACTGACTTTGGCTGTTTAGAATCTCTTGCCTTGCTACTGTATAATCTCTTGCCTCTTCGCTACTGTTATAATGAGTTCAGTCTAGTTAGTCTGTGCTTTGCTCCTGTCCTGGCCTTGTTCCATGCTGTGTGCTGCTGATGACAGAGCCCCTCTGGGATCACCAGGAAATGTGAAATGTGTCATCTACTTTCATTTTTAGAGACCGGCTTCTCTTACAGACATCTTCATCAAATTACAATGACATTCTTACTTTGTGTTTTGTTGTTGTTGTTGTTTTAGTTTTTTGTTTGTTTGTTTTACTGGATTGGGGAAGGGAAAGAAAAGGGAGAATGACTTTTGTTTCCATTGTTTTATGAAAGAATTGAAAATAACTTTCCTACAAGATATTACAGGTTTTTGACATAGCAAATGTCAGGGCAGAAATAAGGTTAAAAGCTGTTGGTGGAGGTGTTGTCTGTCCTATTAGCTCACCTAAGGAAACTGGCTTGACTGTCTGCATTTGACTATGTAGTGTTCCTGCGTAGGTAGAAAGCACAGTACCTGCTTTATTAAATAATGCTCATAAAGCATCTTTGTAGGTACTGATACTAAGGAAACCAGATCCCCTGTCTGCAAAACAGAGCAGAAGGGTTTTTGGACACAGGACTCTGAATCACACTTTTCTTTATCCCTTCTTTCATGTAGTTTAGCAGGTCAGCAAGCTTAACTTTTGGAGTTTTTTCACACTTTCACTTAACCAGTGTAAATAGTTTTATCTAGACAAGTGCACTTACTAGCTTCATGTAGGCAAAAGTGCTGCTCCCTGCAATTAAATGAATCAGAACTTAAAAATAAAATAAAATAAAATAAAATAAAATAAATGCTTTTGTTGTCTTGAACTGTTTTTTCATTTACCAATGCCTCCTTTTGCTGTTTCTACTAAATGTTAAATTCTACTAGCCATTGAAGTACAAACACATGTACAAATACAGTGAAATGCAGCCATGCTTCTTCCTTGCAGCATTCACTTTTCTCCTTCAGTCTGGTGGTTATCTACTTGCTCAAGCTTTGTAGCTGGGAACAAAGGAAGTATCTTGCCAGTGACAGATGGCAGTGAATGGAAACATGGAATGTATTTCACTGAATCATTTGTTCATTAGTTACAGTTAGGATAGAAATAATTATTTTTTACTGGTGCATATCCCTTGGGAAGCTGGATTTTCATTTGCATATTTTTTGCCAAATTCTCCTGGAGCCCCGTTAAAAACAAGATAAAATACTTGAAAACTGCACTCTAGCTTGTATTCTGCATTTTTAGGTGGGTCATGAGAATGTTTACCTTCTATTTCTCCACAAATATGCACACACAGAAATAATTTTTCTGTATCAAAATAAAGACTAGAGACATTGATCACGGGTGATGATGGTTGCAAAATGCCCAGGAGACAGTTACTTTGCTGTCAAAATACAGTAGTGTCATACAGCTGTTTTGCACAAACAGAATATTTCAGCCTCTGAAGCAATGAAATTAAGCTTTATTCATGTCTTAAGTGTATTATGAATAAAAGATGCATTCTGTACCACGGCTTTGTAAATTAAAAAAAAAAAAAAAAAAAAAAAAAAAAAAAAAAAGCAGCACTGTATGGCTGCCAAAAATAGCTGATTTCCCCCATCTGCCACAGACAGGCTGGAGTAGGGCTGTGTGAATGCTGCCAGCTCAGTCTGGATTTGAATAACAGCTCTTGTAGTAACTGAGCAACTCTCAAAGTAGCAAATCAGTAAGCAAATAGAAAAATGTAATGGAAAGGTGGTAATTCCTACAAATACAGAAAAGTGCTGCAAATACCTGAGGTTTCCCTCCCTATTTCAGCTGAATCAAAAGATTTTGAGGAACTGTGGTGGCTTCACTGTGCTGCGCAGCTCAACTCCAACACACAGTTCTTTGACTCCTCCTCCTCAAAGGAAGAGGGGGAGAAAAGGGTGCAAGGGTTGAGACGAGGACTAGGAGATCAGTCACCAGGTGCTGTCATGGACAAAACAGACTGGGCATAGGGAGATATATATATACATATATAATTTATTGCCTATCGCTAGCAGACTAGAGCAATAAGGAAAAAAAAAAAAAAAAAAAGAAAAACAAAGGCAAACCAAAAACACTTTCTTCCCCCCAAACACAGTGCAGGGAAATGGGGAATGGGGGCTGTGGTCAGTCCCTGACATTTCCTCTCCACCGCTCCTTCATGGTCACTCTCCACCAGGGGCCTCTCCACAGGCTTCAGGGGAACTTCTGCTGCGTGCCTGGAGCACCTCCTGCCCTCCTCCTCCTCCTGCACCAACCTTGGGGGCTGCAGGGCTGGTCCTCTCATATTTCTCATGTCCTTCTCCCAGCTGCTTATGTGCAGCAGGTTTCTGTTTGTTTGTTTTCTCCTTTTCATCAATCTGCTTTCCCAGCCTCCCTCCCTGGCTCGTCTCTGGCCAGCGGTGGGTCCCTTTTGGAGCAGTTGGAACTGTCTCTGATCTGACATAGGGCAGCTGCTGGGCTCTGCTCACAGAGGCCACCCCTGCAGCCCCCTGCTACCAAAACCTTGTCATGTAAACCCAGTACAGGAGTGTGGATTTTCACCTTCCTCTTCCTTCCTTTTTGCCTGAGTTTGCCCATCTGTTCTGTTGTAAGTTAGCAATGTCAGAAAGGGGAGATTCATTTTTTTTGTGGGTTTTGAGACTAGTGGTTGTTTCCATTTTTTCAGTAGTACTTTACAATGCTTTGATTTGATTTTGGTATAAACTGTCTCTTTCTGTCACAAAGTCAGACCTTCAGGCTGAGAAATTTCTGGAGGAAAGCATTCCGCTATTTAAATCGTTGTAGCAGTGGTTTGCTTTGGTAATATGGACCAGCTCCATCAGAAACCTTGAAAATTGAGAAGAGACTTCTAAGGAACATTTGGTATCACATTGTATGAACAAACAGGGCTGTATGAGCAAACTTTGTCATGGAAGATGTGAACATGTATTACCATGCTTTGGCTTATATATGGGTGCACAAGAGCTGATTACACAAAATGAAAACAATAATAGCCCTAACCTTACTGTCTGTGGTTCCAAAGGGATTTTGTGGGATGTGCATAGGTGGCAATGTGTGGGATTGTCCAGATCCCCATTTATTTTGTCTGGTGGTTGCTCTGCTGCTTTTTGCTTGTCTGTGCTCTTGCATGGTGCATGATGGTATCTGGGATGAAGGTGTGCAGCATAAAGCTGCCTTTATGTTCTGGATGCCTCTTTATATACACAGAGGAGAGCAAATCACACTGGAAAGCAAGCTCTGATCCTGCCCACTCTCGTGACTTTTCTGTAATGCATTAAAACATTTATGCGTTGCTTAAGGTAATTTGTGCTATATAGAATCATGGAGGGTGCCTCTTCATGAAACAGCAGATGAAGATGAGTTTTGAAGGGCAATGTATGTTCACTCTGTGGAATTAATCTGCTTTTAACAAAGCTCCTATTCATACTACACCATTGTTACATAATTACCATGAGTTGTTCTTTCTCTTCCTGTAAATATATAGCAAGAAAAAGCAACATGGGGTTAGAAAACAATCTAATAAAATTAGAATGCTATAATCAAACCACAGGTTGTAAAACATGTTTTATGAAGACAATATTACAAATTGGGAATTATTGTTATATGTATCTGAAGATACACGTCATATGTACCTGTAGCTGATGTATTATCATACACTGTGTATTTAAGTGCTGCTTTTTAGCCTGTGATTTCTAATAGTACACATTTGTCAGAACTACTTTTTTTGTTGTAGTTGTTAGTAATTGCTTGGGTAAAAAATGCTAATAAATCATAACAATTCATATCTTTATTTTTAACATATCCTTTTCTGTCAGACTGAATCAGAAGTAGAGCTAGTTATTTGAAAATCCATTCTATTACGAAAAAGCTCCAGCTCATCAAAATTTAATAGAGGGTAGGTTTAGGCTAAATAAAAGGAAGAAATTCTTTACTCAGAGGATGGTGAGTCACTGGAACAGGCTGCCCAGAGAAGCTGTGGATGCCCCATCCCTGGGAGTGTTCAAGGACAGGCCAGATGGGGCTCTGGGCAACCTTGTCTAGCACGAGATGTCCCTGCCCATGGCAGGGGCTTGGAATCTTTAAGGTCTCTTCCAAACCAAACCCTTTTGCAATTCCATGAAAATGATAGTAGACTTACAAATACATCTCCGTAACAAATACATCTCCTATTAACAGCAATTTGATACAGTGCTAAGTCACCATTGTTCAGAGGTGTAAAATTATGAAAAAAAAAAAAGTATGTTCAGTTTCCTAAATGCTTTATAAATACATTTGTCAGGCAATAGTGAACTTGACATCAAGTTTCCAGTTCTGTTCAGTACTTTCAAAATATTCCCACAGCTGCTACTGCAGCTTCCCTGTTGTCATGCCCTTCTCCTAACTACCTCAGTAGTAGTCTACCTAGTGTAGCTTGTAAAGCAAATTGACTGATCTTAGTGGGTTTGTTTGGTTGTTTGTTTTTTTGTTTGTTTTGTTTTGTTTTTTAAGATTATATTCATGTCTAGTTGGGGCTTGTTTTGAGATACGGATCATAACACTGAAAGAGTCACATGTTGACAAAAGGTCAGCATTGACGGCCATCTTCTGAACTACAAACTCATCTTAATCTTATTATTCATTAATAGCTACTATTTCTCCGGTTACAATTCCAACAAGTGGTAGTTACTCACTAATGACAGAGTGACTTTGGTGATTTGGTGACTGAACTAGTGGTGGTTTTTTGCTGATCTTTAACTGAGTGACAGGAAGTAGAGCTTACCTAAGTTTACCCTATCCTGTTCACTGGAACATCTTGCCTCATGTCTAAAGTAATGTTTAACCTCTTAGTTACCACACTAGGCTTCAGAAGCTGTGGTGATTGATCCTAATTACCATGTGTCCTTTTCCTATGATGTACTGAAATGCATAATAATAAGCTGTTTCAGTACACTGTTTGATCCAGTAACACACATCCATCTTAGCTGCAATACATATTCCCTTAGAAATCTTCTATTGTGACAAAGAGCTGCCTTAACCTGAACAGTTCTGCTCAGATTGCACAGGAAAAAGAATCTGGCTCATTAAAATGTATTTTATCATCTGCATGTAAATGCTGTATTTTCAGGACCTGAAAATATAAGG
>CM021729.1:13398551-13442106 GCA_011074415.1 Stictonetta naevosa
TTAGCAGTAGGAAACAATTGCAGTTTAATCACCCAAGTATTTTGGTTTGCCATAAGACTTATGATAGACCTGAGAGACTATTTCTAATATTTTCCTATGTAAGATTCTGAAATTTGAATTTAGCTAATATATATAAAGCAATAGAAAATGTTCAAATAGTTAATGAAGGTTGAAGGTTTCCTTTTTACTTGAAAGGTGAACAGCAATTTATTAAAATTAATATAGGATGTGGATAAAGGCACAGTACAGAAACTGTTAAGCTTTTTTAAACTAACTCAAATACAGTTGCCATTGCTGTAAGATTATTTGCTCAATTACTTGTCTTCCATAATCCTGTTAACCTGTATAAGACTATATTAGCTGAACTAAAGATAGAGTTTGGCTTCAGCATTTTTCCACTTTTTCTTAAGTTTTATAATCAACCTTTTCAACTCCTTGGATTATCTTAATAACTGATTAAAAATAAGTTATCTACAGCCCTGGTTCCAACATTCTGTCGCTTAGGGACACATCACATCTATATTCTGCTGTTCTCTAGAACTTTCCGCAATCTTATGACACTGATTGCTTTCACAATCCTTTGTAGTATTTCTGTATGCTCAGCCATTGGGGTGCATATGAATGCGTAAATGAGACTCCATCTGTATGGGTATATTCAGAAGTAACTTTTCATCTCAATTCATCGCTAATAGCTTATTTCATTATAGAATTGTAGATTTGTTTAGGTTGGAAAATACTTCTAAGATCATCAGGTCCAACTACTAACCTAGCATTACCAAGTCTAGCACTAAACCATTCCCCTAAACACCACTTCTACATGTCTTCTAAATACTTCCACAGATGGCAACTCAACCACTTCCCTGGGCAGCCTGTTCCAATGCCACAAAACTCTTTCAATAAAGAAATTCCTCCTAATATCCAACCTAAACCTCCACTGGCACAACTTGAGGCCATTTTATCTTGTCCTATTTCTTGTTGTTTGGGTGTATTCCACCTGGACCCATAGACTTGTGTACATGTGGGTGGTTTAGCAGGTCACTAATGATTTCCTCATGGATTATGCTTCATTCTGCTGCCTGTCCCTGTCTACCTACCTACCCTGTCACAGAATTTTCATGAGTTCTTTCCTCTTTTTTTTTTTTTTTTTTTTGTCAGTTGTGACTGATCTTGGCCAGAGTGTTCAAAGGTTGTCACAGAATCATGGGCATGCATTTCCACAGATTTCATTTTTGTAGGAAAACAAAATAATAACTTCACAGTTTTGGCTGTATTCAGAGTACATGTTTTTTGACAAAAAATTGCCATCATGTTGGTGGTAAGTTCTCAGTTCCTCAATATGAAAAACCTTACCTTAAGGATATCTATAAATTAGATAGTAACTAAAGTTACCAATCTCCACAAATAGTTTAATGTAAAGCATTTTTTATAGTTTTTTAATATAATTTTTATATAACCTAATTTTTATAGTTAGGTTAAGAATGAAAGTCATCAGGTTAAAGGTAGTGAATGAAGTAACTGCAGAATAACTTTAAATCTATTTATTCTTTTCCTAAAAGTAATTATCCTGTGGGCTTTGAGGAAACATTTCTTACTATGTAGGATTCTTGAGAAACCTTCAGAGAGAATCTAGAATGAGATATCAAAGGATGGACTTGGGTGGTGTCAAAAAGTTGTCATACATCTGGGAGTCCGTTGTGTCAAAAAGAAGTCTGAAGCCCTGAGAATTGTGCCAGCCATCAAGAAAGAATAAGAGGGGCATGGATCATGAGTGTCTGCAAGCACTGAGATGAAAGAGTTGATATTAAAAAGTCATAGCTATATCTCTGACTGTGACAGCCTCTCAACAGTACAAGTGTCAGAACCTTATCCTACAACCAGGGAGCTGATGATTTAATATTTCATGTTGTTCTGGTCTTCTGTTTTTCTCACTCTTGCTGGTTTCTATTAAAAGACCTTCTCTATATATTAAAGTAGGCTGTTATAAAGAAAGATTCTAAGTTTGAATTGTTTGTAAAGAAACTTACGTGTTTCTGAACCTGGAAGTGCTGTGCAATAAGAAAAAGACAATACATTGTCAGCTGATTGTAGCAGAGTAGTATGTGTAGTGGCTTTTTTGAGTGAACTAATGCAATAAGAATGACATGCCAAGGGGTAAATCTGGAACTGAACATGCCAAGGGGTAAATCTGGAACTGATTTAATAGACATGAATTAGCACAAGTTCCTTTCTAATGGTAGCTAGAAACCAACCTTTTTCATTTCCTGAACTCTTAATTTGTCATTAAAAACTGACCAGCTTCTTGCCCCAGTCTTTTAGTCTGTGTGGCTCATCTTGGTAGCTCAGAGATTACCACTGTTCTACCTACCTGATTGTTTTGGTACAAAGCAGGTTGCTTCATTCTCAAAGTCAGTTCTGGGTCTTGATCCACTTCCCACAACCATTTTGCTGCTGATCTATGCCAGAATTTCTGCTGTTTTGAAACATACCATTGAAGTTTTGTTGTTATAAACACTGAATCTTAAAAGGGAGGGGGAAAAAAAGGGGGGGGGGGGGGACGACTGGCTATTTCTTTGTGGCTTTAGATGCAGAAGAACAGGACTTGAACGAGCATTCAAGATGTTATTTTCAGCCAACAAAAAATCTGCTGCTGGGAGGAACCCCAAATTGGAAATCTATTTGCACTTGTTATGATGTAATTAGCAGAGCATTTCAGTATGAGTGGTCAATTTTTGCTTCATTCTTCATCTTTTCTTTCCCTAGTTTCCAAGAGCAACTAGAAAAGTAATCTTAATGGTTAAATATTTGCTCTTTATTCCATTCTCAGACCTCAAAATGTCAAGGGGGGAAAAACTACTAATAAATGAAATAGGCTTTAGGAGGCCACAGATCTGAACATTGGTATTTTTGCAAGAACATTTGTATTATGGGGTCTTTCTGGCTTTCTAAATGTGTGTAGGTGTGTTTTTACATTCAGGGTCAGGATGACTTCTGTAGAGAAGTTGGTACTCTGAAAACCTGATGTCTGCTAGATCAGCTTTCAATATTAAAGAAATCGAGGAAGCAACTAATAGTGCACTAGCAAGTGCTTAGGGCATTGCTAAGCGCTCTCAATGACCCTGTAGAAAGTACTATGTGATTTTTCCTTGATGTTTGATGAGTTTATCTATTCTGATTATATGAAAAACAAATAAACTGCTTAAAAGTGATTAAGACATATTGCCATGAGCTCCTCTATAGGCAACGTTGATGGGACCAATATTCTGACACAATGCCCAATATTAAAAAAAAAAAAAAAAAAAAAAAAAAAAAGTTTTGGAAGGTGTTGAATATTATTTGTTGAATATTATTATATTTGTTAGGTATTTTGCTAGGGTTTTCTACATGATGAAATAATAACCATTGCAAATTAAGGTAGTCTATTCATTGCTACCTTCTTGAAATGAAGTAACTAGACCACAGTAAAACTGAAAAGGAAAAAATAAGAAGAAGAAGAAGAAATAGGGGGAAATAAAAGCTATCTCTGACTGAAAATAAATAAGTACTCAGATACTGGAAATATCTTTAAGTCTGGGTATTTATGTGGAAAATCTGTTATTTAATTTTTAAACTTCTCATAAAACTGAAATTTAAAAAATCACATTAAAACATATCTGAGGAAGTTAAATGGTAATTTATTTTCATGTTCACTTTTTATTATTACATATAATTATTTCTCTTGAAACGATGCCTGAAATTTAAGCAGCAGTAGAAATTTGAATATCAAACCAGGAAACTGCAACTTTACCAGAGTTATCTTTTCTTCCTTTAATGCTTTTAAGGAGATAGGAATGCTATGTTTGTGAAACACAATTTTTCAGGCAGAAAACTTTAATCCAGTCATACATAGTTCTGTTTTTATTCTTAATAATGTTCTGAGATTTAAATAGCTCTTTACCGCAGCAATGGCTGATAAGTGTTTTTTGTTTCTCCAGTGGTAAGTAATGAATTAACAAAAAGTCTGTATTGCTTTGAAAAAATAGTTACTTTTTGACTTGCTGCTCATTGTATTGAAAATCAAAAGTGAAATATTTATCAATTATCAATTATTATATTCCCATTTGGAGCAAGGAAATGTAAATGAAATCGTTTGTACTTTGTTTTTCTGTCATGTAGGCCTTAAGAATAGTTTATACATAGTGTGTGTATGTAAGTGTGTATGAGAAAAACCACCTATCCTTCCCAAGTTTTCTTTGATCACAGATCTGTCTTTGATACTTTCATATGTGGACTTCTGATGACTTTATGGTTTAGATATTCAAAAACTAGTACTGAATCTTTTGCATATGTGCTTAACACCACTCCTTTCCTGTTTTTCAACTTTTCCAAATGTAGAAGAAGTAAAATGAAACAAAAACACAACAGAATGCAGTGGCCTTCTCATGTCAATGCTCTTGTTTACCTTGGCTTTCCAATACCCTGGATCGGTTGCTCAGAAACATAGCATCCATAGATAAAAGTGTTTTTTTCAGCTAAAAATAAATAAATAAGAGAACTGTGCATTGGGCTGAACCCTGTTGCCTGTCTTGATGGTATTGAATTATTCCAGAAAGCTGACTCAGATATCTTGTTCCTCTTCATCAGACAATGAGGTGTTGCTCTCCTAGATCCCATCGCATCCTGTCATGTCTCCAGAAATAAGGTATTTGACAGTAGCGTTCACTAGGATGTTACAATGATTGCTTTGCACTAGCTGGTAAAGCTCTTGCAGGCCTTTCTAGCAATCTGAGAAGCCATTCATTATACCAGCAGATGTCAGATCCTCAGTTTGATCAGAAAATATAGCAGCTTAATGTGATGCTTTGTTGTATACCCTGCAGCTCTAAGATAATAATTTCTCAATCTATAACAGTGCAGTTGTAGAGATAGTCTTACAATATTAGTGCAAAGAGGTAATTTTTTTCCAAGTGGAATGAAAGTAATCTGAATTCAGAGAGCATCAGATTTCTTTAGAGTAAGTTTGTATCTCAATTTAATCTCCTTAGCAAGGATGGCATCTGAATCTAATCTGCTTCCAACGTGTGTGTGAGAGGGGAAACTACATCAGGAAACCATGGATCTGAAGAAAATTTAATTTCTGGTTTTGTTAGTCTCTGACACATTACTTATCTATTCCCTTCCAGATTAACAACTATCCTGTTCATCTCAGGTAGATCAAAAGCTTTGATAAGATATCACACAAAAAAAAAAAAAAAAAAATACAGAAATAGTATTTGCTCACACTTATTCATGTGCAAATAACCTCTTACCTAGCCCCAAGGCTCTTCAGTGTCAGAACTGACACTTACAGGTGACAAGTTTCCACCTTCCAACATTTCTCTAGAATTGTTTTTCCGCTTAGGAGTGCTTACAGTTAGTGACTTCTGTCTGTTGTGTGCAATGTGTGTTTTCAAGGAGGCTTTTTTTGTGATTCAGAAAATATTAGACAGTATTTGTTGCTCTGTGTGAACGGATAATACAAATGACCACAAGGAAACTTTGATAATGTTTTAAATGATTGTGTCTGATGCATTATTAACAGTTTTCAATTAATGTGGATCATACTCTGGCAATGATCTGTCACTTCAAAAACAGCAAAGTTTTCAGCAACTATTTACCATTGTGAGTATACTATACAGGCAAAAATAAATCATGGAACCATAGAAACACAGAATATTCTGAGCTGAAAGAGATGCACAAGGATCTCTTACCCACTCCTGGTTCCACTTAAAAAAAAAAAAAAAAAAAAAAAAGTGTTTGAGGGCACTGTCCAAATACCTCTTCAACTCTGACAGATCAGTGCTGTGACCACAGACCTGGGGAGCCTGTCCCAGTGCCCGACCACCCTCTGGGTGCAGAACCTTTCCCTAACCCCAGCCTGACCCTCCCCTGTCCCAGCTCCATGCCATTCTTGTACCTTAATCCTTACCCAGGGGCTCCCAAACATGTCATCACCACCTGCAAGCTCTGTACAGACAAACCCTCCATTACATGCAGCACCACAACCCCACATCCCCTGCCTAGCCTATCCCTTCTGAAGAGCCTATAAGAGCCCTTCATAACACCAGTCAAAGGACTCTTCACAGCAGGTTTCACTCAAGCCAGTGATGTTGTAGCTGCGGGACTGAATCAAGGCTTCTCTCTCCTCTTGCTTGTTCCTCATGCTGCGTGCATTGGTGTAGAAATATTTCAAATGTGCTGCAGTGTACCCAGCACCTTATGGAGCAGACTGAGAGATAACACATGCAGTCCCTCAAATGTTGGTGTGCCATCTCGTAGTTTATGACTGGTAAGCCTGGTTTTATCCTTTTCCCCTTCAAATCTCGTTTAAAGTTCTATCAGTCAGCACTTTTAACTCCTGTGCAAAAATCCCTTTTCCCCTCTGAGAAAGATACATCCCATTAGGTGCCAGCAGTCCCGGTGTTCTGTAGGCCATACCATGACTGAGAAACGTAAAATTCTGCTGATGACACCAGCCTCAGAGACATATATTGATCAGCTGGATCTGCCTATTCCTTTCAGTGTTGTTCCCCACTACTGGAAGGATAGAAGAAAACAATACCTGTGCCCCTGGTCCTTCAACCAGTTGTACCAAGGCCCTGAAGTCCATTTTGATTGCCATTGGACTTCTCTTTGCTACTTCATTACTGCCAATACAAAACAAACAAACAAAACCAATAATAGTTAATACACAGAGGGCTGTCCCAGGTTAGTGAGTTCTCTAGTAACATCTCTTATGTGGACCCCAGGAAGGCAGTAGACCCTAGAATAACCCTATAGGTTGGGTCTGGTTGGCATGTCAGGCCTCTGTTCCCCTCAGAAGGGAGTCACCTATAACAATGACCAACGACCCTTCTACTTATTTTTTTTATTTATTTATTTTTTTTTTTTTTTAATGGAGGTGGTTGTAATATGACTTGCCCTAGGTGCAAGTCAGTGTGGACTCTCCTATGTCCACATCACCGCCTGCCCGTCCCGGTCCAGAGCCTCATACCCTTCGTGTAAGCGCGCCTGTGAAGGTGAGGTAGGCAGAGACGAGATTTACCTGCCTCTTTGAGCAGAAATTTTCTTTCACTCCCCCCTTTCTCTTGGGTCCCCTCCTGCCTGGTGGCAAGAGAGTAGGGGATCCTTCATTTCTTGTGTTGTGGCTGGCTGACACATCTTTCTCAGGGATGGTAGGGTATGGTTCCACCGGTCAGTCTCCTTCTCTGAGTCCTGGATTGTCCTCAGCCTGCACACCTCCTCCCAGCTATGTCACCAGGCTGAGCACCCTTCTACCCAGGTGCACCTCCCACAGGTGTACTCACTACTGCTGTCAGACACTGACAGAAAACTCAGGCATACCCTGAAGCCTGAGAGTCAGATAGCCACAGGTTCCCCTGGAAGCCCCATCTGAACATTGTTGATGTACTCTGGTGCTATCTCTGTGATGATGTGAGTAGGTAGCCTCACATCTATGATGATGTGAACAGTTAGCATATTTCCTTGTGTTTTCTACACTGCAAGGTATTGGGTTATTATTCACAGGGTTATGCTAGGATGCCTTTCCCAAAGACCTTGTGGAGACAGAAGTTTTCCTGAGGGCCATGCATTAGACTGGACATGCACAGCAGCTGCAATATTTGGTGCCTTCTGAAATGAAAGCTGTGATATTTCTTTGATGTTTATTTCAAAATTTTAGTTTCATAACTGTTAACTATTTCTGCTCTGGGACAGTAACATTTGGTGAGCCTGTCAGCCAAGGCACAATTATAATTATATTAACTCTGTCACCAGGGCTCCAGACTGTTCATGAATGTGCCAGAGAAGCTTGCTTTGTAAGCACAGGCTATGAGAAACAAGATAAAAATACATTAACAGGGTGGTAAGAGTTTTTCAAGCAGGTAGGGAAATTACTCTGACTCTAGATGTACATATTACATTAAAAGTGGTGATCTTTGGGACTATTGGTTCTCTGCTGCGTGGCTGCTGGGCTAGGAC
This sequence comes from Stictonetta naevosa, assembly GCA_011074415.1. NCBI lineage: Eukaryota > Metazoa > Chordata > Aves > Anseriformes > Anatidae > Stictonetta > Stictonetta naevosa. Next base: position 13,406,547 of record CM021729.1, read on the forward strand.
AGAATGGGGGAAGGATTCAACTTACCAACACAAACACAAAATGTGTTTACATTTTATATTATGTCTCACCATTAGTGTTTTAAAATACCATTATTCTAGTTTCAGCTCTAATGAATCAGCTCTAATCCTAGATCTGCGGTTGTGATAGGCACATCTATTTTATTTCCTTGCCCATGTCCTGAAAGGATGCACCTGTGTATGTGGAACAGTAGAAACAAATGGGAAACTCCACCCTCCTTCGGGAGCACAGGGGAGGGATGGGGAGGAGAGGGGAGGGGAAAGGATGGGGAGAGGAGTGGAGGGAAGGGGTGGGGATGGGATGAGGGGGAAGGGGGAGAGAGGGGGGAGAGGAGAGGGAAGGAGAGGGGGGAGGGGAGGGGGGGGGAAGGGAGAAAAGGGGGGGACAGAAGAGGAGGGGAGAGAGAGAAGGGGGGAGGGGAGGCGAGGGGAGGGGAGGAGAGGCAGGGAAGGGAAGGCAAGGCAAAGCAAAGCAAAGCAAGGCAAGGCAAGGCAAGGCAAGGAGCTTGCCTTATATTTGTTGGAGGAAGGTGTGTTAGATGTGTTTGATTTTTTGAAAATGTTCAATTACTCCTGAGAGAGTCACTTATTACTGACTAATTCCAGGCTGTGGTTTGATCAAGATTAGAAACAGTGCTTATTCTTATCACAAGCATTAATTAAATGTTAGGTTTTTTTAATATGAATATAACTGAATTGAAGATTACATAAATTGCAACAGTAGCAACGCATCTACGAAAGTACAGAACAAAAAGGAAAGCACAAAGCTATACCTAACAGAGATCACAGAATCACAGAACATTCACTCTTGTGATTGGTCATAATATAGATCAGCTACCACAGATCACATCTATCACATAATATAGATCAGCTATCAGATATTGCTGCCAAGGATCTGAATATAAGCAAGATATTGATTTAAAAACAAAGCAAAGCAAAACAAACAAACAAACAAACAAACAGAACTGTTTTAAATAACTACATTTACACCAATCCACTGGCCAAAGTGTTGTTCTCTGAAGGGGACAAGATGAACTGGGCAGTAGCTTTTGGTTAAATGTGAATTTCCAGTAGAGAGGCAACAGGTAAAAACTTCAGAAATTACATTGTTCTTAGATGACAATAAGAGGATAATGCCAATAAAACCATGACTGGGTCAGCAAAAAGGAAAATGTTTTCTATGAAAAGGTAGTGATGAGATCAGTCTGAAACCCTTGGTTGGTTGCAAATGAAAATGACCCAGGAAAGTACTGAACAAGGAACTGAGATTTCCTAGCTCTACAAGGTGCCTATAGAGTGATGTATATGGTGCTGGTAAGTATCAGTTTACAAGACTTTTAAAGGTTTTCTCTTTCAAAACCCTCATGGGACTATTAGAATACAAAGATAGTGTAAAAAGAAATAGATAAACAATAAAAGCTACCCTACTGATCATGGGGAGCAGTGGAAATACAAGTGTTCTATATTAGAACTGGGGATAGGAAAAGGAAAGTATCTGAAGTATATACTTTGAGTATCTGAAGTATATACTTTGAGTCCACGTCACATTAAAGGGGATTTATCCAAGTCAAACATTTACCTGTTTCAGAGCCCTGCTAGGGACTTTCACTAAGACAGTTTCACAAAGCTGAACTTATTTAATAAGGTGGCATATATAACAGATTCAGAACTGTCATTTATAAATTCACTTACTGCAATAGAGCTACTATATGATAATAATGCTAAGAAAATGCTATCCTGGGTATTCCTCACCAAAAGGTGAAGGCACAGAGCTTACCAAGAAGGCATCCCTGTCCTGGTGGAGAAGAAGGAGCATAGCCTGTTGACTGCCCCTTCTAGATTTCCAGTTTCTTCCTTGTCACCCCCTTTCTACTTTTTCCCTCACTCTTTTTTTCCTAACACTATTTTTTCCTCCTAGCACTATTTTTTTTTTTTGCTATTTACATTAACTCCTAACACTCTTTTATAACCTAACCTTATCTGTTCCCTCCTTCAAGTGATGTTTAGCATGATTTTGGATGAAGAGTCGAGTACTATAGTCTTGTATGTTTAGCGTGTACTTCATTAAGCTCATTATTGTATTCAGGGACATTAACTTTAATATCCATTTTACACCTAATGAAGCAAAAGGTTTCACTCGGGCACCGTGGCCTTCAAGATTCTGTTCTGCCACCAAAGCAGGGCCGTCCTGCCAACACAAGACTCCGTCCTTCAGCAGCCTCTCATACCAAACCTGCAGACCTCCATCCACATAGTTTGTATAAGAGATAAACAGGAGCTAGCTGCTCAACAACCTTTTGCCCAAGGCTGGTGTTTAACAGTGACATTAATAAGTCTGACTCTTCTCCACATTATCCACCCGGTGACTATAGTCACTCAATTCAAGATACAAACCATGCTTGCATGGAATCAATCTTGGGGGTACCCCTTATGTTCAAATTTTCTTCATCTCAACCTAGACACTGCTCTAATTCAGTCCATACAGACATCATGCACAACTGATGAATCAACATCCAGGTTAGCATGGATTGATGCAAGCTAATAAAGTACAAACCAGAATAGTTACAATAATTACTGTCAATGTAGATTGCAATAAAGAAACAAGCCATCCTGATAGTGAGAATTCTAATCCATGCAAAAGTTTCTTCAACCATCCTCCTTCCATGCTTTCTGTACAGTCTCTGCTCGATTTTGCCACATACCTCATGCTGTTTGTTTTTTCATTAAGGTACTGTGTTACTATTGGTATACAGATGCAACAGGCACTGTTGACCAAGTCCAAGTATCCACACACACCATTTTCATGCAAAAATAACAAATATAATGTGTCTGTTCTGTAGTGCCATGTTTGATGTGGTCTGTAGTTGCACTTTCAGTTTTTCCAGCATGACCCGAATTGCACTAGCCAGTGCTGCAATCTGCCCGGTGAGGTTACACAACATCCTTTGATTCTGGAATGCTGTGACTTGAGGTGTGAAAATTGATTCCAGGGCCCATCAAACTACAGTTTCTGTCTTGGTGTATTGACAAGGGTCTTTTTATTACCTTTTGGTTCGTCCTCATGGAGCTGGTGCAAGGTGTTGTTCTCTACAGAGGTGGCAAAGTGTTAACACTTCCAGCATGTGTTGACGTCACTGACCTCTCACAGGTAAGTCTGTAGTCCACCTTCCATCGCTACTAATCCATGCGGTGTGTCCCGTAGAGGGTTTAGTGAGTTCTGAACAAATCATATCAGACCAGGTATCATTATTAGTCAAATGAGACCAAGTGTCATTAATTGGGGTGGTACAGTTACAACAAATGCTGCATATTTGGAAAGCTTAAGCTACCCAGCCCAATCTTTGAATTCCAGCCTCTCAGGTGCTGCAATTATAAACTTTAGTACAATTCCAATTATAGTGTTTTGAGCTATCTATGAGCAATATTAAAGTTTCCTTATCAGGTATTGACCTGTATGGGATCATTTGGTAATCCAGTGGTCCCATCCCAATTAATACATCAGTCAGTAATCTGCATGTAATACCAGTCATCATGCTGAGGCACTCTCAGCCTAGGAATATGCATTCTCAATGGTGTGTTCATGTACTGTTCTCCAGAGAATAGATTGTCCCAGATTTTTCACCACTACCCTTAGTTTTTAGTGGTAACTTAGTGATATTGCAATTATCTATGTTTACAATTTTCTTAAGGATCCACTGTAGGACATATTTCCCTTCCTCAGTGTGCCATGTTAAATTGATATGGTTTTGTGTTTTCCATATAACCTCCCAAGTTTAGGTCAGTCCCATGGTCATTATTCCCCAAGTCACTAGTGAACTGGCAGACTGGGGAAGGGAAAGACATTCTGTGATTTGACTAACATTATCCATGTATACAAAAGCTTGAATTAATTGCAATATGAGATCTGAATGTTCAGGTTTTCCAAAAATGCTCCTAATATGATCAAAATAATCCACATAGCTGTCCCCATGTTAAAATTTAGGTTTCTAAATTACTATCACTATTAAAACCACAGCAACTCCAACCATAAATGTTAACAGCCCTTGAGTGCATCCCAGCTCAGTGTAGGATAGCCTGTTGTCCCATGTTCAGTTTCTTGGCATCAGTAGTCCTGTAAAATATAAAAGAGAAGATGCTCGGTCGTATGTGACCGACAGATGTTAAGTTAAAAGGGGGTTTAATATCCATCCTATATTGATTGGATGGAGATTTCCAGAGCAATCTTTTGCTTCCCAAGCATAAATATTCTTTGGGTTGGTTAGCACCATTGCCACTGTCCCATGCTGAGGCATATTAACTAGCACAGGCTGGCCTGCATAAAAGCAAGTAGTGTGTTCCCCCACTTTTTTGTTTGCTTTTGGTACTACAGTTGTGGCAGGAATGCTAAAAGCTTTCATCTTTGGACAACTATTTTCACTCCATCTATTGTTTAATTGGTAGATGGTATCACAGAGTCGTAGATGCCACCCAGATTCATAGGTTTTAGCATATCGCTTGATCAACTCATTTGTTTGCTCAACAATACCATTGGTTTGGGGGTAGTATGGGGTGCGAAATAGCCACCGGATCCCTTCCTCTTTTGCCCAGTCTTGTACCACCTTGGTTGTAAAGTGTGATCCACCATCACTCCGAATCTCTTCTGGAAGGGGAAGTACACTAAACCATTCCTTCAGACTACGGACTGTATTTTCCCCGGTTACAGCTGTAACAGCTGTGGCTGTGGTAATTCCTGAAATTAATTCCACCCCCACCAATATGTATCTTTTACCCCTTGAGGGTAGTAGTGGGCCTATATAACCAATCTGCCAGGTGTGCCACAGCATTTTCTTATCTTGGATATGTAAGGGAGGTGCTTTACTCGCATGGTCTTTGTTAAATGGCAAACGACATTGTGAACAGGCAGTGACTACTTGTTCACACAGCTTTACTGATACAGGCCATCCTCGAGCTATGCCTTCTCGATATAAATCAGTTTGATCAGTGTGGCCTCGTTTTCCGTGCAACCATTCAAGTAACCATGCCCATTTGTGGTCACCATTCATGACATCAGTATTTTGTAATTGTGTGGGGTTGTCAACTTCCTGATTAAACTGAGGAGTGACAGTGGCTAACCGATCACATCCTTTCACCCAACCAATATGCAGCACCTTTTGTTCTCTTATTTCTAGCAGTTGCTTCCAGCTGTCAGTTTGCCAGACAGGGACTCTGTCTACCTGCCAGCTGTTGGCTGCCCAGTGGCCTATCCACTCTGTGGCTCCTTTATAAACTGCATATGAGTCTGTATAGATATGACTGGCACCATGCTGTGCAGCTAGTAAGACTGCTCTGAGTTCCCCCACTTGAGCACTCCCTTTACCTGTTTCTTCTAATTTTTGTCCTGTGGCTACTTCTAAAGCCACTGCCTTATATTTCCACTCATTATTTTGCCTATAGGATGATCCATCAGTGAACCATACCTGGTTAAGGTCACTGCCTTCCCTCAGAGGAGATGCCACATGAATTGGAGATGGTTTGCTTGGTGGGGTTTGGAATAGTAAATTACAGTTTATATCTTTCTGGAATTTACATACCTTAACATTGCCTTCTGTAATAGGCATGATTTCATTAATACCTTCCAGATAGGCATACCACTTATGGACTTTGGTTTTCTGGGCAGTACCTGCAGGGGGTACCATACCCTTCTGAACTATATCTAGGAGACAGAAAGGCCCTTGGACAATTACACTCTGTTCTCTTCTTATCTGTTCCACCCGCTTCACTGCTCGCACTAGAGACAGCAAGCTTTTTTCAAGATCAGAAAATCTCATTTCGGTGTCATTGAAAGAGTGGGAGCTAAACTCTAGTGGTCTCTTTGGTCCTTCTGGTCCCTTTTGCCAGAGGTTACAATGGGAACCACGCTCACTGAATCCCCATTCTACGTGGATAGGGTCAGTCGGGTGTAAGGAACATAGCTGTTGAAATAACCTCAGTTCTTTTATTAATAAATCTAATGCATCCTCATGCTGTTTACTCCAGACCCATGATTTCTGTTTTTTTAGCAGATTGTATAAGGGACGGGCAACATTAGAAAAACAAGGAATATGTTTACGCCAGTAACATAAAGCTCCCAGAACTTGCTGCAACTCCTTTGCACTAGATGGACTCTGCCCCTGCTGTATTTTATCCAAGGTGTCTGGAGGAATAGAAGCAGCTCCTTTAATCCACCAGACTCCCAGGAATTTAACCTCCTGCATGGGCCCCTGGCATTTTGATATAGGAATGTCAAATCCCGACATTATAAATTTTTCTCGTACAGCTTGCATGGCATGTCTGACTCCCTCTGCATTTTCCCCTCCTATCAATATGCCATTAATGTATTGATATATTACAATGCCTGGTGGGGTGGGGATTTCTCTTAAAACCTTTGCCAAGACATCATGAGCAACAGTAGGGGAGTGTTTATAACCCTGAAGAAGCCCATTAAAGGTATACTGTATCTCTTTCCAAGTAAAAGCAAATTGAGCTGTTTCATGTTCCTGGAGCGGAATCATGAAAAACATATCTTTAACCTCTAAAGTTGCCATCCACAGGTGTGATGCTTCCTGAATTTGTGTTACCAATGCTGCAATATTTGGCACAGTGGCAGTTAAAGGTGCGGTACTGGCATTCAATTGCCTATAATCATTCATAAGCTGACACTGTCCATTCAGCTTTTCCACCGGACATACAGGAGAATTGTAAGGGGAATGCATGCGAGCAATAATACCTCTTTCTTCCAAGTCTGATACCATCCTGTCAATGTCCGAATGCCCAGCTGCTAGCAGAGAGTAGTGCCTTAACACATCTCTCTCATATATCATTTGTATGCAGGCTGCATTTTTCACAGATGCAGCCAAATCAGAGAACGCTGAGATCTTAATAACAGGGGAATCTCCTCTTTCTTGCGAATCTAAACCACCATCCAAAAAGGCAGCTTGTGTTGTCATTGAACAATTTTGATTATCTTCTGCAATAGTTAAAAACACTCCAGGACCCCCATAGCCACCTGCCTCTTCCCCACTTAATAAGCTACTCTCTCCCCCCTCAAGGGAGACTCGACACTCATATTCCATCCTGGATTCCTCCGGGTGCCTAGAATACTTTTCCTGCAACTTTGCTAATTTTTCTGGAGACCATGGGGTGCTTTGTACTGTAGTACAAACATTGTCATCTCCATCATTTGCAATTTCGGTTTTGATTGGCGGTTGTATAGGTACAGTTTCCAGGGTAAGATCACAATCCAAATCTCCTACTAGTTCATTGTTATCACTACTGTAACAGATGTCTCCATCCCATGTCTCAGGATTTGTACAGTGTATTAGTTTGTGGGTTTGTTTATCAGAGACTGAGAATGGCAGCTGATTTAGTAAGAGATCTAATTTTTCTTGTAGCTGTTTTTCTTGCCTTTCAGCTGAGGCCAATAGCATTTTAAGTTCCCTATTTTCTGTCCCTAGTTTCTCCTGTTTTTCATTTTCAAAAGCCAGTGATGTTTTCAGCCCTTCATTTTCTGATTTTAATGCAGCATATTCCACATCTGCAATTCCTTCAGGGGGAGGAGATTCTTTAACTTCCTTTTGCGTGCAAGACAAGCAAGCCCCCAGTACTGCATTAACAATTCCTTTGCCTTTGCCTTTACCTTTCCAATTTTTTTCCTCACTTCTACATTCTTCTATCAGATCTATCACTTTGTCTTCATTATTGCAAAATTTTTGGGCCCATTCTTTTCCTGCTTTTGATGGTGCACACTTACATTTTCGCAGCAGTTTATCCATGGTAATCCTGCCAACTATGCCAATTTTAGCGCCATGTTAAAATGGATTTATCAGAGTCAAACATATGCTAGTTTCAGAGCCCTGCTAAAGACTTTCACTGAGTTGAATGTATTCTATAAGGTAACAGATATAGTATTGTCATTGATAAATACACTTACTGCAATAGAGCTAATATATAATAATAGTGCTAGCAAAATGCTATCCCGGGTATTCCTCACCAAAGAGTGAAGACGCAGAGCTTACCAAGAAGGCACCCCTGTCCTGGTGGAGCACAGCCCGTCATCTGCCTCTTCTAGATTTCCAATTTCTTCTTTCTCTCCCCCAATCTTCTTTTTTCCTCACTCTAACATTTTTTCTCCCTAACATTAACTCTTTATTTTTTTATTTTTTTATTTTTTTTTTAAGGAACTTCTAACACTCTTTTATATCCTAACCTTATCTGATCCCTCCCTGGGGTGACGTCTGTGGGTGGAGAGTTAATAGTCGTGTTTAGCAAGTACTTCATTAAGCTCATTATCATATTCAGGGGCATTAACTTCAATATTCATTATACACTTAATGAAGCAAAATTTTTCACTCGGGCACTGTGGCCTTCAAGATTCAGTACTGCTGCCAAAGCAGGGTCATCCTGCCAAGAGAAGAATCCCTCCCTCGGCAGCCTCTCATACCAAGTCCATAAACCTCTGCCCACGTAGTTTGTATAAGAGATAAACAGGAACAAGCTGCTCAACTCCCTTTTGCCCAAGACTGGTGTTTATCAGTGACACTAAAAAGTCTGACTCTCTTTACAGTCTAAAATGTTCAAAAGTAATGCTAATCATTTTTCTTGGTTTCAGGAAAAAAATAGCATCAGAATACTGTGTCTAAACGAAACTATTGCCTCCCAGAGATGGACTTCCTATGTAGACAATTTGATCAGCCTTATCTTTCTTATAGGAGATGGTCTATTCATACAGAGTAAGAAAACTGTCTATTTATACAGAGTAAGAGTGATTTACATTGTGTAAGAGTAATCAGTTACCATAGTCTATCTTATTACAAAAGACAGAGGTGAAATAAACAGGATTTTTGAAAGTGATATTTTCAATTTTTGATTCTTTAAAACAATAAATATATGCTCAACTGGACACTTTGAAAATGAGATGCAGAAGTTTTTCCCAAACAACTTCATAATAACAAAAGGGAAAGACAATGAATTTATGGAAATAATAATTTCTGAAGTTGTAGATGGGATGTTGATGAGACAAATGCATGTGTTGAATATTGTGTTTTGCCATTACATTTTTGCATTTTAGTGGTATTCATAGCTGATCCTGCTGGTGTTCAGTTGCCACAGGCTTATTTAGGAACAGAAGCTTTGCAGTTGTTGTTAGGAAGAGCAGGAGAGGGTTATGTGGGAGTGATGGTGTGTTCTGTAGAAAAAGGTCAGCAGAAATTAGGCTTGCAGATCATAGTTATTATGCATATTTTTTAATATCTGAGCTTTGATACAGCTGTTGGGTGTGAATATACCAGTGGGAACATTCTTTTCACTTGTCTGTTCTGTTGGTATGTATCAAAAGAAAGCAGAGGGAAGCTGATTGATTCCTGCCTGACTTTTCTTGTCCCAGTTAACTACAAGAAAGATTAAAAGCAGTTCTTTGTCTAAAGTTTCTTTGTCTAAAAGGTGTAGGATACTAAAATCCTTATGTATGTATATATATGTTTATATATGTTTATATATATATATATACATAAGAACCTAGAACAGAGTAGAACAGTGGTGTTTGTAGGAAAGGAAAATAGACTGAGGTTTATGTTCTGTTATATTATTCTGTAATTAAACATATATTGCCTGGAGCTATTAAACTACTAGGGATCCAATGCTTGTTCTTCAAAAGCAGTAAACTGGAGCAATTTCAGTTGGTGTGGACAGTTGGTAATAGAACACAGACAGCTGTGATATACACAGCTGTTGTCTCACCTACACGCCTTGCTTTTTAAACCCTTTTTATTCCTTAAAAGATAAATATCTAATGCATGGGTAATCCTGAAAGATGGTACCTTACCTTCTGGCAAAAGATAGAAATTTTACAAAACATTTTTAAAGCTGTTTTGAGCAAATATATGGTAATAAATTACTAGTACATACTAGAATTTCTTCCTACATTTTTTTAGCATTAATTATGTTAACTATTATACATGCTATGGAAATTTATAAATGTTTTCTTGTAGTGTCAAGCATCACAGATGTCAAACTTAAAGAGTCTATTTATCTGGATATATACATAAGTAAACTTTTTTCTAGAATGAATCTGTTTATTTGAAACAGCATATGCTCACTGTGCTTTACATGTAACCATTAAAAATCTGTGAAATATTAAATATGATGTTAACATAATTGATAATACCAGGAAAACACTTTCTTCTCAGTTTTTCTATTATGGTATGTATAAAAGGACAAAATATTTTCTATATTGTATGTAAATAGTGAGCATTAATTATTTGCTGTTTCTAGAGGATTGATACATGACAAACTTAAAGTATCATGGTTATGAATACTATCATCATATGGCATGAAAGGGCAGCATATTCCCCAAAACTACGTAATACAAATGTAATATAATGACATAAATGGGATCTTCCTTATGTAACTACCCCAACAATTTAAAGTGCTTCATTAACGTAAAGACCTTGCATAGAAGAGGATTTGCTGACATTTTTCTCTGATTGTGGGAAGCTTCTCCCTGTGAGGCCTGGCTGCCTGCATCCCATAGGGTCAGCAGCTGTAGGACGTGCACCAGCTGTAGGCTCACAGGCCCTCATTGATGGTCCCACTCCTCTTCTCCTGTTCTGTCTCTCTCTGGAAAAGACCTGTTCCTCCCCCTTAAGTGATTTGCTTGAATAGCATCATTTTGTTGGGTTGCTGCTGAAATCCTGGGGTGCTCAGGATTTGAAGCTTTGCTTCCCTGACAGGGATCAAGCCAAGGTGTGTGGATGAACAAAAGGGCCTCATTCTCCTGGAGTGCTTTTTGTAACCACCTGTCCCTTGAGGATAGGATCAATCCCCTCCTGCATCCCAGCCACAGCCACAGAGTCCTGGGCTGGAGGAGCTGGAACTGGTGTTGCAGAAAAGTGTCACGGAATGGCTCTGACTGGTGTGGCTGGAGAACAACAGGGGACATTGGGGTATGGAGTGACAGGGGTCATCTGTGTTTCCTGAGTGCTTCTCAGGATCTGCAGCCTGGCTGCTGCTCTGAGGGTTTGGACGTCCCTGCCCCACTGCTTGGAAAGGGGAGGCTGGGAGGGTGGGAGTGAAGTGTGATCTTTTGCAGCATTTACACTAACTAAAATCACCACACATTCCAGGAAATTCTGCCCTTTTGATTTTCTACATCGTTGAGGAAACGTTGGACATAATTACCTGCAACAGGCTTTTCTTTGGTTTTGAAGAAACCACCACATTAAAAGCACTGGGATGTTTACTGGGCTCTCTGAAAGGAGAGCTGGACATTTAGAGGTGGCAGCAGTAGCGTGCCAATGCGGACGTATGCTCCATACCCACAGCTGACCAGGCGCTCCCCTGTGTTCAGTGGGGTTCGCTCCACAGGAGTACTGGTTGCTGGAGCCTGGTGGGAGCTGGTGCTTGAGGGCACCTGAGATCTATGACCCCTTGACACTTGGCCACTGCCAATGGAATGACTCCCAGCTGGGGGCTCGTAGTTCCTGGACCACCTGCGCAGCCACGGGGTTCTTCTCTGGGGCCTCTCCCTGATGCTGTTCCAACGCCAACGGGTGGATGATCTGACAATGTACTCCTGATAGTCGTCATCTGCTCTCACCGTGTGCAGGACACGGTCAAAAGGCTGCCTGCAGAGTGGGCACAAAGCTGTCCTGGTGGCCCACTTCTGGATGCAGCTGAAGCAGAAGCGATGCAAGCACGAGGGCACACAGGCTGCATTGTTGATGTCACCCAGGCAGATGGGGCAACAGCAGGGTTCTGATGCCTCCGATGGCTCTGCCTGTTGTGTCCTGCTGCTGGTGGCCATCACAGCAGAGCTACTTCCCTCCAGTGTCTCCTCAACACCTGAAGCCATGTCCTGCAAAAAAGATGTTCAAAGTGCCTGAGTTTTCCATGTGCTAGGAAGAGAAAAGCAAAGAAAGCTCAAGAAAGCAGAGGGAGATGGGAGGTGAGGGCCTCTCAAAGGTCTCCTTGAGGGCTGAAAAGCACCAGCAGCCCTTGGGCCAGCCAGCCCCATGGACTGACTGACCTTCACCCTGCCTGTCAGCTTGGCTCTCCTCCTGCTGGGAGGGGTTGCAGACTCTGCCCCCCTGAAGAGTGGGTGCTGGGACCCTAGGGCTGCAGAGCAGTGAGGCCATGGGTAGTCACAGCCACCCCTCAGTGACATCACAGGGGATATCAGGGCCACTGGGTGAGGAAAGCAAATGCCCTGGGGAGGGGGGGCAGAAAGCTTGCTTCACGGGATGTTTGCTGTCTTTGTGTGGCCTTGCAGGGGGTGGTTTAACCTCAGGCTGATCAGGTCCTGTGACAGGAGGCTGGGCACAAGGGCCTGGCAGTGAGCACTGGATCTGTGCAGGCAGGGAAATCCTGGTGACCTCCTCAGTGTCAGCAAAGAGCTCAGTGCCTCAGTGCCTCCTCAGACTCAGCTCCTCCAAGGTCTGTCAAAGGAAGTCTCACACCTTACCACCACTGAGAAAGCCCCGGAGATCATAGTATTGTTGAGGTTGAAAGGAGCCTATGAAGACCCTCTTGTCACACTTTGCCCCACTACCCCAACTTGAAGCAGGGCCAGCCTGCCCTAGACAATGCCCAGGATGATGTCCAGACAGCTTTTGAAAATGTCCAGTGACAGGAGAGACTCTGCAACCTCGTTAGGCAGCCTATGCAGTACTAAGTCCCTACTTCTGTAAAGAAGTGTTTCCTGATGTTCAGGAGGAACCTCCTGTTTTTCACTTTATGTGCATTACCTCTTGCCTGGGCACCACTTGAAAGAGCCTAGCTCAGTATTCTCTACAGCCTCCCTTCAGATATTTGTATACATTGAGATCCACCCTGAGCCTTCTCTTCAGGTTGAACCCAGATCCCTTTCATCAGAGCTGAGATGTGTCAGCCACGGAAATGGTTGAAGGCTGAAGGGAGTCCTTGTAGGATGCAAGGCAAGACTGTTTGTGAACATTATGAGGGGATGTTGTTCAGGGGCTTGTGGAAGTGTGCAAAGCTCATCCTGAGATGGCTTAGGGAAGGCCCAAAGACGGGGAATGGGCTGCATACAATAGGTCTGGGAGGAAACTGAATATAAAGAGAAGGAAAATCATAGGCTCATAGGAAGATTCAGGTTGGAAAGAACATCAAGAGCTTAACTGTGTAACTTACCTGCTTAAAGCAGCATCAGTGAGGATGGGATCAAGGCTTTCTCAAGCCTGATGTCAAAAACCTCCAAGGAAGCTGCATAGTCTCTGTGGACAATACGGTCCACACTGGACTTCTTCTGTTCTGATTTTTTTTTTCCTTTTATATCCAGTGTGAACTTGTCTTGTGTCTGTGTATGCCAGCTGTCTTTCATATTATCATAATGCACTGCTGTGAAGAGCCTGGCTCCATCTTCTCAACACGCAGATCATAGGTAGTGATGTCAGCAAAGCTTTCCTTCCTCCAGGCAGAAGCAGCCTCACCCGTCAGGATCCCCTCCCAGGGCAGGTGCTTCAGCCCCTGGACATCCTGGTGGGCTTCCGCTGGGTTCACTCTATTTTGACCACACACTTCTTGGACTGCAGAGCCCAAGCCAGAGGATGCAGCTTCTAGGTCTAAGATGTGCTGAGGAGGATCATCACCTCCTTCCATCTCACTGTGCCCCTGTTCCTACAATGCCAGATATTGCTGGTCTTCATTGTGTCCAGCTCCAGGTTGACTCCTGTACAGCTCACTTACAGGGCCCCAGGCAGGTATCTTGCAGAGAGATTGTTGAAATCTTTGAGGGGTTATTCCAAGACTCGGTAGTCTTCTTATTAATGTCTTTTTGTAAAATTTGGACCAGAATGACCTTCAGGTCTTAACATTTTTAATGGGTTCTGCATAAATTGTTATAGTATCTTTAAATTATAGTGATAGGATAACTGAGATTGGAAGGGTTCTTTTGCAATCACTTACAGTAACCCCTGCTTAAAACAAGACTTATTTCCAATGTAATTCTTACTTACAATGACTTTAAACTAAAAGAGGGGAAATTTAGATTAGAGATTAAGAGGAAATTCTTCACTCTGAGAGTGGTGAGGTACTGGTACAGGTTGCCCAGGGAAGATGTGGATGCCCCATCCCTGGAAGTGTTCTAGACCAGGCTGGATGGAGCTTTGAGCAACCTGGTCTGGTGGGAGGTGTTCTTGCCCATGGCAGGAGGGCTGGAACTGGGTGATCTTTAAGGTCCCTTCCAAACCAAACCATTCCATGATTCTACAATTCCAAGACTTGCTATATATGTTACTCAGGGTCTTATTCAGATGAGTTTTTAATATGTCCAGTGGTGTTTCCTTAGTCTTCTTTCTGTCTTTATTTCTAAGTTTCCTATATCTACGGTTTCTTGCCTTTTTATGTAATTGTTACAACTAAAAAAAGGCTATAAATTCACATTGGAGAGAAATATTAATTTTCTAATTATTTTTATGTGATTATAGTTTGATTAACAACGACTTGAAATTGTATCAACTTGGGCTATTAATTGCATTATCTCAAGGTTAACAACATTTTAGACTCATAGAATCATCGAATCATCATAGAAGCATAGAAACCCAAGGTTGGAAAGGACCTGAAAGGTCACCTAGTCCAACTGTCCTCCTATCACCAATACTACCCACTGAGTTACTAAATCATATCTCATAACACTTTGTCCAGGTGCTTTTGGACACTGTGAGGGACAGTGAATCCATCACCTCCCTGGGCAGACCATTACAGTGCCTGACCATTCTTTGAGATAAAAAGTTTTTCCTGGTATCTAATCTAAATCTCCCCAGATGAAACTTGTGGTCATTTCCTCAAGTCCTGTCATTAGTTATCTGGCAGAAGAGGCCGACCCCCTCCTTGACACAGCCTCCCTACAGGAAATTGTAGAGTTCAATGAGGCCTCCTCTTCTCCAGACTAATCCCAGGTCCCTCAGCCACTCTTCACAGGACTTGTGTTCCAGGCCCTTCACCAGCTTCGTAGCCCTTCTCTGGACACACTCCAGGGCCTCAATATCCTCCTTGTAGTGAGGGGCCCAAAGCTGATCATAGTACTCGAGGTGTGGCCTCACCAGTGCAAAGTACAGGGGGACGATCACCTCCCTGCTCCTGCTGGCCACACTATTTCTAGTACAGCCCAGGATGCCATTGGCCTTCTTGGCCACCTCAGCATACTGCCGGCTCATGCTCAGCCAAGCATCGATCAACACTCCCAGGTCCCTTTCCCCTGCACAGTTTTCCAGCCACTCTGCCCCAGGCCTATAGCATTTCATGGGGTTATTGTGGCCAAAGTGCAGGACCCCACACTTGGCCTTGTTAAACCTCATCCCATTTGCCTCAGCCCAGCAGTCCAGCCTATCCAGATCCCTCTGAAGGGCCACTCTACCCTCCAGCAGATCGACATTACCTCCCATCTTGGTGTTGTCTTCAGACTTACTGAGGGTACACTCAATCCCCTCATCTAGATCATCAATAAAGATATTAAACAAGATAGGCCCCAGTACTGATTGGGTACTTTAATCAGAGGTTGTACAGATTTGATCAAAATGTCAGAACTATGATAATCAAAGGTACATAAAATTTGGAAAGGGTATAAGGAGCAGGTTGAAAAAGCAGGTAGGTTGTTTGAGAACTTGGGAATTTATTTGCATCTTTTACTTTAAGTTGTCTGAGTGTAGGTACTTAAAACAGAACCAAAACCAAAACAAATATGCCTTGGAAATATCTAGAAAGTCTGTGAGAATCTGTGCTGATGAATGAGTGACTCTTTAATATTAGATCAATCAGTTAAATCAGATATTCTCTGATTATAGCACAGATTCTCAAGGAGCTTCTGTCACCATTGACTTCTGTATGTGGATTCAGAAGGTGGTGGAAATGTTTACAGTACAACCAATTCATACCAGTCTAACACAATGATAATTAACATCAAGTCCAGAAAAATATTTTTTTTCAGCTTTTCTATTTTTTAAGAAAGATTTAAGCTTCTATAGTCTGTAACTAAGTGCTTATGACATAGGGATTTCCTCCATTTATAAATCATATTATATGGCTACTAGGATTAAATACTCTGTGCAACATACTTAGATCAATACAGTTTTTTCTAGACCCACTGCATTCTGAAGGTAACAGATCTAAAAAAGACATTTGTAGAAAAACTATTTATATGGTGACTTCTAAAGATACCTCAAACATTCAGTTTTTAGTTGTTATTTATTATTTTTTGGTATGGTGGTAAAAGACAGCTTGGTTTACAAGAAAGTGAAACCTAGTAACAGAAAGATCTACAAAGTCTTTAAAGGAGTCAATCCACTTATAATGGTGTCTACATTATCATTGTAGGGGATAAGCTCACACTTTTTACCTGGAAGAACAAGCATTGTACTTAGGGGAAAGCTGATGATTAAAGTATAGCAGAGCATATGTATCTCTCAGAAAGGTAAAAATTAAAAATAGGTCATGTAACATTTAAAGTTACATGAAGTAATTTGTTTTGAATCTTGTGATAGTTCCTAATATATTTGAACCATATGAAACCATTTCAGAGGAAATAGAAGAATACATGAACATTTTATACCTGCATTCAGAAGAGTTGTTACAAATAATGAGAAAACTGTACATTATTTAGCAATGATATAAAGCCTGCAGCACTGTATATCCTGTATGCAAAATGACCACAGATAATGTAACAGTCTCCTTTTTGAGACTTTTTTATTTTTCTTGCTTTCAGAGAATGAGAAGCATAAAGTAGAAAGATGGATACTGAAGACTTACTGCCCCCAGGTGTCTGTATAAGGATTCATTTGATTGTTCCTCTGATTTTAACTTAAGTAGCAATATTCCTCAAGGAAACATCTTCCTTTTTCTATCAAAGAAATCAGGTTCCATATTTTTATCTTAAGTATGCAAAGAATTTCACTTTATCTTAGTATGCACATTGTAAGATTAATAAATATATATATATAAATAAATAAGATCTTGCCTCAGACACTGACAAAATACCTAAATTGAGATTTTGCTTAAGAAACAATTTTTAGCTGTTTTAATTGGGATTGTTCAAACTGATTATGTCATCTGTGTACAGCTTATGGTTAAACAAGGCAAAACAGGAAAACAATAGTGAATGAAGCATGATTTATTTACCCAGAAGCGCTACAACAAACAAACAAACAAAAGCAAAAAAGTAAAATGTGGAAAGGAAGGCATTCAGATTTGATTCTCTAGAGACTAGAGGACTAATGGGAACTGTTTATATAGTGGAACCACTGGAGAACTGATTCTTTGTTCTTTATTCTGCATATCCATTGAGTTAATTCTGTGAACACAACACTTCCCACGTTTCATATGTGATGTGGGTCACCAAATAGGGAAGTGCTACTGTATGACTGAAGCAGGTAGGCTTCTAGTGGGCTTGTGCCCTTGGGGTGTCAAGTGTTCCTAACAGTCCAATCTTGATAAAAGCTGTCACACCAGTATATACAGTTAATATACTTGTATATTTATATATGATAACAGAATCATATATGAGTAATGCTATTCCAGAAGCAATACTTTGCAGGAAGCTGTGAAATATTAGCTGGCATTCTTCTCTTGATATATAAAAAACCTAATTACATTTACCAGCATGAGATGAAGGATCATACATAATTCTCTATTTTTGTTTGTTTGCTTCTTTTATTTTTGCTTTTGAATGGTAGAGTGATCCGTCCTTGTTAAACCTTCTTACTACAGAATTAGAGATTTTAAAGTGGGGTAGCAATTAAATAATGTTTCCTGACCTACAAGAACATGTCACTCTATTACTCTACTTGCAGTCTTTACAGTAGTAAGATAATTTAAGCAGTGCTACATTCATTCTAGAACTGTGTCCACTTAAAAAAATCCTGAAGTCTATCCTGCATTGGGCTAATTTGTGACTACTCTGGGATGATAGGTACTTCTTAAATAAAAGATTTTATTACTCAATATCCATAAATTTGAATGATTCATACATGTTTAATACTTGATGAGAACACTGAAGGCAGTAGTATTCGTAGAGGGCCTCCTACAGCAGGTTGCCCAGGAGCATGTCCAGGCAATTTTGAAGACCTCCAAAAAAGAAGAATGCACAACCTCTCTGGGCAACCTGTGCCAGGGCTTTGTCACCCTCACAACATAGAAGTGCTTCAGAATGTTCAGATGGAGCCTCCTGTGTATCTGTTTTTGCCCATTGCTTTTTGTCCTGTAACTTGAAAGAGTTTGGCCCCATCATCTTTACAGTCTCCCTTCAGACGGTTGTACACCTTGATAAGATTCCCTCCCCCCCTTCCCCCCACATCCCCCCAAGATCTTGGCTGAACCCTCAGCCACTCCTGATAGAAGACATGCTCCAGACCCTTCATCTTTATGGCCTTTACTGGACTTTCTCCAGCTGCTCCACCTTTCTTTTTTCCAGTTGTGGGCTCCCCAGTATGTGCTTCTCCAAAGGTGACCTTACCTGAGGATAGGGGAAGGATCACTTTCTTTGTCCTGTGGTAAAGACTCCTAATGCAGCCCAGGATACTGACCTTCTTTGCAGCAAAGGCACAGTGCTGGCTCATATTCTACTTGGTGTCTACCAGGACCCCCAGGCCCTTTTCTGCAAAGCTCCTTTCCAGCCTGGCAGTCCCCAGCATGTAGTGGTGCCTGGGGTTGTTCCTCCCTAAGTGCAAGACTTTGTGCTTCCCCTGGTTGAAATTCATGAGGTTCCTATCAGCCCATTTCTCCAGTCTGATTAGGTCCCTAAGGCGGGCAGCATGACCCTCTTGTATATTAGCCTCTCCTCCCATTTTTTTGGCACCTGCAAACTTGCTGAGGGTGTACTCTGCCCCATCATCTAGCTCATTAATGAAGATGTTAAACTGGACTGGACCCAGGATTGAATCCTAGAGCATTCTGTTAGTTACTGGCCTCCAACCAGGCTCCATACTATCAATCATAATACCCTAGGCCTATCCATTTAGCCAGTTTTCAGTCCACATCACTGTCTGCTTATCTAGTCCATGCTTCATCAGCTTTACCATGCAGATCTTATGGGAGACATCGCTAAAAGCCTTAGTGAAGGCCAGCTAGTCTAAGCAGAAAATAACCATTGCTCTTCCCTTATCTACCAAACCAGCCATTTAATTGTAGATTATCAGGTTGGTCAAGTGTGACTTCTTTTTGAATCCATGATGACTACTCCTGATTAGTTTATTGTCCTCAGTGTACTTGGAAATGGTTGGGAGGATTTGCTGTTGCATCATCTTCCAATGTGTTCCCAGGAGTTATTTAAGTA
This sequence comes from Stictonetta naevosa, assembly GCA_011074415.1. Taxonomy (NCBI): domain Eukaryota; kingdom Metazoa; phylum Chordata; class Aves; order Anseriformes; family Anatidae; genus Stictonetta; species Stictonetta naevosa. Next base: position 13,425,862 of record CM021729.1, read on the forward strand.
AACATAATCTGAAAACCAAATTAAGCATGGTGTGCAGATACACATTGCACAGAGTAGCTGAATTCTATCTTGATTTAAATGTGGGGAAGTTGTACTGGAAACAGAAATCCTAGTCCCTAGCAGGTAGTCACAAGTATGAACACAATTTTTACTATGAAGTAAAACTTTACTTATATATGTCTAGTAATCTTATTTTAATAGATCAATAATGATCCCAAGTGAGCTATCTTTTAAGGATTTGAGTATTGCTTAAGAAAGAGGAAACAGACATTTTCTGTTTACTCATTGGAGCAGACACGTGTTACATAGTTTGCATACTCTCTGTGGAGTGCTCAATAGGTGGAAGCTGTTCTGGAATGGCAGATCACCTGTCATTTGCTGACCTCACTGGAGTCAGCAACAGTGTCTATGGATGAAATGCAGTAAAGGGATCTTCTGACAGTATGTCAGCTGGCCTTTGCCAGTGTCTGCTCTCCAACAAGCTCTCCAGTTTGGCTGCTTTGTATTCTGTGAGCTCTGTGGTACAGAGAGAATTTAATTGCAGAATGGTGTTAAGGATGAATGAGGACTCTCTCCACAATTCATAACAGACACTGGAAACATGCTTGCAGAAAGATTTGTAATGTCTCACAAAGTCTACTGCTATTCTGCTTTATTTATATTATACAAAAGGGACTGCATTGGAAGACTAAGGAAGTCACCCACGCCTTATGTTTTTTGTTCTTATATCTGTATATAACAAATCTTCAAGATATTAAGCAGGCAGTAAGATTAAGCACGTAAGTCATACTGCAGTAGCTAATGAATGAAAGTAAGCTATTTAGTCCTCCCTATCTTTCCACAAGGGATTTTGCAAAATGGCCAGTACGCAGTGTATGCATTTTTTCATCTCTGTACAGAGGAAATGGATTTTTATGCCTTGCATGCATTATACCAAATCTAGAAAGCAAATCAGCATGGTTGTGCTCACTGAACAGAGATCTGCTGGTGATCTATGTGTATGTGTGCAATTTAATGCACAAGGAGTTTGCAGTATTTGTCCAGAAAAAATTAACTTATTATTCACTGTTTCATTTTGGTTTGGTTTTGGTTTTTGGCAACTGAGATGTTAAGTAAAATTGAAATCAGAATTACATAGCATACTAATGTTTTGCGAAAACAGTTTAGAGGCCATCCTTGTCCTTTGTAAGACTTCAAAGTAGACTAATAAGTGCTAATTTCAGTGATCCAGAACAGAATATATAGACAGATTGAAATATCCATCAATGTGTACGTTGTGTGTAGATAAAGAGTTTAATCAGCCAAAAAAAGGGAATTAGAAAACTAATAGAATGATGAACAGGTATGAGATTGTATGTGTTTATGAAATATTTTATTTGTCCTAATCATTTTTGTTTAGCAGATATGTTCACAATATGTTTTTCTCTTTCTGAGTTTTCCATCAGTACCAATTGTTTGTTACAGTATGTAATTTTTTAGCATAGTTTAGAGAGGTTTTTTCCTCTCATTTTAAAAGAACTTAAAAATATCTGTATATTTAATAAACCCCTGTGAGACTGTGAGACAGATGAATGCCATCAAGTAACTATATCTTTGTGAGTAGAGAGGAGTTTTGTATACACAACAGTTGTCATCTGGCTAAAGTCCAGATTTTGAGGGGTATGGATGCTGCAGATATCATTCTTCAAAATTTGTCAAGCCTTTATGTGATGTTATCCCTCTGACAAAGTGAAGTGTTCCTCAGGTCAACACTTTCAAGATGGGCAGTCCTTTTCTGATCTTCCTAGTAGCTGTTCTCTATATAACTTTGTTTTTTAAACCAATCAGTGACCTAAGCTCTATTAATTTTAAAGGTCTCTCCAAATACATATGAGAACGTGTCAGGCTTTTATTTATTTATTCATTGAATAGAGCCTGCTTACTTATCTCTCATGAATATATGTAATCTGGTTTATTTTAAGTGGATCTTTGGCTTTTCTGCAGCTAATTCACCTAATGTTAAATCTTTCCACCTCTTTCTTACTTCCAAGATCCCAGTTATTTTTGTTTAGGCCCTATGTTTGTGCCTTCACACTTTGTATTATTATATTTGTGTTACTCCATTGCTAAAGATCACCCAATTCTTAAAAGTGTTTCAGAAATATTTGTAATTATGTTATCTTTCCAGATAAAATCTTCCACCTTTACAATATATTTCTGGTACTGCTGGTTTTAACAGAATCTTCAGCCTGTCTACATTTGAGCATTAACCTATCCAGTGCACATCATGTTCTTTTTGTTACAGGCTATTAATATGATTAATTGCCAATTAATTTTGTCATGTTTCCTACTAGACAAACCATTTTTATATCAATGACATTACAAGACAATTTTCTCTCTAAACGAATAAATGTACAGCTCATACATAGATTATTGAGCTATTCTTTTTAGTAGAAAAACTCTGGAAAACAAAGTATTTACTTGTTAAGAAACGACACATTTGCCTGTGATTTAACTAAGCTTGTTTCTGAGGCAGCCCTCTGTTGTGGTTTAATCCAGCAGGCAGCTAAGTAGCACACATCAGTTGGCTCATTTCCCCATATCATGGAGAAGAGAATCAGGGAGAAAAAGGGTAAACACTCATAGCTTGAGACAAAGACTGCTTAATAGGACAGAAAAGAAATTGAAAACAATAAGAATAATGATAAAAGAATATACAAAGCAAATGATGTAGAATGCAATTGCTGACTGATGCCCAGTCAGTCCTTGAGCAATGGTGGACCCCTGGCCAACTCCCCCCCAGTTTTGTTGTTTGGCATGAAGCTATGCTGAATATCCCTTTGTCCATCCTGGGTCAGCTGTCCTGGTTCTGTGCCCTCCCAGCTCCTGGGGCACCCCAAGCCCCTCGCTGGCAGGGCAGCATGAGAAGCTGAAACGTCCTTGGCTCTGTGTAAGCACTCTGCAACAACTAAAAACATCGGTGTGTTATCAGCATTATTCTCATCTTAAATCCAAAACACAGCACCACACCAGCTGCTAGGAGGGAAATTAACTCTACCCCACCTGAAACCAGGACAATATCCAACCTTTATTCTATACCATCTACATCATGTTCAGGTCCCACACTTTCCAATACATCCCAGTTAATCACCACCATCTTTCCTGTCTTTTGATACATACACACGGATATATTTCAGTTAGTCTATGGTCCATCCCTCTAAAATGTAATTTGAGTTCATTTAGTCTGTGACTTTGGGTTCCATCTGTCATAACAGTCCTTCAGGCTGGGTGATACAGTGTGGGATTAGACTGTTACGTGCTGCAGCCAGCTCTAGTTCCATCACCGCTGTGCTTGTGTGGTTCTAGCACTGCTGAACTTTGCTCAGTTACATCAAAATTCATTTTTCATTAATCTGGATGACTAACTCCATTGATATGAGCAGGCATAGTAGTGATGACATGTGGCATTACATAACAATTAACATTATGAAATTAAAATCATTGGCTGTTCTCACACAAATCAATACCCCTTGAGGTACATATTGGACTTCCCCATTACCCACCAAGTGCACCCAGGTCCGTGACCAAGAGCATCCCCATGACTGATTTTGCCTTTGTTCAAGGCAGGAATAACCCAGCTGTCTTCCCCATTAGGATTTAATGTGCACTACAGGGACCTTTTCCCCCTTGTATGTAAGAGTTTTGCCTGGGCAGAGCCAGTTTGGTTGGCAGATCTCCTAGTGTTGACTAACTTTTGCCAGATGTGTATCTCAATGTTTGAATGTCCTAGCACCCATTGCTCTCAGTGTAATCTTTAACAGTCCACTGTATTGCTTAATTTTTCCAAAGGCTGCTGCATGACAGGGGATGTGATATACCCACTCAATACCATTCTCTTTGGCCTAGGTTTCTATGAGTTTGTTTCAGAAATGAGGCTTGTTGTCTCACTCAGTTCTTTCCATGGTGCCATGTTGCCATAAGACTTCCTGAAACTGCTGCGAAGCTTCTGGCTGCACCTCCCTGACGATCTGTGTCTGTGTTTGTGTCTGACTTGCTTTTCAAGGCACAGTATAGTGTTCTGATCAGTGGCATGAGGCACAGATATGTTTCCAGCCATCCAGTGATTGCTTCCACCATTGTAAGCACGTGGCACTTGCCTTGGAGGGTTTGTGTCAGTGTGATATAATCAATCTGCCAGGCCTCCCCATATTTATATTTCAACCACTGTGCTTCATACCAGCAAGATTTTAACCATTTGTATTGCTCAATTGCAGTGCATGTTTCACAATTGTGGATAACCTATGCAATAGTGCCAATTGTCCAGTCTCCCATTCAATCACCAGACAATCTTCTATGTTACACATCTTCCTTGATGGCTTGAGGTGTCATTGAACTATAAATAATTCACCATTATGTTGCCAGTCCCGGTCCACCTGAGCCACTTTATTCTTTGCAGCCTGATCCACCTGCTGGTTGTTTTGACGTTCTTTAGCGGCTTGACTCATGGGTACATGAGCCTACTTTTACAACCAGATTCTCTACTTGGTCAGCAGTATCTTGCCATGATTCAGCAGCCCAGATGGGTTTGCCTCAGTGTTGCCAGTAGCTCTGCTTCTGTTGCTGTAGCCACCCTCACAGGGCATTTGCCACCATCCATGAGTCAGTGTAGAGATAGAGCACAGGCCACTTTTCCCATTCAGCAGTATTTCAAGTCAGATGGTTGGTCTTCTGCAAATTGGTTAGATTCACCATCTCCTTCAGAAGTTGTTGCAGCTTGTCCACAGGTGAAATTCCAAAGCGTTGGAGGTGTCCACTGGTGTTTGTCCATATACTCCCACACTCCCTGACACTCCCACACTCCCTGACACTCATAACTAATATTGGTTCATGAGAAGCTCGATGTTTGACAACATGAGCTGGCAACGTGCGCTTGCAGCCCAGAAAGCCAATCGTATCTTGGACTGCCTCAAAAGCAGCATGACCAGCAGGAACCCTCTACCTGGAGTCCTGCACCCAGTTCTGGGGCTCCCCAGAGGGAAGCCCCAGAGAAGGACAAGGACATGGACATATTAGAGCAAGTCCAAAAGAGGGCCATGAGGATGGTCAGAGGGCTGGAGCACCTCTCCTGTGAAGACAGCCTGAGGGGGTTGTTGTTCTTCAGCCTGGAGAAGAGAAAGCTCCAGGGATACCTTACAGCAGCCTTCCAATACCTAAAGGGGTCCTAGAGGAAAGCTGGGGAGGGAGTGTTTGTAAGGGAGTCCAAGTGATAGGAGAAGTAATGGCTTTAAACTGAAAGAGGGTAGGTTTCAATTAGATATAAGGAAGAAATTCTTTATTCTGAGCGTGGTGAGGCACTGGAACAGGTTGCCCAGAGAAGCTGTGGATGCCCCATCCCTGGAAGTGCTCAAGGCCAGGTTGGACGGGGCTTTGGGCAACCTAGTCTGGTGGGAGGTGTCCTTGCCCATGGCTGGGGTGTTGGAATTAGATGATGTTTAAGGTCCCTTCCAAACCAAAACATTCTGAGCTTCTACATCCTGCCTCAGGACAGATCTCTGGGTGGTATTTTTAAATAGTTGTTGAATCTTAAACAAAACCTGAAACACATGCAGGAGACATAACAATAAGAATATGCTGTTTTGAACATCCCAAGGACATTCAAAGTTTTGAAGAGCTATTGTAACTAGCCACGAGGAGAAGGAGGTGGTGACGAGAAAGGGAGGGTGAAGAATGGGGGGAAAGTGTCCACCCTGTCTCCCTCCATAGATTGGCTCCCTGAGGAGAAAAAACAAAAGGTATAAGTATTAATAGTTTCTAAGAGATATTTACTGAAGTATAGGGATGATGGCAATGAGTACAAATACCAGATTAATCTCACAACCTGTAACAGTACAGCAGATGATAACCTTAAAGCAGCCCACAGAGATGATAAGCAGCATGACAGAGAACACATACAGTAACTAATGTGTTATACAATACATCCCTAAGAACAAGCACAACTCGGAGAGAAAAAAAAAAAAAAAAAAAAAAAAAACATTGTGACCAGCAACTATTAAGTTAAATTAGTGCTTATAACAAATTTGTTTTAACATGCCCTGGTCAGATCTGTTGTTACCTCAACAGTTTTTGCCCCATATCTGGGGACAAAAAGGCTGTTCAGGTTTAAGCCAGCAGGCAGCTGAGCACCACACAGTCTTTCACACACTCCCCCACTCAACATTGGGATGGGAAAAATAAAATAAATTAAAAGTAAAATCTCATGGGTTGAGATAAAGACAGTTTAATATGACAGAAAAGGAAGGTAAAATAATATTAATAATAACTTAATAATTCAATGTATTCAGTCATATATTGTAGCTATATAAATAACATATTGAATATTAACATTTATTATTAATAATATATTAAAATATGATTAATATGTCATATGAAAATATTACTCAGTTTGTATAGCTCATATTTAAATAGGTCCTTGAAGCAGTTGTTTCTTTTTTTGAGCTCAGGACTCAAAGTAGTTATAAAACAGATACAGAACCTTTATGGCTGTCGAAACAACTGCCTTGGTGCAGAACTATAAGGAAAAAGAATTTTAAAATTAACCATTGTTTTTTAATTTTTCAACCTATTTACTTATGTTTTGCCCACCATTCCCACAAATGATCAAGGAATTTATGAAGTTTTTTAGGTCATGCACTTTATTGCTACTGATACAGTTATTGACATTTCTACTCAGTTCCTCACTTGGTTTAACATATTTCAGTTTAGGAAAGCAAGGGAAAAGTAGTCAAGGTACATCACTGTGTATCAGACTCATATGAGTCACTCATAACAATTTTAGGCCCTGAAGAATCCAAAATTGTGTAAATGCTGATTATCAAAAGGTATTTCTTTCTCAAAAGATCATCACAGTTTGAAACGTCCAGACAGACAACCAGAGAAAATATAAAATGCGTAGCTTTGTGCTCTAAAACCTTCTTCACTCTGAGAAAGTTGTAAATCTGACTAAAGATCCTCACAGATCAAAGGAGAAAGGAAGCAAAATGACAAAGATTGGGTGGCACTTCCCCAGGACATGCTGCCAATGTTTCATTACTAAAGGTCTCTCTGATTCAGATGTAGTATCCTGATGCATTTTTCTTAAACTGTAATTTGTTCAGCTCTTATGGATCTTACATAAGCTTTTGGCACCTACTGCATCAAGAAGTTTGAAAATTCAACTTCATAGGGTACTTGGTGCCCCTAATTTTGATACTGGAAAAGACAACAAATAATTGTTTTGTGTTTGCTGCCTTCATGCCATTCACAGTTCAGGTCTCACATACAGGTCTCCACATGATCCCTCTAACAGTCACTTCTGGGCTGAAGAACCCAGCACTTTATTTCTGCTGTTAGAAAGCCAGGAATGGACATACCATACTAAGTAGATCTAAGACTCTCCAGGCTGCAGAGAGAGTAAGGTGGAAATTTGTGAAATCAACAGGGAACGATTGTACATCTTCTTTTCCAGTGTACAGGCTAGGGAACGTTAAATCAAGTTATTGTGGGCAAGCTGAGAACAAACAAAGCGGGTGGCCTTTTGCATAATGTTCATTTAAACTAGGGAAATTTACTGCCACAAGCTGCTGTGCATACTGAAAGTTGGAGTTGGTTCAAAAAGCTTGTGAACAAGGAAGAAACCCTTTGCAAGATCTTAATGTAGAGATATAGCACTTGGTCAGTAAGCACCAGACCTGCATGTTTTTGAAAGTAATGAGAGCATTTGGAAAAAGTAGTGCATGCTCATTCTGTTCTGATTTAGTTCCACAAGCATACATTATGGACAGCTACCAGAGCATGGATAATACATTAGATGGACCTCTGATATATGCAGCCCTTTTGACCAGCACTATCATGTTTGGCAGAATCTTTGTTTCTTTTGGCTTTATTTTCTGTAAGCTTTTGCCAAAACCAGGAACACATGAAAACTCAGATTAGCATCATAGTCCTTGATCAGGTACATCTAGGACAAAGACTTCCTTCTAAGGACTGAGCATAATTGTTTTGGTCAATTGACTTGTAAAGGCATACTTGTCTAGCTTATGTAGAAGCTGGCAGCACAGTTAATTTGAGGTCTTTTAGCTGAAAAATCCCTTTAGCAATATGTGCTCCTCTCTCTGCCAGGTCATTTGCCTGTGAAGCATGGAAGCTGACAGTAATATCTTTGAAATGAAACTGCCCTTTGGAATTACTGTATTGTTCTTTCTTATAATGAAAATTTTCCCCACTAGAAAGTTTCATCTGGCAAATACTGACTGCTGTTTGTGGTTTTTTCTTCCAAGATTTTAAATTTAATAGGATGCATTTTAACTTATTTGTAAGTCTAGGAAGAACTAAAACTTGTACAAATCCAAATACAGATGCTGATTTCTGGATATACAGAAGAATCCCTTTTCTTTCTACACACATAATGTATTATTTCTTAGGTTTTCCTGGATTGTATGTGTGTGAGTCTTTTTTCATCTCTGTACATTTTTTTTCCTAAAATTCAATTTTAGCTGTGTTGCTAAGATGTAAAATGACATTCATAAAATATTGTAAAGCCATTAAGTGTATTTTCACGTCTTCTTAATCTGCTATTTGCATATTGGTTCCTCTAATACAGATATTAAATATAACTCAGGAGGCTAACAAGGTTAACTATTCTTTCATTGTCTATTTTAGATTAGGCATCTGATCCTGTATCTAACCATGTATCTAACCATGGCATGCTGAGTGTAGTTGTCCAGGCTGGAAAGGAAATAATGTTACTCTCCAAATAGACCTATTCAGTCCAATGTTTGGATGCTTAAAACAAATCAAAACACATTATTTTTAAAATAAGGGTGCATTTTAAAACTTTCTTACATAAATATACTACTAAAATCTTTTGTGTACCTGTTCTGGCAATTTATGCTAGAACAGTTTAAAAGACTTCAACTCTCATGTACCTCTCAAGTTCATCTGACAGAGATTATTGCACTGAGAATTCCGTTGTTTAAAAAGTCAAGGACACAGATGTTGCTTTCTTTTTCATTCTCTCAATCTCACTCATTAAAAGAGGAAGTGGTGAGTGACTATCAGGACTGAGGACTGACTTAACAGTGCAGCTGACTGAACTTCTAGCTAGCTATTGTCAAAAGGGGTGCTTACCCCAGCATGGGCTGTTCTCCTGCTATTTGTCAACTCTCTGACTCCATAGGGAAGTGGTCCCCAAAACTTGTTGATCATGCACTCCATCAGCAAAAAATGTTTCAGAACACCTGCTCAATATAATTTGTTGTTGTTTATATATATGTACTACTGTACTAATATACTATGTATATTATAAAACCTGCACAAAAATAGGAGTTAAAAAAAGGGTAAGTTAAAGATGAAGTAAAGACTACATTTTATTTTAAAATTTTATGTATTCGTGTTACAAACTGTGGTGCTCTGTTAGCCCAGACTTTTAGGCTCTCTTCCCATTTTCTTATTTACAAACTGGCTCTGGGTTAACCCTTCTGAAAACAAATCTATTTCCAAAACAATGGCACCCTGTGTTACAATATTGTGGGCTTAGTTCTTGGAGCTTAACAGAAGCATGTACTGCAAATATTCAGGCACTCCAAAAATGATATTCACATCAAGAATGAGACAGTATATCTTTATGTTTGGAGCTCCCTAAGAATCAAAGCTGTGTATTACTGATGAAGTTTAAATGCTTTTTTCCTTCTTCTTCTTTTTTTCTTCTTTTCTTTTCTTTTTTTTTTTTTTTCTGTGAAGGTAAAGGTTAAGAACTTCATTCCTTGTTAGAGGACTAGACCGTATGGCAATGAATGTATGGAGACTCCTTAGACTTGTTTCTACCCTCTTTGTCTGCATCTTCCTGTGCAGAGAAACAGACAGAAATCCTCTTCTCTCTCTACTTTGTCAAGTCCTCTGTTTAGCCACAGTGGTCAGGGACAGAGACACCACAGGCTAATGAGCTGGATCAGGCTTCTCCAGAGCTGCTTAATTTGCACTTGCATCATGTCTCAAATACACAATGGTATTTCTAGGTGTCACTGGTTCTGGTGGCTGTGTTACAAGTGTCAGTGGTTTGAGCCTACCTGGAAGCTTAGACCTACAGAAGAGCTTAGTATCTGCAGCATTGAGTGCTGCGATGCTGGCACTGATGTTCAGCAGAACTGGAGCTCCTGGAAAAACACCATGGTTTCCTGTACAGTTCTGGAAAGGAATTACGTGCTTCAAGAAAATTATAGAGAAAAATCATTGTACTAAGTAAAGAACCACTGTGCCCTGTAGGGTATACTAAAGCTTTCTGCAAGGAAATATTGAAGACAGTGGTACTTGGAAACTTGTTGATGTTTTCAAAATGCAAAACTGAAGGAGTGATCAGTGAGATGAACTCTTACATCCATGTAAATTAACGTAATTTGTTGAATTCAGGCAGAAGGAAATTAGGATAGGCTTTGGAAAATTAGAAACTGGAAATTAGGATAGGCATCAGAAAATGACATTGCCTGCAAACTCATTCTTCTTCCTGACCTGGAAGAAGAAAATAAGTTTTATTGCCCTATATACATTAAAATGATACAAACTTTCCATGTAGACAAAATTCCAGTTTTGACTGGATAGCGATAGCAAAATGGAAATACACATATCTTAAAAACAGACAGACTTTCTGATTTGTAAACTTATAAAGTTTCACTCTGAACCTTTTTTTTTTTTTTTTTTAATGAAGTTACTACTTCTCAGCTGATCTTGCTTCTTCAGTTCTGCAGTCAAATAACAATGTCATTTTCCTGATATTTCAGCTCCCAACCTCAGTTTGTCCTTTCCAAATTCATTTCTGTTTGGACTGAGAGAGCTATCAATCATGCAGCTTAATCAATGTAAGCTATTCTTTGCAGCTGTCAGTGCTATCCAAAGTAAGTTTCATGCATATTAATATTGTAATTTTATTTAAGCTTTTGAGCAAATAATGTGATACCTTGTGGGACTCTGAGGAAGGAACAGAAGTCATCAAGACTAACAAGTGAGAGAAATGTATATTACAGAACAATGCTGAAAATCTTTTAATCATTGTCCAATTTCTGGTTCCACATGAAGAAACAATGGAATTGTACCAAAAAAAAACCACACACACAAAAAAAAAAACTGAAGCCTATGGTCAATTATCAATTTCATCTTCTCTTCCATAAACTATAATCAATTTGATGCTTCCCATTTTAATTGCTGATGCATCATATCATCATATAAAATATTAGTTACCATTCCTACATACTAGGCTGGGGAGCCCCTCACAAACATCCTGGCATAAGATTCAAGTCATTTTTGAAAAGGCAGCTCTGGGGAGGTAGAGAAGTTTTTCAGAACTGCTGGTAAATTGGAGAAGACAGTAGAAATAAGAGTGATTTCATTGTTTAAGTCAGCAGAGAGAGGTGGCTTGCAGGCCGCACTCTAATGTCTATGCTGCCTTCAGGTCTGTCAGCTAAAATTAATGTCTTGCTGCAAACTAGAATGGACTGTTTTCTGTGAGCTGCTGGGGACAAAACAGCTTGGCAAGGTCACATTCCATGAGCACTGTGTTCTCATTAACCTCAGCCCAGCCTAATAATCAGTAAAAAATAAAATTCCAGCGTAGATATGACAAAAAAGCAGTAATGTCTGATTATATTAGGGATACCAACAAGAGTTAAGGAAGCTTATTCTATAAACAACACATTTAGCTAGATAAGACCTTGGAGGAGCCAAACTACATTTACTGGAATTAAAGGAAGCAAAGTATGAATATATTCCATTCCTGAGAATGAAATATGGTCCTAGGATATTCACACCAACATTATGCATTTCTTTTATAAAGCACAGATTCTGTAGGCATTTTAACTTCCTTTCTTAATTTTCCACTCTCTATCAATATTAATAATGAAGAAGTATTTTATTTCTGTTAAAGAAGGACCACAATGTTTCTGTTTCATTTTGTTTAGATTCCTTAGGAGATTTTATAATAGAAAAAAAAAATAAAAAAAAAAAAAAAAAACTGAGACTTTGGATTCTTTGACAGAAAATAGTGTATTTTGACCTATAGCCGGGATACTCTGCCCAAACCAAGTCAAAAGCTATGTGCTTTGTGACCACACCACACCACATTGTGTCTTCATTTTTTTCTTTCATAAAATTGATGTTGTGTTTCTTCAGGCAGGAAAATAATTTTGTTTCTCTCGAGGGAATGCTAAGAAAACTCATAAAGCTAAATTAAGACAACAGAAGAAAAACTACAATGCATTTTAGAACTAAAGATAAGGCAGACTAAAAAAAAAACATGAATAAATTTTATCATCAAGATTTATTTCAAATACCACAACTTAAAGAATACAGAAGAAAATTTAATGATTTCACATGATATACATTGGTATAATTATGCTACACTAGTTGGCAGCAAATTATGCCATTATGCCAGGTACTGTGCACACAGTAACTCAGTCCACATCCCAATAAGCTCGCAGACCGCAGTGAAGCAGCCAGCCTCCAGCAGCTCTTTGGATCTGCTAGCTGTCCTTGAAAGGAAGAAGTTCTTGAGAGTTTCTCAGGGGTGTGTTTCTTTCTTATTTTACAGTCTCCCTGTGTGCTGTGGATTGGATATTAGGAAAAGGTTCTTCACTGAGAGAGAGGGTGGTTGGGCACTGGAACAGGCTCTCCGGACAGTGTTCATGGCACCGAGCTGCTATAATTCAAGAAGAATTTGGACTGCTTTCAGATATGTGGTCTGATTTTTGGGTGGTTCTGTATGGAGTCAGGAGTTGTACTCAATGATCTGCACTTGGGGCACAATGACCCCATGAGATGCTACAGGCTGGGAGATGAGTGGTTAGAAAGCTGCCTGGCAGAAAGGGACCTGGGGTATTGGTTGATAGCTGGCTGAATACGAGCCAGCAGTGTGCTCAGGTGGCCAAGAAGGCCAACAGCATCCTGGCTTGTATCAGAAATAGTGTGGCCAGCAGCACTAGGGAAGTAATTGTCACCCATACTTGGCTCTGGTGAGGCTGAACCTCGAGTACTGTGTTCAGTTTGGGCCCCCTGAGGGCCCAAAGAAAGAAAGACATCGAGGCCCTGAAATGTGTCCAGAGAAGGGCTACGAAGCTGGTGAGGGGTCTGGAGAATAAGTCTTATGGGGAGTGGCTGAGGGAGCTGGAGTTTAGAGCCTAGGAAAAAAAGGAGGCTCAGGGGAGACCTTATGGCACTGTATAGTTACCTTAAAGGAGGCTTTAGTGAGCTGGGGATCAGGCTCTTCTCACAAGCACCAAGTAACAAAACAAGAAGAAATGACCTCAAATTGTGCCAGGAAAGGTTTAGGTTGGATATTAGGAGGAATTTCTTTACTGAGAGATTTTTGTGGCATTGGAGCAGGCTGCCCAGGAAAGTGGTTGAATCGCAAACCCTGGAAGTTTTCAAGAAACGTGTAGATGTAGAACTTAGTAGCATGGTTTAATGGTGGACTTTAGTACTAGTTTATAGACTGGGATAGATGATCTTAGAGGTCTTTTCCAACCTGAATGATTCTATGATTCTATGATCATTGAAGGTCCCTTTCAACTCAGGATATTCTGTTCTGAGTTAAAATTAATTTTGATTATGCTAACATTTATCATATTTGACCTATTGTACCTTTAGAAACAGATAACCTAAACTAAGTTTGAGGAATTATGTAATTCTTTGGAAGAATAATAATAATCTTATATTTATTTTGCCATATGGTAAATGCAATGCTGTTCTCCTTTTTCACATTTTGTATTTTTTCTATGAAGCATTACCGAAGATATTTAAGATATCTCTCATTTTTTCTTTATGAGCTAGCAAATTTGTCCTTTTCCTTGTCACCTTGGAAAAGAGCAAACATACTCAATGAACTTTGTTGTTGTTCCTAATTTGGAAAACAGCTGAGGGAACAAATAGAGCCTTGCTAGGAAAAGAGAAATCTACACCTGTTATGACTGATATAAGTTGATGATTCAAGCCAAGATCTTTGGCCTTCCTCCTTTAAAAGGGCCACTGAGGAAGTCCAGGTTCACCCCAGGGCTAATTCCTGATGTGTGCATCTTACTGTTATGCCTGACTTGGAGAAGTTGTTCAGCTCAGGCTGTTGTATATACATAAGGCTACTTTAGCATTTAAATCTTTATTTTAAATCGCAGTTGTCACTGGAAACATCTCTCTCTGTCTCTTCATGAAGTGCAGGGTGAGCAAGATAAATAGGCATCTTAGCTAGAAGACTGAGTTAAGTATGCAGCATTAGGAGAGAGGGCTCCTGGACTGGGAATACACTCCTTCCACAATACGTAACATACTGCATCTCAGTGACATTGCATTCCTCAGTCACACACTTCCCTGTGAGCTGTTATCTGTCAAAAGCAACAGTATCTCCTGTAGTTTACAACAGTAACAAAACTCAGAAACTTAAGTAACTTAGTTCTTGAGTAACTTAATTTTTTATTATTATTATTATTATTATTTATTTTTTTTTCGGAAAGGAGTCCTATCTAATGTGATGTGTGTGAAGTCTCTGATGTATGTATTATCAGTCTCTGAATGCTTGCAGAAAACCACCAAATATCTAAAAAAAGGTATAGTAATTTAGGGGTATTACATAATTCTCATATCACAAAATGGTGACATCCTTTAAATGAACCAGAAATTAAAACGATGGACTCCTTATAAATGGTCTTCTTATATTGGCAGGCACGACTAGTAGATCAGTGGTGATCCACACCTGGGGAGAAACAGCAAGGATTGCCAGAGAACCACATTTTGCTGAAAGAGGAAAAGAAAAGGAATACATGTAATATCTAAGAAACAAAGAAAACAAATGAACTTGTCTCCCGGGGATTTTGGTGACTGTTTACCAGCATTTAAAGCATGGTGCGATCTCAAACACCCACTCACAAACTCACAGAGAAACAGCTCTGTGCTCTGATGAAATTCATCATATTGCTTTTCATGCTGTAGGCAATTTGTAGTCCAGTGACAGGATGCCAGAAGCGATGTGTTTATTTCTAATAAGTTTCACATCACTTCACGTATGAATGTCATGTCAGCTTTACTGGTCGGAGGCATGACTGTGCATCACATGCAGGTGCCTGCAGTCCGTGTGTTTACGGGTAATCCTGGCATGGGCTCTCAGTAACGATAGCTACTGGGTTAAGCAGAACAAAAGCAGCTCGTCTTAACAGGAAGTGCTGAAACAGGCAGGAAGAAAGTGACATCTTCTGGCCAGAGAACAGATTTGCACAGCCCGCAGACACCTCTCCAGCTCGTGTCTTAGGGAGAGCAAGGGAGTAGCCATCGTCTCTACCGAAACCTGCATTTGCTTTTAAAAACAAATGTTGGTGGTGATACCTAATTATTTTCCAGTGATATTATTGAACTTCGTAATTTGGGCAATCTTAATAGTTTACTACTAGTACTTGGTCACTGATGTTTTTGAATTGTGTTGCACTAGATAGATGAACTCTAAAGAAGTGAAAAAACACTTTTTTCAACCATTTTTGTTTTTAAAACTTTTAATGAATATTCATTACTTAAGGGAATAGAAAGAATAATACATCTGTAGAGATATATGGTAATGGCATCTTCATTATCTTGTCCTAATGCTATATGGCATGCAAATAAGTGCTCATCCTAACTCAGAGACTAATTTATGCAAAGTAGAGTTTCATATATTATAACACAGATGGCAAATTCCAACACTCAGTTTCTTTCAGTGTTTGAAAGCTGATGGACAGCTTAGGTTGCTGAGTGGCTGAAATGCTCCAGGGTAGTTTAGTTCAGAAAATTTTAATTATTTCTGCATACTGAATTTACTAGAAGTCTTTTGAAAATCACCATAAAATTTCCATTATTGAAATGTTACCTGTCAGTATAGACATTGATGAATAGAATTGGTGGTGAGAGTTGAGGAAATCGTACAAGAGAGTGTTTTTTTTTGTTGTTGTTGTTGTTTCTTGTTTGCTTGTTTGTTTGTTTTCTGTGTGTGTGTGTGTTTTTTCTGTTGGTTGTCTCAGCTGATGTGCCAATTTAAGATCATCTGAGACTTTATCAAGACTTGTAAACATTCTCTTAAAAGTTGCCTGGGGCTTAGTAACTTGGATAAATCGATGACTTTCTTTAGAGTATTTGATCTTAAGCTGTAACACCAGAAATGGGAAAAATTAAATAGACTAGCACATCTCTTTTTCAAAGAGATGGTTGGGGATGTCTGTGATAGGGGCAAGA
>CM021729.1:13442506-13484436 GCA_011074415.1 Stictonetta naevosa
ACCCTTTGTATGGAAATTACACTTCCACATACAGTTTTTTTTTTTTTCTTTGTTTTCAAATGATATGTTAATGCTTTCTTCCAAAAATCTTTTCTGCTTTATTCTTCTGAGCAACAATCTCTATCTACTGTCTTTCAGGAAAACCAGTGCACCATGTCTTGTGTTAGGCTGCATTTCAGTCTTTGGACTGTGTTTCTGTGATTCCTTTCATCCAGTAGTGATGATCAGTAAGTCTTTAAAGTCTTTATAATCCTGTGGTATTTGAGGGCGTCAGTCAGAAATTGGGACCTTCACTAGCTGGGTGATATGCAAAAATAATACTTCAAAAATACAAATCTAGGTAGTGTAGGTTTTGGATGCCATTGCTAAATTTGCTGTTGCTCTTTTCTGTCTATATTAGGGAACATTTTGTTAAAGTCTGGATCCTGACTTCAGGAATAGGGACAGGTGGAGGTGGCTTGTGGAAGTAGTTACCCTTTTCACAGGCTTTCTGGAGAGTCTATGATAGAACTGCAATGTGCAATTTCATCATCTTTTTCACCACCACTACTAGCATTAGAGTAGCAAAAAAGGAACAGTATTTTGACTCCAGTTATCAAGTCTTGATAAATGGGTTGTAGGATTCCCTTCCTCATCATTTTTTGTTAAAATGTCCAACAGTTTAAACAATTCCCTGAAAAACATCAAGTGCCATATCATGTTTCCTGACTGGTTTCACTCTGTCAAAGCAATTTATCAGCAGGCTGATTTGGTCCCTGAAGTCTGGGAGCAAACATTTTGCCTTGTGCACTTCTGTCACATTCTGCGTGGTGCTAAGTGGATTTCCTTTTGGAGGCTGGGAGTCACATCTTTTTCAGAATGAATAACAGGGGCCAGGCAGGAGAAAAGAAAGATCTGTGTCTCTTTAAAAGTGACTTTTTATGCCTTTTAGCCTATTGCATAAATTATTATTCAATTTATCCAGAACAATAACAATATATTTTTTCTGTGTACACAAATTTAAGTGTAGGGTATATTGGCCAGTGAAATCATTGGAATGACTAATCAAATCAAGAAACCTTATGTACTTATTTCTACGTACTTAATTCCTTATGCCTTAAAGGTTGGGGGTAGGAGGTGTGGGTTGTATTCATCATATTTCTTAAATATGTGTTGTCATTACTTATATCTCTGGGATTTTGATTGTGTTTTGTTGTTGTTGTTCACAATGATTGTTTTGGGTATTTTTGCTTTGTTTTGTTTTGGCATTGTTCTGGGACTGGCTGGGCATCAGTCACTGGTGGTGAGCCACTGCATTTTGCATCACTTGCTTTGTGTATTCTTATTGTTGTGGTGGTTGTGATTGTTTTTTCTTTCTTTCCTCTTCTTTTCTTACCTTTTTGTTGGTGTTTGGTGGTTGCTTTTGTTTGTTTGTTTATTTGTTTGTTGTTTGTTTCTTATTAAACTGTCCTTATCTCAGCCCATGAGTTCTGGTACTTTTCAATTCTCTCCCCCGTCCCACTAGGGAGGGGAGTGAGCTAATGACTGTGTGGTATTTAGCTGCCTGCTAATAACAGCCATAACAGAAGTGTAGCCTTTGGGGGCGTATACCCCTAACACAACTTTTCTAGGAATAAATTTGAAGAAACTCAGTACAATTTTAACTATTTATTTTGAAATATTTAGTGTACCGCTTATCTTCATATAAAAGAACTCTAAAAACAAAGTGCATTACAGCTGAGGAGTTGTACTTGCATTAATAAAAACACTGGCTTGATAAGGTGTATAAATGATTGCTAGATGATGATGGTGTTTTCACCCTGATAAACAGCTAAATTCCACCACATGGCTTTGCTTTCTGACCCACCCATGATCCCTTAAAGGATTCCTGGGCAGTTGGGTTTCCCCATTCAAGCATGTTGCATAATTAACGCTACACACGTACCCCATATAGCATCAGTTGCATGCTGTGTAGAGAGGATTCTTCCTTTGTACATCCAATGTAGCACAGGTAGTTATGGTGCCAGGAGGAGCTGTGCTTCTGTACCAACCACTTCTGAAGTGTCTCAAACCCCCTCATATGCTGTTACTATCTCCTTTTCAGTTGGAGTATAGTGTAAACTTGATACCTCTAGCTCCAGAACCCCAGAGGTCAACCTTGAGTTTCTCATGGGGTTTTCTGCCAGAGGCTCAAGGTGAAACCATGCCCGCCAGCTGCATGGTGTAAAGCATGTTTTGTACAGCTGGTCCAGTATGGACAGGCCCAAGGACTACCTCATGAGCTATTTCCTGTTTGATTTGTTCAAAGGCCTGTTGTCGCTTGGGGCTCCACTTGAAATAATTCCTCTTTTGAGTCACTCAATATAGAGGACTCACAAGCTGACTATAGCCTGGCACATGCATTCTCCAGAACCCCGTAAGGCCTGAGAAAATTTGTGTTTCTCTCTTGTTAGGTGGTAGGGACATAGTTGTTATCTTATTGATCATATCCATAGGGATGTGGCAATGTCCCTCTTGCTATTTTACTCCCCAAAACTGAATCTCTTGTGCAGTTTCTTTGACCTTACTCTCTTTAATAGCAAAACCAGCTTTCCGATGAATTTGAATTATTCTCTTCCCTTTCTCAACTACTTCTGCTGTGTCACCCCACACAATGATGTCATCAATGTATTTCAGGTGTTCAAGACTTCCCCCTGTTCCAGTGTGGTCTGGATCAGTCCATGGCAAATTGTAGGGCTGTGTTTCCACCCCTGGGGCAGTCGATTCCAGGTGTACTGGACACCCCTCCAAGTGAAAACAAACTGTGGCCTACATGTTGCTGCCAAAGGGATGGTGAAAAATGCATTAGTGATATCAACTTTTTGATATTTTCTTCATATTGCCAGAGCTAGCCAACCAATAAACCCACTGTTGTTTTCTCTCCATCACTCCAGTTCATTGCTGCCAGTGCATTGGCGTACAATGAAGCACTCTACAAAATTCTGCCAAGTGGACTGCTTGCACCAGATTTCATTTGGATTTTGGGTGCCTGGTCATTGTCCAAATCACTATTAGCTGTCTCCAGCATGGCTAATTCCCTCAGGTCCTGAAGACTCCTCTCCATGGTAGTCCACTCGCCTGGGTGACATGCATCTTCCTTGAAGGGATATCCGTCCTTCATGCCTGACAGAAGTCACCTCCAGAGACTTGTGCCTCTTTCCCAGCTGCTGTCAACAGCCCTTTCCCTGGAGAGGGATCCCAGATGCCTGGCTACCAGCCTCAGTATCCCAGTATTAGGGCAGCCAGGTGAGGAAGTGCTCAGAGTGAGATCCAAAAGTGCTAAGGTGAGATCTGAAATCCTTTCATATATCTCACAGCTCACTCAGGGATGGGGATCAGGACGTTTCTGGCTTGTTTATGATTTCTGTCCTCCTGTTCTTGTGATGGCCCTGCCCTACAGCAGCCTGCCCCTTCCACTTCTCCTTCCTGGAACTTCTTAGGAGGAGCTTCTTCCCTTACTAATTGAGCTGACTGTTTGACTATAGTCACCATTGACTGTTGGCCCTCTAGGTTAGCCACAGGGTGTGTTATCAGTTTCAGAGACCTCCTCCCCCTCTTGAGGGAGCTGAATAGAGTTAACTATCATTTGATAGGAGCAGACCAGGCCCAAGCACAGTGCAGCAAGCTGAGCCGGAGTCCTCTGGCATTGCCAGGGTCAGGGCACACATCTATCAAAAATTATGTCAGCTTTTTAGGATTCTGCACTTGTTCAGGGGTGAATCTCAAAACCATCGTAGGTGAAAACTGTGATGGGTACCTGTCCATATCCTCCCAGACACCTTGCCACCCACCACCACACCATCTCAGGGCAGTTTCCTGGGTGGTATTCTTAACTAATTGTTCAAGCCTAGGAAAAAACAGAAATACATTTTGCATACCTAGCAATAGGAGTACCCAGGGATGTTCAAAATATTCAAAAGCTGTTGTAATTAGCCCATAGGGAAGGGGGAAGAAGGTACAATTCCTTACATCTTCCACCAATTGACTCCCAGAGGAGAAAAAGGAGTAACTGTTCTACAAAATTGTACAAAAAAAGGTTCCTGAAATAAGAGAGAAAATAGCAATGTAGGGCCTGAATACCGGATTATGCTCAAGGCCACTGCTATAGAGCACAGTGAACTGAAAAACAAACAGAACAAACAAACAAACCACAGCCTTTAACAAGCTCTCAGACCTGATATATAGCAGAACAGAGAACATGGCACAGATCACATAAAACAGGATCGCGTAGAACAGTATTGAGAGCAAACCAGCCACAACACAGCCAGCAACTATTAAATAAATACGATAACTGTAAGTTCTCTCTAAAGCACTTTGGTGATATCTATTGTTATCTCAACCCTTCAAGCCCCATGCTGGGAACCAAGAAGGACTGTGGTGGTTTCATCCAGCTGGGCAGCTGCACTCCACCACCCTGCTCTCTCACTCCACCTCCTCAAAGGGAGACGGGGGAAGAGAGCATGACAAGGAAGAAAAAAGGCTCACAGGTTGAGATAAGGATAATTTAATCAAATTGAAAAGATAGAGAAAAACAAGCAAAGGCCATGTGTAAGCGAAGAGAGACAAAACAGTTATTCTCAGCTTCCTATCAGCAAGTGATGTTCGGCCAATTCTTGGGAAGAAGGGCTTCAGTAAGTGTAGTGGTTTTGGGAAGCACAGCTGTTTTCTTAATGAGAGACACACAACCCTCCCCTGCCCCCTTTTTTCCTCCCCTTTCCCAGCTTTAATTGCTTTTTCTACAGCTTTTATTGCTGACTGTGCCATCACATGCTGTGGAATATCCCTTGGTCGGTTTAGGTCCATTGCCATGGCGATGTCCCCTCCCCACCTCTTGCCCACCCCCAGCCTGCTGGCACTGTGGGTTTGGAGGCAGTCCTGATGCTGTGCCAGCACGGCTCAGCAACAGACACAGCACCGGTGTGATACCAGGGCTGTTCTAGCTACAGGTGCAGAGCACAGCACTGTATGGGCTGCTGCAGGGAAAGGGAACTCCATCCCAGCCAGACACAGTATACTGTTAATTTTCATTGGGGAAAATTAAAATTGGGAACACTGTGCCTTAATTTCTCTTGTTCTCAAGAATCTGTTTAGTCATATGTGGTGATATCACCTTGAAAAAACAGGTCAGTATTATGCAGCTGGAGTATAATTATTGTAATATTAACCCATAAGAATAACAGAACAACAAAAATTCAGCATATTTCTGCTGGAAGTCCTTACAAGATACCAGGAAATGGTGTGAGAACATGGTTGGCACACAGGGATGTGCTTCAGGGATACCCACCACAGCTTGAACCATCCTTGGATTAGGCTTGTTGTGAGACAAAGGCTCTAATCCGTGTTTGATAGAGTTTTCTTCTGTGAATTTACATAATTACTTTTCAAGCTTGTCTACACTTTGACATTGACAATATGCTGCAGTAGTTAGTTCTCAGTTTAATGACATCTTCCGGGAAAATTACAGCCTAACAATATGTATACAAGCTAGCTGTTATTTTTCTCTTATCAGCTTCTGTTATCTACCACTTAAACTTTTTTTAAATTTTATTCTTCTACAATTCTGAAAATTGATTTTCACATTTACAGTTTTGTATTATTGGCAAACTTTCTCATCTCATCAAGAACCCTTCTTGCTTTTATGAGTATGTTGAACAACATAGATCTTAGCACTGATCCCTTGGTACGCTCTGAAAGCTCAGCATTATTCCTCATCTTTTACTACTAAAGTTTATAGTAGATGTATTGGTCTATATATTGGTCTATAATAGATCTATTATTTTTCCCTAGTCTTTTCAGGAATTTTTGGTGTGTTTTCGGAAGCGCAAATTCACCAATTATTTTTTTCCACATGCTTACTGATTCCTTCATATAAATCCTACAAGTTTGTGCAGTGATACTACTCCCTCTGCGGACTCTTCCTCACTGTCTCGTTTGTCTCTGCTGATTTTATTTTTACTCTACTGATGTACTGACCAATTTACACATCTGTCACCTAAAAGATTTCTTTCCAGATGCTTTCCAAACTGTAATTAATAAAGAACAGTGTAAACTCTTTTTGTGGAGGATAAATTTTCCCACATCTTCCTCTTATGCTACTGTAAGAGACAGATGCGCTGCCCTGATATCTTTCCTGGCTATTCGTTCTGGCATTCCTGGGCTTGTCTGGGATCAGGAGGGAGAACACTTCTAAAGGATATTTGTTTTAATTCATGACAAAGGTCAGCTTATGTCATTCATCTCTCTATAAATTTATCTAATGCCTTCCAGTTCTTTGGCACAGCTCTTTGCCTCAGCCTGTTCTCACAGACTCTCCTTCTTGCCACCCTGTCACTTCTGTCTCTTTGCCCACTTATCATATCCTAATGTTCACAATCAATTTCCACCTTTCTTAAAGGTTACGTTCTCCTGCTTGCCTTACCTGTCTGCTGAGATGCTGGCCAGCAGCAGGGTTCAGTCACAACATACTTTATCCATGCTGTGACAGATAGACATCAGAGTATACTTTGCATTCATTTTCTGGGGGACAGGTCACTAGGAGGACAAGAGCAAAGGCACACCGTACAGTATCTGTGATCTTGCAAAAGAAAACATAAAATCTCAGGATTCAAAGGAAAGGTCAAATTATGTTGTTGCATGAAGGGTGTGGCAGAAAAATTAATCACCTCGTTGACTAAGTTTGATATCAATTTCATCAGATAGTAAACAAAGTCTGTCTTCCTCAGTAAAATTTTGCAGAGACAATTGCTACACAGTAACTAGTAGGAAACTGTTCCTTCTCCTCTTCTCTTTAAAGTCAGGATTATCCTCTTTCTCCCTCTATTTTCTGGCAACTTTTCCTTGGTATGCAGGATTTCCTTTGTATGCAGTAGGATATAGTGCCCTAAAGTAGCCTGCAGATAACTTTACATAACACCTATACTCTTGTTAAATGAATAATGACGATGTCATTGACCTTTTATTAGGTTTGATGTACCCCATTACCAACATAAGCTGAAATAATATAAGCTGGTGCCATTCTTTCTAAAATGCAGGTTAGCAGAAAGCTTGCTGTTCCTTCTCTGTGAACACTTTGCTACCTACCATCAGCACCAGAAAACAGCCAAGCAAAGTGAAACCCCAAAGGTGTGAAAGTCTGAAGTAAGTTATAGGAAGTGATTAAGAATATTCATTAGCTCACAGATCCACACTGTTAACAACTGTGGCTTAGTAGAAGTGAAAATACCTGAATAATTTTTAACCATAGTGTCTTAT
Organism: Stictonetta naevosa; assembly: GCA_011074415.1. Classification (NCBI taxonomy): domain Eukaryota; kingdom Metazoa; phylum Chordata; class Aves; order Anseriformes; family Anatidae; genus Stictonetta; species Stictonetta naevosa. The sequence goes on from CM021729.1 coordinate 13,449,776, forward strand.
TTCCTCACGATGGCATTTGAGGTTGCTGCAGATACTTGTAGTACCCTCTGTCTAGCCTGACATAAGAAACACCAACTGGGAAGCTTGTTCCCCCAAGTTAGCCAATCGGGCAGAAATACTTTTATTTAATTCTCCAACAGCACACTGCCAAACTGCATCAGCTATCCTAAGTAATATATGCACGTTTGGATACAAAGAGGCCAGCAAAAACATTTACATACACTGTACTTTTCCAATTAGTGTATATATATTTTGGGATTCTTTTTTTTTTTTTTTTTTTTTTTTTTCTATGCCATGAAAGTTTCTGGGCACTTGCTGAGTGGAAGAACCACACCCCCTGAGCCTAGAATGATCCTAGCAAGTCCTGACTGTGCAACAGTAAAACCAAAGGGATTAAGCTACAGTTGTTAAAAATATGGAAAAGCTATTGCTATTGTATTTGCACACAGGAGATTATTTATTTCCAAATCCATTGTACAACGGTTGAGCTGTCAAATTTTATATGGTATCATTTTATGTATGTCCGCTTAGAACTTAGAAGACACTATCACCATCAACAGCAAAGGATAAAAATACTGCTATTTCTCTCTTCTGAAAGAATTCCTATTTTCCCTCCACGTGCTATTACTGTATCTCCCTTCTACTTACTGCATTCTAAATTTCTATTGCAGATTTTTCAAAAAGCAACAGAAAAGCATTTGGCAATGAAATCATATGGCTTAACTCTTTTATTCTATGACAGTAAGTTGTTTTCTCAGATGTCCTGAGTATCTTTGCTGCACATCCTGTATTTGCTCACGATGTGACTGTTTATTGGTAGCAGTTAGCTGTTATTTCTGCCACACAGAATTCCTTGTCCAGAAGTACTAGCCTAGCCAAAAATACCAAGGATGAAAGCTAAAGGAGTACTCTACCCTCTTCCAAAAGTCTGCATGCCTATCTTGGTCTCCTGTACTAGGGAGATACAGCTATTTAGATAGCTTAAAAACAACTGACAAAAAGTGCACTTGCTGCTGTGCAGTTTATTTTAATTATTTTATCTCAGCTGAGCTCTGCAGACAAATAGGGCCATCAGCAAGTTTTAGATGTGTTACTTACCCTGGGGGAGTCAAAGCGTTAATATGTACTAAGATGTCATGTTACAATGATGTATTACATGACATATAAGCACAGCAGAAAGCAACATAATAAAATATTATTGGATAGATGGCTGCAGCCAGAGAGTGGTGGTCAATGGCTCTGTGTGACGAGTGGTTTCCCTCAGGGGTCTGTCCTGGAACCAGTGCTGTTTAATATCTTCATCAACAACACAGACAGTGGGATCAAGTACATTCTCATCAACTTTGCAGATGACACCACGCTGAGTGGTGCAGTTAAGACAACAGAAGAGATACCATCCAAAGGGACCTGACAGGCTTGAAAGGTTTAAGAATTGGGCCCGCATGAACCTAATGAGGTTCAACAAGTGCAAGGTGCTGCACCTGGGTTGGGGCAATCCCAGACATGAGCACAGAGTGGGAGAAGAACCCATTGAGAGCAGCCCTGCAGAGAAGGACCTGGGGGTTCTGGTGGACAAAAAGCTCGACATGAGCCAGCAGTGTGTGCTTGCAGCCCAGAAGGCCAACTGCGTCCTGGGCTGCACCAACAGAGGGGTGGGCAGCAGGAGGAGGGAGGGGATTGTGCCCCTCTGCTCTGCCCTCGTGAGGCCCCACCTGGAGTGCTGCGTCCTGGTCTGGGGCCCCCAGCTCAAGAAGGGTGTGGGGCTGTTAGAGCGGGTCCAGAGGAGGGGCATGAAGATGCTCAGAGGGCTGAAGCACTTCTCCTACAAGGATCTCTTTGGTCTCACTGAAGGGAGACCTCTCTGAAGCCTTTCAATACTTAGAGGGGGGCTTATAAAAAGAGAGCAACTTTTTACATGGTCAGACATGACGAGGGGGGGTAGTTTAAAAGAAGGGAGATTTAGATTAGATGTTAGAAGGAATCTTCACTATGAGGGTGGTGAGGCACTGGAACAGGTTGTCTGGAGAAGCTGTGGATGCCCCATCCCTGGAGGTGTTCAAGACCAGGTTGGATGGGGCACTGGACAACTTAATGCAGTCGGTGGTATTCCTGCCCATGGCAGTGAGATTGAAACTAGGTTATCTTTAAGGTCTCTTCCTACCCAAGCAATTCTATGATGATAGGGAAGAGCCTTACATCTCTTAGAGAACAGAATTTAGTATGTATTTCAATTTCCAAGCCCATTGCTGAGATTTGTCTTCATAGAATAAATAAAACCACTGTAAATGTGTTTTTGTATCTTGTGTTTTATAAAAATAAAAAATAAAAATAAATAACACTACCTCAGATGCTGAGACTCACCCTGCATAGCTAGACTCCAGCTGTTTACCTTATCCTGGCAAAATACCAATTTTTTCCCCTACTGACACAGGAAATAGAATAGGTTCTCAATTTACATGTCTCACTAAGAAAGGATTAACTGCAGTATGTGCATTTAGAGAAGAATTACCTGGACAACATTTTCCTTTGGCAATTTCTACCTAGAAGGTTATAGATCTGAGTAAAAACAGTATGGTGCTCAAGCAGATGAAGAGGTTACAAGAGCTGTGGGTGTTCCATGTGAAAGGTTATTCATACAGACAAAGAAATAAAATGAATTCTGATTTCACTTTTCCAAGGCAACACACAAATTCAGTCTTCACTTTTATAGATTCTTTGTTAAGTTTATTGGAATTATTTCTAAGTACAATATTGCTGTTTCATACTACTTATAACTATTCTCCTTATTGCATATATATTAAACATATAGGAGAAGATATTTCATTTTCCTGTATACATCTTACTGCTCAAGCAAAACAATAGAACAGTCAAGTGAGCACAGAGTATAAAATCAGAGTAAAATAAGGCAAGCATGATAAAAGCAGTAGGCTCAATAGTCTTTTAATAGAAAAATAGATTTTGCTCTCAAATTTCCTCTGAAACTCTTAACAAACATATTGCAAAAGAGAAAAAATGAACTTAACTATGGTAAACAAATTCTTTCCTTCAAGGCACTGTTGCAGAACTCTTAATGTCAACTTGAAAATAATTCAGCAAGTCAGCTGATGGAAATACTACCCTACTAATAAAAAATAATACAATCTTTATTTTCTTAAATGGAAGGTTGATTGAAGAACAAACCAGACAATGTCTTTAAGAAAAAGAAAAAAATCATTATTTTGGCTAAGATGCAACAAACATTAGAAGTTTGAAGTCTTATAAAATTCAACAACAAAAACAGGCTCAGTCAGTTGTCAACAATGAATTTAGACAATTCAAAGACCACTTTGGTAAAAAGTTGTAAGCCTTGGAACTTTGATTATCATATTTCATATGTAATTCAATGCATTTTATATGTGCATGTTCTGGAAAAGAAAATAACAGGACTGCAAAACTATGTGAAACTAGTGAAGTTTTCAAGGATCAACTTTGTTTCTTTTAGAATTAGAAAGTTTATTTCCAATTTCAGTTGCTGAGTCAGTGTTGAAAGTTTTAAATACATAAGGCAGAATATAAACCTTGTTTTCTTTGGCTGAAAAACAATTATAGGTGCACACAAATGCAGATTTTGGTATCAACATTAAAACTGATGGCTTTTTTCCTCTCTTTCTCAGGATTGTACATCAACAGACCTACAGCTAATAGCTTAATTATCCTGGCCCACTATTAGTTAATTTCTGGGTCTTGGTCCTTAGGAAGTATTCATATGGTTTTATGCAAGTTCACATTTTGGTAAATTTGTCCAGTATTTGTACATCTTAACTAGGAATCTGGTCTTGCAGCTGCTCTGGATGTACAGGAAGTGATTTTCAGGGAGTAGGTCAAAGCATCAGGAACCAAGGCCTTTTAGCATTCTTTTGAAGCCTAGTATAATTCTTTTCCTCCACAAAATGCTTAATTTTTTTGTTGGTATGGCAAACAGTAATATATCACTTATTGCCAAACAAACAAGGATTTGATCCAGGCAGACAAGGTTTACCAGACAAATATAATGGTTTGAATCAGCCTACCAGTTTAACTTAGTTGTTAAAGATGACCATTTGCTTACTAGAATTAATACTGCGGATCCTTACACTTGGATGTAACTGCTGTGTTTGAAGGAAATAACCTAAGAATTGTTTTTGGCTCTAATTTTGTATCTTTGGGCTTGAATGAGATGAAAACTCTTTGCCTAGAATCACCTTTTTTTTTAATTAATGGCCTTTTTTTGTTTTGTTAAATGCTATGTTTGCATAATAAAACAGATAGGTAAAACAACTGCTGTAGGAACATTCTGAATATATACAATGTGTTAACTATTTCTCATGAGATATGTATTTATAGATCCTTAGAGCTTCTTTCATGGTATCTGAACTAAAAAAGTTAGGTTTTGCCTTTAGAGTTATATCAGTTACTTAAATGCCAATTATTTAATACCTATTTTTTATTATTCCCCTCTGGTAGGGGAATAGACCTAGAAGGTCTGAACCAAGGCAGACGTGAAGAATAAGCCTAATTACCAACCCAAAAAACATCAAGTCCCTTGGAAACAGAGCAAGCAGAACATGCTGGCGGCAGGTCAAGATCAAACTACAATTTCAGCAGCCAGTTTGACTCTAATACAGTGCTGATAGGAGGAACGCATGATAGATCTAAAGGTACACAGTTCACATTCTCTGGTTCCTGCTTCCTGTCACTGCAGCCCTTGTTTACTAAGGCAAAACACTATTCATGTAACATGCCTATGGGTGGACAAGACCTCATACCACAATTTTAAGATCATGTACGAATGCTAACTGAAGGCAGAAACAAGTTGTTCCTGTTTCTGATTAAAAGTTCCCTGTCCCCTCCCCACCTTATAGTATGCTTTTTTGGACTGTACCCAGCCTTGTTTTAGTTAAAGAATTCTGCTTTATTCAGAATCCAATTCATAGACCTATAAGTAAGCTTAATTTTTTTACTACTGCATTTCCTACAAAAATCCATATTCTGTAACAAACGATAAACTTAAAATTATGTTTCAAACTATCAATATACAGAAGTAGTTATTTTTAACCTGCAAACGTTTACTTGCTGTAGCAAAAAAAAAATGCTGTTATATCAATAAGAAATTCATATAAAAACCTGTAAATGCATTGTCTTTTATAGTGCATAGAAAGTCCATGACAAAATATAATAAACATAGTATCTTATAATAAACATAGTATCTTATCAAGGGAAATCTTTATCAGTATTCAGCCCTTACAGTCAATCATTTCATGTTTATATACTTCCCATTGCTTTGTATTCAAGCTTTAACCTTTAATTTAATTGTTAAGGCTGCTACATAAATGTGAAAAAGTAGCAAAGTACTGATCAGACTAGATTTTGTCAATTTCTAACAAAACAGCCAATTATAGCCTTTACCCTTTTCTGTCTTCAAAAAGAAATGGCCACTTGAGGCAATGCAATTTATACTTTTTTCTTTTCACTTGACTTGGGAGTTTGCAAATGCTGCGTGTTTTTTTCCTTACATTTTCGCTGGGAGAAGAAATGCTTTTGGAGAGTCCACTTTTTCCTGTCCACGAAAGAAAAGATTTTCTATTTTTTCTTTCGGATTAGCAAAAAAAAAAAAAAGGCTACTAATGCAATCAATTCTTTTTCTATTAGTTGCCTGTTCTTCCATTAGTTGCTCATTTTCAGTTGCTGAATATATATAATGCAATTAATTGGTATATTTATTATGGCAGCTAACTTTTCTACAACAATAGCACAATTTCAACAGTGCCACAATTCTGTGTGTGAACAGAACTAGTGGTACTCATGCTGCTTTACTGTATTACCCTAGAATTTTTAGTTGTTCAACACCTTTGCTGCTCTCTGATAAGAGTTTGTCAAGCAACACCATAAGCAGAAGCAAGTAGAAATACTAATTGCACAATGTATTTTACGAACCACATAGGTGAATTTCTTAAAATTTCTGTGTTCTGTATAAAGTATAGTCAGAGCTGGTTCTGCAAATCTCATACATCCTGTGGTCTACATTTGTGCAAGTGTAGGGAATTATTTCCATTATATTTTGATATGATACTGTACCCCCATTGCTTCTTTTATCTGAAATAGTGCCGAAACACCCAATCTGCACAGAATTGAAGTGCTTAGCCTATATGGAAATAGTTTGGCACCACAGCCATATGGCAGGACATCTTAAAAGAAATTCTTAAGTACTCAAAACATACCTGTATTTCCTTCTGAATTAACTAAAGCTAAGCAAATGTTATAATGAAGACATTTTCCCGTTCACTGAAAGTTGCAAAACTGTTGATGTTTCATTTAAAGTCATGATAAAGATTTCCCTTTGAGCATTTCTTTGGTAAAAATGGCTGTATGTCACATTTGCTTTATATGCTAGTAAAAGGCATTTTCTTTGGTGGAAATAGATTTTTGATCTTGCAAGTCCAGCTTTCTAACAAGCCTTCAATATCCACTTTTTGATAATAAGCCCATTCTATATTACCTGTTCATTCAGTAAAAGCAAGCATAGTACTAATTTATGACAAAATTAAACGGATCAGTCACAAAACAATATGAAATCTGACCACATACAAACTGCCTTTTAGTAAATGACAAACATCAATGTTACAGACACCAAGAGTCTATATGCAGTACATTAGAATTCATTATCTGTATAAAATGAGCCATTTCACAGCTATTTTAAAAGCATCATATTTCTCACAAGTGTAGAAGAGTCTATGTAGAAGCACGGTTGATGTTTAAAATCCATAGCTGCATATATCTTCTGTAGCTTCGTGATGATTTCAGCTTCTGTAGGCTTAATCTCCTGAATTAAAGAATAAACACATTATGACATCAATTCTATTATTTTGCTGTGTAATATTTTTCTCTGTTTGAAATTAAGCTGCATTCCAGTTTATATTTAACAATGTATTTGAGTGGTCCAGTTCATGAGGGGCTAGATAAATAATGAAACCCAATTTGGAGATGTAAATCCTTACTGATTCAGTGAGTCATATGCCATGACTATGGAAATGGATGCTTAGATCCCAAATGGGTTAAGTCCATGGAAGCCTAAGTCAGAGCAATCAACAAGCACAATAACATGCAAGAAACGGTGAAGACAACATACTCTTGGAAAGCATTTGTTCTTGTTTTCTGATTTGTTATTCTCTTCATATGAGCTTTACCTCACCTTATTCTCATTCTGGTCTTTAAAACAACGGACATGGAAATGTTCTTCCCTAAGGTAGGTGACTTGTGAGAAGGAAAATGCAGTACGAGCAGTGACACAAATGCAAAGTCACTCATAGCTCTCATCGTGCGATGATAGATTAGGGTGCCAGATGTAGAGGGAATGATAAAGGGGAAGCAGCTAGAGTGTGTAGGATTGGTCCTCAGCTGACAGATCTTCTGACAAGCATTTCCAGCTGGCCTAAGCAGGAGCTTGTCATTAAACTACAAAGAGGACAGAATCTAGGAAGTTAATTATATAGCTTCCCCATGGACACACATCCTCTGCTTTCTTCTACCACTAGTTCCTTCAGTCACTATCTATTAAGCTCTGTCTTTTCTAAACTCCTATAATCCCTTGTTTCACACCTCTGGTACTGCCACATTCCCCATTTTGAGTTCTACTCTTGCTATTGCATCCTTCCTCTATTAATCCCACTTAACATCTAAAATTCCAGCTTGAAAGATTCATCAATCCTTCCGCATCTCAGCACCTACCCTGAAATTCACAGAAATGTTTCATGATCAGCAGGCAAGCAATTAAGGAGGTTAATCAAGGTCCTAATTTAAGGCCTGCATGGGTGGATGGAACTACTAAACCGCAATGACAGCATTCAGCTATAAAGTTTTGGACTCACTATCTTGCTGACATCAAACAATTAATGACAATATGTTGTTTCATCTAAATTGGAATTCTGTTACTATGTTGTCCCCACATTTTAAAAAAAAAAAACACATTTGGGATGGCACAGTGGATTTCTTTGTATTAGTGTACTTGTATTAGTGTACTTCAGGAAAAAAAAGTAAACTTTGGTGTATAGATTTTGTTTTCTACTTACCTTCCTAGGAACCGGATTAAACTTTTCTGTGTCTAGTGCTACTGTTTTCCACACCGTTGCTTTCTTCTGATTTACTATAAGAAAGAGGATAAATTTCAAAGCTGAACTTCAAAATGCAGGATGAGCATAGTCATTCCAAGATTCAGACTGCATCTGAGATGTATTTGTATTATAAGAAAAAATGAGATTATACAAAACTGAATCAAATGAAATACTTACAACAAATAAGTATGTAAAGAGTCTCGCAGCCAAGTAGTGATGGTTCAAGTCAACCACTTTCAAAAACAACCCACAAAGTTCTGGGCAGAAGGGATATCATTACAGTGATAGTATTCCCAGAAGTAACTGCTATGCTATCATTTCATTCATTTTTTTTTTAATTTGTATATAAAGCGAAGGACCACATAAATAACATAGAAACAATACACAGAATAACGTCCTCAGTACAACTAACTGCATTACATTGGTCACAATCAAGACTTACACTAGACTTGAACTAATAATTCCCTTGCTGGAAAATATATATATATATATATATATATTTCTGAATCACTATCCTCCTACCTAATACATTGCTGGATGTGACATTTCAATTATAATCTCATCAACCAAGTTTAGCTACATATTAGTCATCACTTGACGTAACAGACAAGAAGTGTTCCTTTGGAGCCATTCTCTGTGGTACACAGATTTATCTTCTAAGCAGCCAGTAGTTGAAATAACTTTCAATTATTAGAATCAGACAAGTAGTACACAGGTTAATAGATTTGCTTTACATGTGGTTATCTAATGAGATAGAGCTGTGAATTGAAGATCAAGGAGCTGATCAAAACTATGGCATCACAAAACATCCCGCATTTCATCTAACGTGAAAACTTACTACTTTAGTGCACTATATTGTGTTACAGTCCCATTGTAATACAGTTTCAGCACATTCGTAAGAAGCATGGCTGAGCAACAAAGGCAGTTATTCAATGTTCAGCCGAAGACATATCCCAAAACATTCAGCAGTATAATAGCACACTACATTCCCAAGACAAATCCCCACTTCATAGTATAATTGAATTACAGCTTTAAAGCTGTTTAGATAAGGCGAAAAGCACTAAAATGTATTTTCAGCTAGCACTGAAAAAAGAATGGGAGAGTGAATACAATGCACAGAAACAAAGAAGGTCACTGCAGCAAGAAATTAAAAAAGGGAAAGGCACTATTCAGAGGAACAGGAACAGCAGATCCACGATAGTAGGGGAAAAGTCCTTAAGGGAAAAGAAAATGGAAGCAGACTGCAACACATCTAGAAAGAAAAAGGAACTGCTGGGCATCTTGGAAGAGAAAAGGAAAATTAACAGGACAAATAAAATGTCTGGGTTTCAAGGGACAGGGGAAGGGAGAGAATTAAAATTTATGTCAACTACCCTTTAAAAACACATCATCCTAAGGTATGGTGAACCACCAACCCTCTAACAGAACAGCTGCAGAAGTGCCTGCAGCTGCCCCTTTGACTCCAACAAGGTAGTGGATCCAGTGTCCAGAGAGCCCAAGCCCTCTGCACAGTGAAGGGTCACTCCTGAAGATGGAGTTAACAAGACAGCTGACAACACCAGCTCCCAACACCCAGCCACTACAGCCTTACAGCGTACCTAGGACAATCATGGCTTTGACTTCATGCAAATTAGAGAAACATATTAACACTAGAAAAACAGAAATATGTCAGAAAAAAAAAATTCAAAGCCTCTTCTGAGAAGTTTCCACTTGAATGTGTTTTTTCTTTTAAAATGAGTTTAGAATTAGGAGATACAGTTCCCTAACAAAAGAAAATTGAAAATATTTTCCAAACACCATAATTCAGTGCCAGGTAGAAAACAGCATTCTGCAATCTGGAGTTATGAAGTCTTCAGAAAGGGAATAAACTGTACTTTAGTATTCATTAACCCTTACCAATTGTAGTAACAACTAGTATGAAAAAGAAGTATTGAAATGTAATATAAAAATTCCTTACTTACAGTTGCTCAATTTGGTCAAATTCTTTTTCAACTTCTGCATAACAGGAAAAGGTAAAACCAAATTATATAAGGTCTTACTTGAATGTAGACACTAAAAAAGTTATTCTATTTTTAATTATATCATTAATTCTATGCACAAGTAAAACCAAATCCTGTGATTTTTTTTTCTTAAGTTTCTAATTATTCCTCTCTCCAGTGGAAATACTTGCAAATTTGTCAATAAACTTACTTTGATCAAATTCTATTAATGTGATTTTTAATGTAATACATAACATGATATGCATTAATGTATATACATAGAAATATATAAATAAAATACATGCATACCTATGCATGCAATACCCTTATATATAATACCTATATATAATTATATATCAAGTCTTGTTTCATCTTGCACATCTAGTTTGGCTCCTCTATGTGCCGTTGGTTCTGCAACCAGGATCACTGAATTTTGTTTTAATGTCTACTTTTTAACTTGCAGTTTCTTCCATTCCCAGACATTCACCAAACAGGTATAATAAATCAAATTAATTTGGAAGCAAGGGGAAAAAAAAATTAAGGACTGTACCAAATCATATGTGTGGAGCTATTTCATATTGAAAGAAAATCATACTTGAATTCAAGATTCATGGAAAAGATTAAAAATTCAAAAGGATTTTTTTTCTTAAAACACTACATTATTTTATCAGAAAGCACACAGACTCAGTCACACTGAATTTATATGTGAAGCAGTAAAAAAGCCTACCTGCACGTTTCTCTCTCCTTTTTGAATATATCTCAAAAAGGAAAATAACAGCTACTAGTACAACAACTTCAGCCACTATTGCTAGAAAGGGCTTGAGTGGCACCATGAGTGACAGAACTTTAAGCTTCAGTTTTCCTTTACTTTTTCCTAGTTCAAAAGCAGCTTCACACCAGTATACACCATCATCTTTACTGGTAAGCTTCAGTATCTTCAGTTGGGTTACGTTGGGAAATACTCTATTTATTACATACTTGTCCAACAGCAAAGAGTCATTAATAGCAATCTGAAAATAGAAAATTAGAAGTCATATTAATATGAGAAAGTGTTTAATCAGATTACTTATAACACTTATAGCATCTCTGTAGAGAGAGATATAAAATTAATGATGAATATGTGGCATTTCTGAGGTATAATTACTCCACCTTAAATGGAAGAATTTATCTTAGCTGGCTGGCCATCATGGGTTCCCTTTATATTTAGTGAACAAAAATACGCACTGTTAGGGAGCAAGCTGCCTGACTTGCTTTAGTCAATTAATTTAAGATCACATTAAAGGTATACTTGACTCTACAGATTCTCCCATTGACAAGCCTTAGGTGTCAGGATCCGATGCCCAGGTTTCACCACAGCACAAAGCATATGACTTCAGTTAGGCTGAGCTGGGAATACTGTTTCACTGGCATACAGTCTCGCAAGTCAATGCTTCTCTCCAGCAGTACTGAGACAATCTATTTACTTCCTCACTGTTGATAGTTTCCCCCAGAAAAGTGCCAAAGTGCCTGTGCTCCCCAGGCTAATGGGGAACCTGAACGGTGGCAAACTGCTGATCTGGGCTCTCAAGGCAGGAGCTGAAGTGAGATTATTTCAGCTCCTTCAGAATCAACTTGCACAGCAGTGTCCACCATAGGACAACTACCTTCAGGTCTTATTGGCTAGGGAATGGGAACATGCTTGTAAAGACAAGTAGAAAAAGAATGGAGACATTTCTATTCTCCCTCAAGTTTCCAAAACCTTACATGTCTAAAAAAAAAAAAAAATTATCCTGCTATGGTAAGATTCTTTGGTATCAAACAGTAATATTTAATAAATGTAACCATCATTAATATATTTATTATTATTTATTTTTGAAAGGCACCTCAAGACTCACCTAATTTGATTTACTCCTTTACTCTGGACTGTAGGAGTATAGCAGGGACTTTTTGTACAATATTTATTTTCTAAGCCAGAACACAAACACTGTATCTCTGTAATAATGAATACTTCTAAATATTGCATAAATGCCTTTTTTTTTCTTTGCCTGAAGTAATTATACTTTCCAGAGTGTCTGTACTTTTTAGCCATTTCGTTTTTCTTGACTGACAGATGGGAATCTTACCTGTTCGCTTCCATTGATCATAAGCCAGGTCCAAGAAATGGGACTATAACCGGGACTTTTACAAACCAGTACAGCTGCGTCTCCTTCATAAGTGATTAGAGGTTTGTCTTTTACGTCAATTTTCGGTACTAAGAACAGGTAGAAAAAAAGTTCATGAAGTGAGGACTGTAAGTTTGTACTAGAAAAAGATGAAATATATTTAGATACATATTCACAGTAGTCTTTTCATTTTATTTCCCTTCAAATAACAAGCAGATAGTTTTGCCACTTACCACATGACTAATGAAAAGTTATTTCAGGCTGATATTCCAAATATAGAATTTCTACAGAAGACTACAGAAATGCTGTTCTTAGTTTATATATAATCATAAAAGTTGCCAACTTGTACTGAAAACTAAGTGTAATTAGTCTGTGGTGATTTCTACCCTTGTCCATTTCCTCTTACCCTCCTTAACAGCTGTGAGCTAAGATTCATTTTTAGTACACTAGAAAGTTACAAAAGCTTTTCTGCAATTTCACTCAATTTGCAAACTGTCAGACTTCTATTCCAGCTGTAATACTACCAAGTAATGGCATCAAGCAAGCTCTGCATGCAGGTCTTTTTGTGTATAACTGAAAGGATCTTTTTAGATTGAGGGAATTTTATAGTCGCAAATATTTCCTTAGCTAAAGAAAAAACAATTTTGGGGTATATGCCAGTAAAAGGACTTTTCGTCCAACCTTGCTAAGCACAGAACATGGCCATCAAGAAACAAGACATCAGGTTCCAACTGTGGAGCTATGTATCCTATTACAACTGCAAATAGCCTGCAACCTTACAAGAGCCCATAAAGGACTTTTGAATATGTTGAGGCATTGCACAGAGATAGAGCTAAGCAAGTTTATCATGATAGACTACATATTTCCCCTTCCCCTTCCTTTCCCTTGTTCTTTTGATGTTTACCAGCATGTTTTCCTTTTACTTTATTTTCATTTGTTAAGTTTCATTGCTCTCTGAAGTACAGATCCAGTATATCTTTTAAATGCTATTGATCACACAAGAAAAGACATGTCAAGAATTTTCTTTCAGCAGTTATGATAGAATGATTTGTCATACTTAAAAGAGTAGTGTCAGAGTATCTTCACCTCTGTCACTAAAAGATACAACTCCACTAATAACTACTACCACCTCCTCTGCAATTTATACATGATGCAAAAAAAAAGCAAGTTGAAAAAAAAAAAAAAAGCAGAGAACATGTCAAAGCAAATACCAAAACCGTTGTAGCCAGACCAACAAATTTCCATAGTAGTCAAAAAGACTTTGCCCATGCTGATCAGTCTCAGAGCACAACCATAGACCTTACCAGCAACATATGTGACCACCTCAGATATGATTAAGGACATGAATGTCCATCATTCATTCTGGGATCTGGCTCTCCAACAGAGCCATTTATTTTGCATGCAGGCATTGTATTCTTTGTCCTCCCAGATCTTTTGTATTCAAATCACCCAGGATGTGGAGACAAAACACTGCTGCTACAGACAAACAAAAAAAACACTCACTTGGAGATGGCTGACCCTGCCAGTATTTGTATCAGTTTTCCACACTGTTCTAAAAAACAGGTTTGTTTCACAGTGCGTGTACCTGGACAGCTGCTGAAGCGCATAGAATCCGTGAACAAATGGCAAGTATAAATTACTAAAGACTACGATTTGTTAATCTAGACATTAATATAGCCTTTGTTAATATAGCCATTATTACAACACTTCATACTAGTTTAAAAGACCCATGAAGAGTCACCATGTTTAATAGTCTTAATTTCCTATAAAGCTTCTCAAAACATTACAGTTTTCTGCAGACCTGCATAAGAATTTAACTCCTCTCAAAGCCTTCTGGGCTATTCCAAGCCAGGAGGGGAGCAGTGACAGGGAAGAGGCAACACATCCAACAGTGCCTAGCAGCTGAGTGGAAAAGCTATCAGCATTAGTCACAGCAGTGATGACTTTAGCCATTTTGTCTAGACCAACATACTACTCATCTCTTGCTGTTTGAGAATTATTCTCACTGCATTATTGACTAGGAGATTCAAGGATTTCTTTCCTGTTTCCTGCACTCTGGCATTAATCATGTGATGTGTTGTGCTAGTACTTTTATGGCATCAGAAGTGGCAGAATTCAACTACTGTGAGGCAATTCTCCCACCTTCTTATAATAAATCAACCAGTCCCATGCACTGTGTTCTGGAAAAGATTACTTCCCTGTTGTTGTATTCTTGCCCTTACTGAAATTGTTATCTTACTTTCCAAAGGATAAGGCTACCCTTACCTTTTTTAATCTATACAAACTTTGGTAGCCATTCAACTAAATCTTACCCACATGTTGATAAGAAAAGTATACAATCCCTTACAGAAAAGAAGGGGTTCAAATAAACTACAACTTTGTCTTTCCACAGAATTGCAAGGTAGTCTCCCCTGGTGGAAAGCTTGAAAGCAAGTAACAACATTATGCAAAACCTGAATGCTGCTGAGAGTTTCCTGAAGTCATATGACCAGATACCATGCTAAACAAAGCCAGCTTGCAGCACTGAGTATTACACAGCCTTGCCAGTTAGATCAGTTGAAGTTAGAATAGTTATTTAAGAGTCAGAGTTTTTAGGAGCCTGTGTTCAGTCAGAATCTGTCCTAGTACACAGAGTCTTGGGAGCTTTCATAAATCAAATGCTTGCCATGCTCACTGCAAACTCTGGATGGTGTGTAGAGAAAATGGAAGTAAATCCCATCTGAGATGTATGCTCTCAGCAGCTTGTATTTGTTTCATTTCCATGTTTTCTCATTCAACTGGATTTTACCTACAACTATGAAGGGTGAAATTATTGGAGAAGGAAGGTCTAAGTGTTCAGCTCTTCACTCATGCTGTCCAGTGAAGCACACTTGCTGTTTATAATATGGGTTGTTCTTACATAATATATAATGAAAGACAAACTGAAGCATTAAATTGGGTGTTACAGAAATACAACTGAATTTGTTCAAAAACCTCCCCCCATTCTGCCAATGGTTGCTGCTCATGTAACACTAAATCAAAGGCCAAGTTTTCAAGTCATTAGCTCTGCTTTCTGAAGAACTGATGAGAAACCATCCAGACAGCCTTTTCCACTTTCACCAACCTTCAACCAAAGTAATGAATATGTACTGCCTCTGGAGGGATTGGGAAGGTAGGGGAAAAATCAGTTACTCTTTTATGACGAGAGAAAACAATTAAAATCAGCTTACATGTGTTTGTTGTTATCAGGTTTTATTAAACAGGCTTTTAGTTTTTGCTCCAAAACTTTTGCTTCCTTTCAGTTCTTCAGAAATTGTTTGATAGTCGTACTCACTTAGCTTGACCATATTACTGACCACTCAAATTAAATTGCAATTTCCATATCACAGAACCATCTAGGTTGGAAGAGACCTCCAAGATCATCAAGTCCAACCTCTGACCTAACACTAGCAAGTCCTCCACTAAACCATATCACTAAGCTCTACATCTAAATGTCTTTATATTATCCAGGAACCATTAATACCAGATTTCAATTGTCAGTTGAAGCAAAATATAACATAACTTGCCTTGTAAATGAAATACCACGCTGAATTCTTCTTCACCTTTCACAGTACAACTGTAACTTCCCAGCTTACTGTTATCAGAGATTGTCAATCTTAAAAAAAAAAAAAGTTATCATGTTGGTTTGGCTTATATTTTCCTTTTTTTTGTCCTACAGCGTAAGTTACTGCTAATTAATATTATGAAGAAACCAGCAGAGTTTAGTAGCGGAACAGAGAATGGACACTGCTGAAACAGGAAGACTCTGGTTCTGTGAAATGTAAAACAGCACAACATTTTTAAGAAATTAGAAAAGCATATAGGGAACATAGACACCATTCTCACCCTTGTTACTCACAGGCGCTCACACAGGACCAAATGTCTTTAGGTAGTATGATCCACAACTTACTGAGTTAAATGTGGCTTCACCATGAGAAATGTATAGCATAGGCTACATAGGACATGACATAATTTTAAAAGTTTGATCTTTTTAAAGCCCATCCATCAATGGGTTAGTTTAGGTCCAACACAGAACAGCTTAAGAGCTGTCGTCTAATAGTTTGACAGCAGAGAAGATGCTGGACTAGATTAATTTTACAGAAATTATTTTTTGTGTTTGTGTATATGGAGTAGCAGAACAGTGATATAACATTCTCATCACATTTTCCATTATAGAAATTTTATATGGACATTACTAATGTTAAGAAAACAAAGCAATACAGAAATCAACTTGAGACTACCTGGTTAAAATTAGCCCATTTACTATTGGACTTAAAAAGAAAAAAAAGTGAATTGTATCAATTGAATAACAATTTTTACATTATTTCTCAAGTTTGTGCAGAGCTGCAAAACAGTTCTGAACACCTTTAAGCCACGCCAAATAATCTCTTCTGTATCTCTCCTTCTTCTCTTTCTTCTGATGATTATGAAGTAAAATATTGGTAACCGATGCCATTCAGACCTCTGTAAAACAACACTGATGCAAGAATGACAGATAACATGGTAGTAGGACAAGAAATTGAGACCAGTTAACAGTCTCAGACTGAGATTATTACTTTGCTTACTGAACAGAATTACCAGGCCTCAAAGAACTGGGCCATTATTGTATAGTGTCTTGAAGAAACGTTATTTATCCAGCACTAGGAGAAGAAACAGATCTTCCTCCAGGCTTGAGGTAACTACAGCCTTCTTTCCTTTTCTCAGCTTCAGTATGTGATTATGAGCACCTATTAATCTTTGCATTCAGTTTTTTTCTAACATACACAGGCATATACACAGCCCTAAATCAATGATGTAATAATTCATTAAAGTCAAACTGCAAAGAATGCTACTTACTGGATGCTCCAGCTATTTTCCGTTTTATTGATGTGTTCAATTGTTTCATTTCCCTTCCTCCAAGTCACTTGAAGAACTTTCAGAGAGGAGTATTTATCATCCAGTTTGCATGAGAGCTCAATTCTAACTGCACTGTCCAAAGTGATATTTTTTACCACAGCAGTACCAGAATCACCTAACAGAAGTTGAAAAAGTAGTATTTATATGAAGAATGTCTTATTTCTTTGTTCTAAGGAAAAAAGAGATGCAAATATACTGCTCAATGTTACACAGGATTACAGGTGGACATAGTATTCATTGTTATACTTTCCAATGTGAACAAAATTACAATACTAATCAGCATTCGATAGCAGGTTTTTTAAAACATAACTGAGTTATTATACATACCCATTAAAAAACAACATAGTGCCTCAGTTATACTGGTAGACTTCCTAGAAGGTTCAAATATAGATTCATATTCATATCACTGAGAGAAAGACAGATCTATGACTTTTTTTTTTGGATTAAATTATGAAATACTTTATTCTCACAGGAGGTGGGATGGGGATTGGGGTAACGATGTCTGCAGTCTAAACCTCCTTTTTGACTTGTATCTGACATTTTAAAAAACAAAATTTAACAACATTGTAATGAATACATGCTTAGAGGATTACAAGTGTATTCCTCCTATATATGTATAGTTCGTCACAGAATCATAGAATATCCTGAGTTGGAAGGGACACACAAGGATCACTGAGTCCCAATCCTGGTTCCACACAAGACCACCCAAAACTCAAATGATGTGTCTGAGAGCATTGTCCAAACACATCTTGAACTCAGGGCAGGCTCATCGCCGTGACCACTGCCCTGGGGAGCCTGTCCCAGTGCCCAACCATCTCTGGGTGCAGAACCTTTCCCTAACACCCAGCCTGACCCTTTCCTGTCCCAGCTCCATGCCATTCCCTCGGGTCCCCAGAGAGCAGAGCTCAGCACCTGCCCCTGCATGGGCCATGAGGCCTCCCCTCGGCCTGCTGTGCTCTGGGATGAACAAACCAAGGGACATCAGCTGCTCCTCAGACTTCTCCACCTCTAGACCCTTCACACCTTTGTAGCCCTCCTTTGGGCACTCTAACAGTTTTATGTCCTCCTTAAATTGTGAAACACAAAGCTGCACACAGTACTAAAGGTGAGCCCACACCATTGCCGAGCAGAGCAGTGCAATCACTTCCCTTGACCGGTTATATTAATGTTATATTAGTAATATCAAAAAGAGCTGGACTTGTCATTATTTATATGCAACTATGTATCAGCCAGTTGCAAATTTTTTCAATGCTGTAAAATTATGGGTATTGTCCTGCTGCCAGTGAAGCTGTTAAAATCCACAACCTTATTATTGCTGGATCTGGCCTTTAATACTATAGCTGCTCTGCTTGAAACCAAACCATTTTCAAACCTATTTATGGCTGCCTCCTATTAACAAGCCACTGGAATTGTAAGTGGCAATTTGAAAACCCTGCAATGTAGGAGAAGAAGTAACTGGTTTTTGGCTTTTAACCAGATGCATGAGCCTGAAGTGTGCAGCAGAAAGTAGGTTTCAACAGCAAAGTTATCTTCTCCAATCCATATAAAGAAACAAGACTTTTATGAAAGAAAATCACCTCTGACTTTGTACACAGCAGCACTGACATTTTATTTCATAATTGGATTTTTCTTTTCATGCCTTCTAGATTCAGCTGAGGTTAGCCTATATAATACTCTGTGAAAATTCATTCTGGACCTCACCTCAACCGTAGGCCCACCGTGTAGTACTTGACAGTCAAAAAAGTATACTTGGATTTCACACCTTGAGTCCTTTCTCAGAGAAAAAGAAGTTTTAAAGTACACTTCTGACTTGCTAATGAAAATCATACCTAAAAAGCAGAAAAGCCTGGCTGAAGTGGAACCACCAAATACTCCCAAAGAATATTTGAACTCTTTTGGGTCTGGCAGAGACATTTTCAGGTTATAGAACAACGTGCCCAGAACTTCAAGTCTCAGATGAAAAATTACAGCTCTGTTGAACTGGAGTTAAACTCAAGAGGTACAACACATCTATCTTACAAAGCAGAGCCATAATCAGTGCAACTCATTTATTAGATCCATTTATTAAACTCAGTAAGTGAGCCAAGCATAACTCACCTTGGCTGTTTATGATCAATGTAATTTTGCAAATGGAGTTAGTTTCACAGTAGTGAAGTTTTACAGTCAGGCTAATCACAGTGGCTAAAAATAGGAACAGTACCTTTTAAGATTAATTATTCTAAAATTAAATCCACACTTGAAATGAATGGAACATGAAAACCCTATGCTGTTGGAGATTAGCCATTAGGAAGGTTGCAATCTAGGGCATCTGCACCGAAAGTACTTGCACCAGAGTAAGAAACAGACACTATCTTATTAGGTACCTAATTTTATATTAGAAGAAAATAATGCTGTAAGAAAATACAGCATAAATGCTATGTGACTATCCTTAAAATATCGTACCAGTACTTTGCACAGGAGTTATAATTGATCTCTTTCAATTCTAAGTAACTCCCATTAGATCAGTTTTTCTATTTAACCAAAAAAATAGTTATAATTTCTTCCTTGGCAACCGGGAACTTTGCATCTACCTTAGGAGGGGGTTTGTCTCGTCTTTTCTCTATGCTCTAACTCTTGCAATGCTGAGAAGCTGGCTAGCACCTGTTGGGTGAGAAACACTGCACCTTATGTTGTCTCTTCAAATGAATTCACTAGAAGAAAGAAATGGCCACTTGAATTGATTTGTGGGGGGAAAAAATGATAGATATGCACTGTTTTACTTATAGTGTTAATAAAATACTCAGAGTTTCATTCTCCACTGCCAAATAATTATTAGAACACAATTGTAAATAATGCAACTAATTCATTCTTTTTTTTCCTCTAAGTGGCCTCATCACTTGCCAATTCACTTGCTGTGAATGGCTTACTTCAGCAAAAAGTTACCATCATAAATCTCCTGAAACAAACAGAGAATATTGTGTGCAATCAGAGATATTTGGTGTAACGTAACTGGAAGAGAACATACTCACCAGAAAGGAGTACCTCATACTCCACATAAAGGCCATTAGATGTGTTCAGCTTGGTGTCCTGCTTGAACTCCATTGTGGTAAGATCTGGACCTAGAAGGTTGTAGGGAAAGTGAAGTGATATGTTATGATGCTATAAATGTAGTCATGTAGCAATATGGTATTGCATTTCTTTCTTACAGCAATCTTTCAGGAAAAAAAAAAAAAACTTTGCCAAAGCTGACTCCTATGGAGATCCTTTCATATAGTTTGTGTTAGTAGCCACAATCTTTAAATAACAGGGTCATATGGGCATTTTTGTAATAATTATACCATTTTAGAATATGGTTTCTACATTTTATATAATGCTTTAATTGTGAATTTCAGAATACTCCAAAAAGGCCACAACTATCTATTTCACAGCCTGAACCAAAGAGTCATTTTTATATGCGTCCTTTTCCTAAAGACAAGATGTGGTCCTAGACCTGTATGGTACTACAGCGAAGTTAAACAGGGCTTGGAAAAGTAATAAACATTGGGAAAACAGAAAGAGAATACAGAAGGACAGAACAGTTATTCCTGATACCACTACAATTTAATACAGCCACAAAGCTACAGGTAGACCATCTTCTCCTGATACTGCTTCACTGAATCTAGAGGCAAGAATTCACTGGGCTTCAGTGCAACATGGTCAGAGTTCTGTACTACTCCACAAGACTCCTGTTATATTCAAGGGAATTTGCTTCCCCACATAAAGTGCATCAATACATACTATCATCTGCCTTACTAAAGTGTAGTCCCTTCCTTTTGGGGGCGAAAGTGACATATAAAAGGGATTAGATGGCCAGCAGTATGCCTCTTCTGTAGGTCTAAGGACAGCATACTGCTAAGAGACTACATTTACAAATCTACAAAACTTGATACAGCTGTCAGGTAGGCAACTGTGGGATTAGACTGTTTATGCCTACCGCTATACATTTCAAGAACAGAGCAATACAGTAAATTAGTAAAGCTGTAGCTTTAACAGCAGATGCAGACTAGCTAAGGAAACATCACTCTTCTACATGTACATAAATAATTGGTTCAATGGTTCTGTACACAAGTTCCTGGTAAACAAGTTCCCAGTAAACTGAAGTGCGCACTCTGGGAAAACGCAGTGGAAATTACACTTAAAGGAAAAGTCAATTCAATACAATTACAGCAATCTTCCATTTTTTCAGTTCCCAGATCCTTTCTGTGCAGCTTTAAACAGAACTTTTACAGTCTTGATTTCATCAAAATTTTTATCTTGGTAATTACCAACAATATAATTCCTCCATAACTACTTGATAATTAAAACAGAAACAACAAAAAGACACAGACATGGCAGAACCTTGTGGTAACTGAAATTTAGAAAGAATAAGACATCTGATTGTTTTCACCAGATGTAGATGCATCAGGTCCAAGCGTCAAGTGATCTGAAACGCTGCCCCCCCAAGTTTGCCGGTTCACAGTTTGTGCAGTTGTCATGGGCTCTGAAAGGTTTAAAAACAAAGCTGTTAGATATTGACTTTATTATCTTTAAATTTCAGTGACAAAAAAAAATAAAAATCCACATGTTAAGTAAAATACACTATGTATTTTAAGCCATGTGTTTTACATACTTACAAAGTAGTTTTATTCTCAGCTTTTTATTGTTTACATAATTTAAGATGAATTAAAATTTTAGGCTGAATCTGCCTAACCATGCAGTATTGGAGGAGGAAATGATTCCAGGTTTTGTAGAAGGAAAGAGACTTCATTATCTCTCCTGTCTATGGATTGAGAAGGTTCCCAAGTATTCCCCTTTGGAGTCAGGGAGACAAAACTGGGCTACAGCTTCTCTAAGCACTGGGTGGCAGAGTTAATCACTATGCAGTAGAAATCTCATCTCTGAAAGCCTAAACATCCTCAAGGTATTTCTTCTTTCCTTTTGCTGCATAAAATAATGATTTTAGAGGTAAGGTTCTAAAAAACAAACACACACACACCTCTCAGCTATACCTGTTGCCAGAATCTGGTTGTGCTGAAGGAAGTCCCTGCTAGTGGTTTGCATCTTGTGTATCTCTGAGCAAATGTAAGCAGAGGTACCACATGCCTTCAAACTGCTTGCCCATTCTGTAAAGCGAGTTTGTTTTGTTTTTTTTCACCACATCAGCATGTCAACTCACAACCTGAGGAATGCTATGCCACAGGCAATTAGCCTTATGCCTGGGTTGTGCCATCTGTGCTTTCACACCTTCCCTCATGCTTCAGTCAGTTTAAAGAAACAATAAACCTGTATTTTAAGGTGGACCATGTGGAAGCACTTAAGGCTAGTTAATTTGGTAGCTGTTGACAGTTCAGTCTTATTGTCGATCCTGACTACTAGTCCAAGATTAGCTATTTTTAAGCAACCAAATTATGAAACTGTCTCCTAGTACTAGACAGTAAGTCCTCTTTCTCTGAACAGGAGTGCAAGCAAGCCTCAATCTCTGTCTAAACTAGAAACAAACAAGTTCAAAAGTTTATGCCTGAAATAAGACATGAAGGCTGAAGAAGGTGTGGGAATAATTTTCTTTGTGAGTGTACAAATGCCGTGACAGCATGCCAAGGTTGCTCTTGAACACCCGAGTTTATGTGAGCCTACCATATGCATCACCTGGTTCATTTATGAAATTCTTCAAGGTGACGTACAACAACTACCATACAAGCTGGCACTAGTACCTTCTGAATCTATCTCAAAAAATAAAAAAAAAATAAAATAAAAAAAAAGACAACTCATAAAATGGCTTGCACACTGATAGATTTCTCATATTGTCTTTCTTCCTCAAGCTGCCTATCAAATGAGCATAGTCAGGTAAGGTCATATTACGCAAAATACCTTGTGTACTTTACTTCATGTATAGGTGTGTGTGTGCATGTGCAGAGTTATTAAATCCATTAGATATTGCACTTACTCCAGTTCTCACACACATTTTGCTAAAAAAGCACTGAAGTTGAAGATCAGGGAACTAGCACTATCTTCAAAGATAGAAGAGTGGTTAGAATAACTTGTCAGAACTTGCTGTGAGTTCATATATAAATACACCTAGCCCAAGTTTGATTTGTGTTAACCAGCAAGAGCTTTTGGTGCACTGCTGAACTCCTGCTGCTCTTATCTGAGGTAGGAATACACAATCATTGGTTTCTTCTCCAGTATGGAACACACCACTCCCAATCACAACCACAGTTAGGGTCCCCAAATAAAGCAAATAAAGGGCAGGGACAACAGAAAGTTACGACACATAGATAATTAGATAGATGAAGGTAAAATGATTCTGTGACATTATTGCACATCTCACTAATATAAGGGCAAAGTCTTCACAGGAAAAATTGTCAAGTGTTAAGTGCTAGAACAGAACCTCCTGCAATATTTCTAGTTTGGGAATTGTCACTTCTCTAGGGTCATTGTCTGATTTTATGGCAATTTCACGGAACTGTCAGCTTTTTCCACAGTCCTTGAGATGTTTATGATGCTTACATTTTTGAAGTGGCTTGAAAAGGCCTAGATAATGCATTTGCTTCTTTTTCTTCTGAAGAATATTACAGAAGAATTAATTAGTCTGAAAGTGTAAACTCTACACGTGGTAAGGTAGGATCCCTGGGAAAAAAGTATAATAACTCTAGGTATAGTGAAATAAAATAATTACCAGGAGATGATTTAAGTCCAGTTGGCATCCGAGTCAAAGAGTTCTCTTGAGTCTGATTGGCATCCTGTGGTGTCACAGCTAGATCTAAAAAGGAAAAGGCTTTAAAGAAGCTTTATTCTTTCAGAACTGTGTAAGAAATAACTAGTTCATAAACAGAATTCAAAGAGACCCTCCCCACTACCATTGTTTTCTTGACTTCTGAGCATAAACAGACAAAATGCCAAAAACTTACTTTTAATTAGTTGACTTTCACTTATTTTAGGAAAGAGAGCTTGAGGAGGCTGTATCTTTTACTTGACCTTTCTAATTACCTGATGGAGAGTTTTGTGTTCAGATATTTTCCTGTAGTCAGCCTTTAGTCAGACCACTCTTCTCAGCTATTCTTCAGAAATAGCAGCAGACTAGTAAGCTTTACAACCAGTACTTAAGACCCATCTCGTCTGTAGGCTTAGCTTATGGCAGCCGATAACACTGACACTAGTTGATTAAACAGATTGGATTTGTTATTATATTGCTGTATCTGCCATTACAACCTTGCATATGTCTACCTTGTGACAGAGTGAACCACTACGTTACCTTCAACTATCACTTTGATGAGCAAAAGAAAAGCTATCTGTGTCACCCTACACCGACTTCACTAAGTAATGCTAATCATTATTTCCAATTTCCCGAACACCAGCACAAGTCTGATTTGTCTCTTACAATACATTTTTTGTAAGACTCAGGCAAGACTCCAGAGTTTTGCTTTACATGACTGGAGAAAGGACAGCAGGGGAAGAGGGAAAAATTTTAAACTTGCTTAGTTTTAGTATGCTGCTGTGTCACTACTCTGTTGTGAATTCAAGGTCCCTGGTAAATTTACAAAAACTGAGATGCTTGCAGCTTACATTCTGCTCCCACATTTGGATGGCAGAACTAGCTAGCTTAAAATAAAGATTATCTTCACATGATTATATATTACAGGACATATTCTATTGCCATAGCAGTAGAATGTGCTCTTCCTTATACTCAGAGCAACCTCACCTCAGTAGCTTTTAAATGATTTGGCCAATTGTTACAAAGCTGTGTTTGTAGCCAGAAAGAAGGGCAGATACATTTGTGTTTTGCAGATTTAAGTACAGACAGAAGGGGTACTAAGCTCTACTAGATATTCAAGACAGTATCAAGCATGGAATGAAAAGTGAAGAGCTGCATCAGTTTGAACATATTCAGACTTGTTGAGAGCCATGTGCCTTCAGCAGCAGGTGAAGTTCCATACTGCTAGTTTCCTACAAGTGAATAATGCTACTAACACTCCAGTTCAGTACTACAGGCACAAACAGCCTACAGGCTTTCCCAGAGGCACCTCCAGGATACAATCCCTGTAAACTGCATCAGAGTCATGCCTGGCTCGCACTATCTGCTCTCTCAATCTGGCCATCACACTTCAACCAGTATGGATCAAGATTATAAAAAGGTAGTTGAAGAGTATAATTTAAAACAGAGCATTTGTGGTTCTTCACAACCGGCATTTTATTTTTCATAGTTAATTAGTGCACTGGTCCCACAGCCAAAAGTGCCCCCCTGCCCTTCACCCAAAGAACTTAAGAAATAAAGAAATCTGTTCAGACTGAGTACCTGCTGCCTTATGACCCAGCTGTGCAAAAGCCAAGTCTTATTGACAGAAGTGATGAGAGGGAGGGGTATTATGTTCCTGATATTAAAGCTAAGGTTGAAGGTCCATGAATTTTATATCTCTGCAGCATCTTGAGGCATTCTGAAGGAGTCACGGTGTCATCGATCACCTGATTCTGTGTCAGCTGAGTAGACACAGCACCTGCACAGTAATTAAAATCCCCCAAGATGATAAATTTAGAAGGTGCCAGTGCCAAGCTCTACAGCACCTCTGTTATCATTCTGCAATGAAGCCAAATAACCTGCAACATGGTTTGCATACTAATAGGATTTTCATCTTGGCTGTCCTCCTTGATTAACATACCAAGAGAAAGCAGTTGAGGAGTGTTATTTCTGGTCACCATTGATTCTACATCTGTCCATACATAAAACTACGTGGCATGGAG
Organism: Stictonetta naevosa; assembly: GCA_011074415.1. Classification (NCBI taxonomy): domain Eukaryota; kingdom Metazoa; phylum Chordata; class Aves; order Anseriformes; family Anatidae; genus Stictonetta; species Stictonetta naevosa. The sequence goes on from CM021729.1 coordinate 13,475,669, forward strand.
GTACCAGTGCACCTCACCCTTTCATATGCATCCTGCTGAATAGCATAGGTTATCAAGATGACCCACTGCTGCATGATCAGTATGATCAAGGCAGGCAGTGATGTAAGCATATCCAGTGGAATAACTCCTCAAACTATTGACTCAAGGCTGAAATACCTTAGCCTATAACTGATGTGCATTAGCTTTAATCAATAATGAGGACTGCTGAGTTCTTCTTGCCCTAATCTTTACACAGAAAGGAGCATGTGAATATGAGGACACCAACATATTTTTCCACTGCCCCTGGTGTATCCAATAATTTGGAGATAAAGCATGATGTATACCATACTTGTAATCACCAGAGAAATTTCAGGCTTTTTAATGTATTTGCTCACTTTGAGTTCTACGAACAGCCTGGCCCACTTAAATGTCTTCACTAAAACGCAGCAGAGAAAAACAGTTAAATAGGGAAAGAATTAGATACAATTTGGTATAATTTAGCATCATTAATTTAATGTTTATTATCAATGAATTTAGTACCCGTTATTTCCTGCGGAAATGCATTCAGCGGTTTCCAAGACTGGCAGCTGGAACCTCCTAGGGGCACTAGAAAGGAAAAAGCTGCAGTCTGAACTCTCATGAAGCACCGGAGGATCCAAACAAAGGGCTTCCAAATGCCTCATGAGAAGCCCTGCCTTCAGGGCAAACCAGAAAACAAGAACACAGAAGCAGAGTCTAAGAAAACTGGTGTATCCACCATTCACAGAGCTCCTTGGTATCTTTAGGGGCGGAAGCTAGCAGATGAGATGTGGGGGGTTTGCTTTTCCTAAAGGAATCTGGCAGCATGGGCTCCAACTAACCCAGGCAACTGAAACAGCATCCAAGTGAAGCAGCAAGCTCTGAAGAACTCTACGTCTTGACACTTAGCAATTAGATTACCCTAAACTCAGTACAGAATAAAAGCGATGGTTAAAATTTTTCAAAGCAATTAAATTTATCAGGACTGAAAGACAAAAGTAACAGAATAATAAAAACTCTACTCAAGTTACTTATCTCAAAATAACATCTAGGAGGCCTTCTGGCATCAGCCTGACCAGCTGCAGGGGGATATTTCACCAAACCTGCTGCAACTCAGTCCTTGTGCATGTGGTACTCCCTCCATTTGCTTTTGCTGCAAACATTCATTTTGACTGAAGACTGCTGAAGCTGCACATCTCCAGAACATACTGTTTTCTGGACTTCACCAAAAGGCTGTGTTAGGACACGTGCTTCCAAGGTTGCAAGAACTTCAATTTGGAGCACCTGTGCAGACAGTCCCTACGCTTGAAAGAATAAAGCACTATTCCCTGTACTTAAGACAATATGCATATCATAGTATGAAGCCTTTCTACTTATTTTAGTTGCTTCTCTTAAATGCTTTAATATTTATATGAAGTCTGAGAAACAACAGCCTCACTTTATACACACAAAGGGTAAAACAGGGTAAAGTCATTGTTTCGTTTCTGATGTCTGCTCAAAACCAGATATCATATCTACTACTTTAGAAATATGGTAGATTTGCAGAAATTACCTACCAGAGTGTATTTGTTTTGTTTTTGGCAGAAGAGGAACTCATTTCACTGATGGCTTTACGTAAGTTTAGAATTGCTTCAGTCACCATTAGGCACAGGTTCTGGTATTAATGGTCATCAAAAAATAAGTGTCATCTGGCCAGGTTGCCATACCATGACTCACAGGTTCCTACAAATATTATGCCATGTACAGTCACAAAACTTTTTGATCACTGAGATCCTGTTAAAAAGATGTTCTAATTTATGTGTGTACATAAATATACATATTTTACACAAGCTTTGATAACTACAAGACATTTTCTGTCCTTCAGTGTTTTCCTGTGAAACTACTACAATCTTTAAGATTATCACCATGGAAGAATCCGTATAGCTCTCGTCTCAGTGGAGTGATTAACAGAGGAACCAAGAAATGTATAACTACTTACTCATATACTGCACAAGGAAAATGCAGCTAAAGCATTAATAATGTTCACGTAACATGCAGAACTGCCAGCCTTGGCAAGATGTGCTCCAACAACTGCATCCTCCTCTATGGCGAATACCAGAAATCTGGTATTTCCATCCATTACACTTCCGTGGCACTCTGCCAGGCTTTAAAAAACAGTGATCAATAGAAATCCACTAATTTAGAAGTAAGCTCATGTTTCCTTAGAAGTGGCTGGCCTGCTCTTGGACTACTGAAAAACACCAGGGAAAGCACACATCCCAGAACATTCCAGTCCTTTGTTATGAATATTTTAAAAACAGCATTGAAAGGTGCTATGTAAGAATGCTTCAAGAGGCATTTTTCAGACCCTGACAGGCATACTGATGTTTGACTAAATTAGCTTACCCGCTTAGGACTCAGAGGTACTCGGAGGTTTTCAGGACTTCAATAATGCCCTACTTGTTAAAAATACGGCAGCCACCAAGCGCTACGCCTCAACCTCCCTGCCCTAGCCTCGTCAACTAATAAATCCTCCCATCTGCGAGGCAGAAGGCAGTCAGGGTGGAGAATCTGCAGCCACCAGACACAGCCGGGCACTAGACCATCACCATTCCCCGGGGGCGACCCCACTTGCCAGCAGGCCCGGGCACTTTCCCCACGTCGGTTTCTGAGGGGCTGGGTGAGGCAAACCGGGGTGCCGGGGGAAAGCTTCGAAGCCCGGGGTGGGGGCTGATGGTAGGACATGCCTCACTGCCGGGCCGAGAGGCGCCTCCTGCGCACGCCACCGGCTCAGCCCGGCGGCAGCAGGATCCCAGAGGGATGCTCCGGGGGCCGCGGGACTGGTTGCGAAGCGGAGCTCCCAGACCTCTTCACCCAACCCACCCCGAGCCCCGTGGCGGCTTCGTACCGGCTCCGGCCGGCGAGAGGAGGGAGCGCTTACCTGCGGGGCTCCCTCCCGGGAGGCTAAGGCAGAGGCACAGCAGCAGCAGCAGCAGCCGCCCCGAGCGGCTCCAGGAGAAGCGTGCAGGCATGGTGGGCGCCCCGCCGCCGGGATCCTCCGGCCACCCGCCCTCCCTCCGCGCTCCGCTCGGCGCCGCGCCCCGCCGCAGCCGCTGGCCCGGCCCCGCGCTACCGCCCTGCTGGGGAAGCCTGGAGGGGGCCGCAGGGGCTCTGAGGGGGGGGGAGCCGACTGCCGCAGCTGCGACAGGAACCTAAATAAAAATAAAAAAATAAAAAAAAGAAGAAGGAAAAAAAAAAGCCCAAAACACCACGAGCACGGCAAACGTCAAGCGGCGGCTGGAGGTTGCACCGGTCGCCGCCGCGCCCCGCGGTCAGGACACGCCACCGGCGGGGCGTCAGCGGCCCCGCTCGGGCTTTATGCGGAGCCGCGAGGGCGGGGATGGGAGCGGGGGCAGCCGGAGCGGGCTGCCGGCCCACCGCGGCCTCGGCGGCGGCCTGAGAAGGTGCCCGAGCCCTCTCGGGGGCTGGCCGGCGTCGTGGTGTTGGCCGAAAGGGGGCTGCTGCCGCCGGACCACCTCTGCTTGAACGAAGTTGTGAGGCAGCTGGCTCCAGTAAGATTTCCTGAGAGAAGATTACCTATGGAAGAGCACGGCCTTTCTCTGCCCTTTGTCTGCTGATCTCCTGGAAAGCCCAGCTTTGAGGGTCAGTGGCTCTAAGGCAGCTGGGTTATACTGTATCAGAGTGCAGGCTTTTCAAGGGTCTTTGGTGAATCTGGCTTGGGCAACAACACCTGAGAGCACTACTTTGAACAAACATTTTTCAGGACTTGACTGCCTGGAGCCTCTAAAATCAAAATTTAATTGCTCAGGATACCATGATGTATACGTAGTTGTGTGCACATATATATAAATGCACTTACATATAGAAATATATATGGTTGATACTTGATAAAAAATTCAGCTTGGATTTTGCAGTAGAAAATCTAGGCAGCTGGCATGCATTGAAGGACAGTCTCCCAGATGGGCTACTTGCTTCTTCCTTTTTACCAAAATAAGGCTGCTTCAGCTGATGTAGAAGCTGAATTGTGCTTAAGGTTTGTATCAATAATGCAAAAAGGTCCCTGCATTTAAGCTTTTACATCATCTTAGCATCGTGGTGGATAACATGCCAGCAGAGCTGTAGAAATTTATGCAGAGTGTAAGTAAATCAGATCTTTCACTTGCTGATTTTCCAGCACTGCACATGACATGCCCCTATCCATGTCCTCCAACACCAGTACAGTGTCCTTCAGATTAAAAGTGGGAAAAAAAAATGTCTGGAGCTTGAGATCTGTTTTGTATGAACCAGTTAGACCTGAAGAGACATACCTCTGAAAAAAAAAAAAAAAAAAAAGCTGTGGTGGCTGTCTTACTGTTTTTAAGATATGACAGAGCTGGTCTGTGGTTCCAAATAGCTCTTCTTCCTGAAATGGATGGTGGGACAGGCAGGTGTGAAGCGTCCTTCCTTGTAAGAGAGATAAGAAAACCTGATGTTCACCTGATTCAGCAGTTAGGTATGCAGCACCTTTTTGTGATTCAGATTTTATCTACCAAAAAACCCTGTGGCTGGATTAGTGCTGGACAAGTCTACAGAGAGGTCTGTGGCTAAGCTCTGCTTGCAAGCAGGAATGGGGCTGCTAGGACAGTCAGACCTAGGATCTAGTTTTGTCAGGGACTGCCATTAGAAACATAGAGGTTATTTGTTTTGAGTGACTGTACATTATGTCCTGTTTAGGATGGGCTTCTGTCTTTCTCACCAAGTTATCATAGATAGAGCATCAAAGCAATCCATGGGCATGCTGAATATCTGCAGGATTCCTTCTCAAGTCTTCCTCGTGGCTTGTTGTTTGGTAATAGTACATCCCACCCTTACCTGATGCTGCAATGGGAAGAAGAAAAAAAAAAAAAAAAAAGCAGTTACTAAATGACTCCTGAGTGAGCTATTATTTTTTGACACTCACAGTATGAGGAGATAGAGAAGCCACAAAGCAACGGAAGAAGGAGAAAGCAAACAGGAAGCTGAATTTAGAGGAACCATTCAAGTAAAGAATCTAACAGCCCTTTAAGAGTTTCACTCCTGTAAAAATTTGTTTTACTATAATAATATGCTAGGACTTCATTATTCCCCAAGTACTAATGCTGGATTGCTAGATCACAGGAAGTGTTGGAGTAAGATTTTTCAGAGATTATAAGGTTTGTGATAGCAAATTATGAATAAACTAAATATTGGGGGCATTCAAAAAAAACCAGCTCTCGTATTTGCCTGTATTTTGAAACACTGACAAATGAGTAATTAGGAGTTTAAGGAAAAGTATATCTATTTAAACTTTAAATAATAAGACTAATCTGTGCTATCTATAAATACCCAGAGTATTTTCTTCTTCTTTCTCAATCTATCTCTTTTCTCTCCCTTCTAGATATAAATTTTGACTTGCTCACATGGTAATTGGTTGGTAAATATGACAGCTGTATTGGAACAAAGATTTATACATTGACCTGTACTCTGGATTACAATTAAACATTTATATTTATAAAACCTCTATCAGAGAGGAAACTGCTCGTTTGTTCATCTGGAAGTTCTTTGATGAACGTTTTCATGGCAAAAGGAAAGTAAATGGAGTTCTGAAAATTGCTATGATGTATTGATTATTGGCTGAAGAAAAATCCAGATGATAATTCATTACACTTCCTACAGCATCTTTTGTATAACAGCTAACCACATGTTCTCAAAGGCAATTTATTGGTGTTCATTTATTTCTGCTAATATCTAAAACAGCAAAGTAACCAAGACACAAACCTGATCCAGCTGTTTCCTTTGCTGAAGGCATGCTTTGTAAAGTCAGCTCACAATATGAAAAGGTAATTAAGCATGAGCGTGATGCAGTGCCCAACCACCCTCTTAGTGAAACACCTTTCCCTAACCCCCAGCCTGACCCTCCCCTGTCCCAGCTCCATGCCGTTCCCTCGGGTCCTGTCGCTGTCCCCAGAGAGCAGAGCTCAGCGCCTGCCCCTCCGCTCCCTTCATGAGGGAGCTGCAGGCCGCCATGAGGCCTCCCCTCGGCATGCTCTGCTCTGGGCTGAACAAACCAAGGGACCTCAGCTGCTCTTCATACATCTTCCCCTTCAGACCCTTCACCATTTTGGTTGCCCTCCTTTTGACACTCTCCAACAGTTTCCTATTTTTCTTATATCATGGCATCCAAACCTACACACAGTCCTGGAGGTGAGGCCACAGCAGCACAGAGCAGAGCAGGACAGATCCCTTCCCACACAAGGCTAGCAGGACCATGCCTGATGCACCCCAAGGTACAGTTGGCCTTTTTGGCTGCCAGGGCACATTGCTGGCTCATGTTCAGCTTGCTATCAACCAGAACCCCCAGATCCCTTTGCACAGGGCTTCTCTCCAGCCTCTTGTTCCCTACTCTGTAGGGATCCAGGGTTGCCCCCTCCCAGGTGCAGAATCCAGCACTTACTGTTGTTAAACTTCACACGGTTGGTGATTGCCCAGCCCTCTGATTTCTCAAGATCTCTCTGCAAGACCTCTCTCCTCTTGAAGGAGTCAAGAGCTCCTCCCAATTTAGTGTCATCCACAAACTTTCTTAGTATACTTTTAAGTCCTGCATCCAAATCATTTATGAAAATGTTAAAGGGAACCGGTCCTATAACTTAAAACAAGACAGGAGGTAACATTTGTTTATAGATTTTTTAATATTTTTTTTTTTAAGTGGAAAAGCATGAAAATCAACAGTGACAAAGCCAGGAGATAGGTTTGCAAGTCCAGGAGATATGCACTCTGAAAATAACGTGCTGGTGTAGATGCTATCCTTCATCTAGATGGGATAAAGTAAAAATGCAGCATGCATGTTTCTGAAAGCCAAAGCTAGTACAAGCTACTGAATGCAAGTACAAGACAACAAAACTCAATTTTGTTGTCTCCCCAAACATTTATCTTTGGCTTGCTCTCTCTGAAGGATTTAACTGAACTGACCTCTTGGCTGATTTTAAATTACCAGCTGATTATGCAATCTGCATACTCTGCAGTTGCCTACTCTGCAATGTCTGCGTACTCCTGAATGGCTGAGTCCTGGTATCTCCTGTTACCTCCTAGCAGGCAATGTGCAAGATTAAGCATATAATCCCTATTGAGAATTCTGTCATTTATGAAATGCTTGCTAGGATCTGAGCTGTCATAAAACAAAAATTTGTGTTGTTCTTAAATTTTAGTTTGCTATCACTACTGATTTTAGCGATTGGTAATGCTTATCATATATGATATGACATTTTTTGTTATTGTAAGGGGGTTGATATTGTTCAGGGTTGCACTTTAGGTTGGTGTGGGTCACCTCAAATGGCTTCATTCGAGTGGCAAAGGTACTATAATCAGACACTGGCAAATAAAAGTCAGCCAAGTAGATTTTTGGCTAGCAGTTCCTTTTGTTCCCCCTCAACCCCCTCCAACCCCTTCCCCTGGCGGGGGGGGGGGGGCCAAGTAGCCCAAATAAGACACAGCTTAGGTTGAAACCTTTTGTAGAGACAACTAAAAGCTTTTCTACAATCTGTTAATGTAGAAGTAAAGCTCATTGTGATACCAATGTATGCCACCCAATCTCTTATGGTTTAACACAGAAGGCAGCTAAACACCACACAGCCACTTGCTCACTCCCCTTCCCCTACTGGGGAGAGAGAATTGAAAAGTTCAAGAACTCATGGATCGAGATAAGGACAGCCTAATAAAAAAGGAAAAAGAAAAAAAAAAAAAAGCAACAAAAAGCACAAAGCAAGTGATACACAATGTAATTGCTCACCACCAGTGACTGTTGCCCAGCCAGTCCCTGTTGGCCCTCCTGGCCAATTCACCCCTGTTTTATTGTTCAGAACGATGCCACGTGGTGTGTGGGCATCCTGGCCAGCCTGGGCCAGTTGTCCTGGTTCTGTCCCATCCCAGCTCCTGATGCACCCCCAGCCCCTCACTGGCAGGGCAGCATGAGGAGCTGAAATGGTCTTGGCTCTGTGCGAGTGCTGCTCTGCAACAACTAAAACATCGGTGTGTTATCAGCATTATTCTCATCCTAAATCCAAAACACAGCACCACACCAGCTACTGGGAAGAAAATTATCCCAGCCAAAACCAGGACACTATCACAAGGTTTGTTTTGCAGGTTGTTGCTTCAAAATGTGCAGAAAATATTCTAAATATTTCAAGCAAGACCAGCTTTTGAGGGAAGTAATATATTTCATTACAATAATGTACCTGGAAAAAGTAAGCCAGCCTTTGATCTGAATATAATTAGGGAACGGTTATTATGCATAACTTTAACTATGCTGAAGGCATGCAGTGTCAACTGCTGCTTTAATAACATTAAAGATTGCCTCTGATAATTCTTTCTTTTTCTTGAATTCTACATTTTCCAACCATCCAACTCTTTAAAAAGTTTCTATTTTGTTGCAAAGATAAAAATCACAAGAGGTCCTGTAGACAATGAACTACACCGGAAAGTCTCCTCTGTTCTGCTGTACTTGCTCAGTTATTATTAGTAGCAGTCAGTGGGAGCAGTAAATAGTCTGGTGAAGCTGAGGTCTTGTTTACATCATTGAAATTAGGCTGCGTGTAGTTCCTGCTCTGGGGGAAGTAATCTTTGTGCTACAGGAGATAATGCTCTACCGGCTTTTTCTGTGTTTTTGGTGACCGCTTGTTGACTTTGCCTAATTCAACTGACCTGTTTTATGGCTTTACCGCACTGCATTTTTTTTCAAGTAGTCCACACAAACCTAGCTTCTTTGAATTTCTATCTTC
>CM021729.1:13489436-13512650 GCA_011074415.1 Stictonetta naevosa
CTTTTTTTTTTTTTTTGAATATGTTTGCAAGGTCTGAAGATCAGACCTGAAGGATGGCATAAAATAAGTAACAAGCAATGCAGCCTAAGGCCTATTGATTGTATCCATACAATCAATGGAGGGAAATCATTTAAGTAAAACAGCACACTATAAATTTATTGGTCATTTTCAGTAAACTTTAAAAAATCTACCTCTAATAGCATCTTTTCACTTTCAAGGCTGTTTGCCATTTAATCTCTAAGTGTTATTTTAGAAAGAGAAAAGAAGACTTCAGCAAAAAAAAAAATAAAAATCAGAAAGCTATGTAACTAAAACTAAGGTATTTGCAATTTCAAAATCTGGAGTTTCTAAATAGTTTGTATTAGTCTTTTGTTTTTTTTTTATGCTTAGTGTATAGTGAAACTACATTTTCAAGCTCTTCTTTATAAGAATGTGGCATAAAAAATTAACTGAAAGTTATTTTTTTTTTCTTTAACCATAGAACTGCAGAAGTGGGAGCTTTATGGAAGGGAGAAGAAGGAAACAAAAGAATTGCCAAAGTTGTAATAAAATTTTCATCTCTTTTACTGACTGCAGGGTTGTCATAGCCACAAATGAAAAACTATGCTGTGATTTCATCACTTCATAACATCACTGAACACAGGTAAAATGTCCCATCCTTATCAGCACAGAGGCTGATACTGCAGTCTGTATGCATTACAAACATCTAACAGTAGGGACTCTGTCAGTGTTCACTCTCCTAAAACTTATGCATCCATATACATGTTGGCAGAATCATTCCACATCAGACAATGCAGACATACGTACCCTGGAATCCACACACTGCAGGAATTTGCCTACATGTCTTGTACCATGTGCTATTTCTAATAAAGAGAAAATTCAGTTTCTTTCATTTATCACAGTGGTAATTCTCATTGCTTTTAATTCACCCACATGTAACGTTTATTTAATAGGTACAGAACTATTTATATATTTTCTAAAATCATGTGTACTCAGAATTGAATAGGTTGATCCTTTAATAAAATAAAAATAAGCATGTTGATCCAAAGGGAGGTGGTGTCTTTTTTGTGTGTGTGGGAAAGAAAACACCATTCTAAAACAAAACAATTTGCAAATGTTTCTAGTTCTTTACATGTAGGAGGCCTTCTTTCAGAAATCGATTGTTTTTCAGTCTACAAATATTTTGCTTGGAGTAGCGGAAACTGCATGTAGCAAACAGAGTTTAGACAAAGGAAGGAAAGCTACCAGAACTCTTACAAGGAACTTATTTGTCTGCAGTAAGGAGGGGGATCAAGAGTCAAGTTTTGCATGTCTAGAATTTGAGCAGTATATATTTGTACATAACCACTTTCCCTTGTTGGCTTTTACAGGCTGACTACGCATCAAATTCCTTCAGTTTCTCTCATGCCTACAGTGCTGCACACTTTTTACTCTTGCTCTGGCAATATTTTCCTCCAGTGCTGTAAACTGTCCCATGGAAAAGTGTCCAGTGGGATCTGTGAGAGCGGAACCACTGGGCTGTTGTACAGTCATCTTACCTATCCATGTCATCCTTTTAATACTTAAATTTTATTTGATACTGGTGAAAATGAAGTTAAAGTGTCTTTTTCAGCTGAGCTTATGTCATACCAGAAGGGATCAAAGATGAACTTCTGAAGGTGACTTTTTAACAGCAGATTTGATCTGGGAGGTGCTTCCACAAAGGATTCATCAGGGTTATACTATAACTTGTGCAATGTTACCAATATTTTCAGGGAAAAAAAAAATATATATAAGTGAAAGATGCTTCAAACACATTAGTGTGTATGTTGTGAATTTCAAGGCAAAAAAAAAAAAGAATGTTAATAGATAGATTTTACTTTTATGTCTGATTCTGCATGTGTTAATACATTCAGAAATGTTTCTGTACTCAGTAAGCTGGGGGAGGATTACACAAAGATGACTTATCCTAACAGTCTTACTTTACAACAATTAAAAATATTAAAGATTCTTTATAAAGAGAAGAATATATAGGACATGTCAGCAGTGAAAAATCTACAAAGGCAATATTAATTTCTTCAGAGGTAGCTGATATAAACTTATCCTAGCTGATAAGGAAGTTTATTTCAGGCTTTGCAAATCCCACAGCTGCCCCACAAAAGCATATTTTCATTCTTCATTGTTCCAGTTTCCATTGCTTCAGCTTGTTTCACCTTCTCTTGGTTATGATTGCCACCGGAGCCAATACTATACTGTATTGTAGAATTTCTGTTTACAGTTTAAAACTTCTTTTTTTTTTTCTTTTTTTTTTTTTTTTTTATTATTGCATATTGATTAATTCAGCAGCAAGTTGGTATTGCTAAGAGAACTTTGTAGAAGAAAAAAAATCATTTTATTTTGTTTTTAAATAACTCAGAAAAGCAGTAAGTAACAAATTACACCTGATATTTGGAAGACTTTAGAAGGCATCTTTACGCAAGGGATTGCGTAATTGTTTACTGGGAAATAAGGTTTCAGAGAATAACATGCAGCAGTCTGATGTGAGGATGTTGGGTCATTCTGACTGTTCAGATGACATATATTCCTCTGGCTGACCTTATATTACTGGAAACAAGTCTGTCAGAGGAAATTGTGTTTCTATGTATGTGGACCCCATTCACATGCTTGACAATATTTAATTTGTTTGTCCTCATGCCAGCCATGTGGGTAATATTAATTCCAGAGAGACACTAAGCAGCTCACCCGAGATAACCCAGGAAAAGTGTTATGCTTAACTTTTCTTTCCTAGATTCTTCTGCTTTGTGTTAGGTTCTTTTTGATTCCTCAGGATAAAGCTGGGTGGATAGAAATGGCTATTCAGGGTGCAATGAAAAGTCAGGGACATTCCCTACTGGCCTATTTTATTCCTCCTCTTTCATTTAGGAGAGAGCAAGCCACTCTAACACATGGGGACAACAGGCATACATTGCAAGGGGAGCATGTAAGTGTGCAGGAATGTGATGATTTTCAAGTAAGCAAAGGTTTGAATGCTTTTATACGTTGGCATTATGTTGGAAATCAGATTCCATGTACAGCTGATCTGAAAAACTGCTGTTGTACAACAGGTTTATTATCCTCTAGGATTTCTGCAAGGAATTTGGAAGTTTGTAGATCTCCAGGACTTGATGGTTACAGATCTTCTGAACTTAGAGCTACCACAGTATATCAACTAGGAAAAGGCTATTTTTGAAGCTGAAGCTTCTAACAGAGATGTCATTTCTGGGTTTTACGGATAGATACTGTCCAGCTTTACTGTAAAAGTGGCATGCTCACTACTACATTGGACTGTCCTGGGATCTTCAGAAGAAAAATTTCAGTTACAGTTTCTTTCTGGTACAGACTTAAACCTTCCTGAATGCTTCATAGAATTATATAAAGCTTCTCACAAAGTTGCAAACTCAAAGTCTATTAATTCAAAATTACTTCAAAGCTTTTTTCTTCTCTTTTCTTTCTGCCTGAAATCTGTGACTGACTAGCCTGGTTGGAAAATACATGATCGTTTTTTCATATGCCTTTCTTAGTCACTGTTCAACTTAACCTTCAAAAGGGAAAAACAAACTCTTGTACAAGTATGGACAAACATCCTGCATCATCTACTGTATCCCAGTTTATCAGTGCAGCACATCTCTTCACTATTTCTAGAGCTTCTCTGAAGCACCACCCCTGAACAGTGTAAGAGAAAACAGTTCTAAGGCAGCTCTCATTACAGTAGTGTATTTTCAGCTGTTTTGTGCTACAAAACTTGCTCTGCCCACCAAAACTCCCCAAATCACATCTTTCTTAGTAGAATAAAAATAAAATAAAATGGATTCATGTGCATTTATTACTTTTTTAGCAGTTTTCCCCTTATGCTACATATTCATTCTTGAATATGTGTGCACTCTTTACCAGACCTTCATGCTTTATGATGTCTCAGGTAAAAGTACTGCAGGTGTTACTACTGGAGAAACAGAGATCCTTGCAAGGAAGGTCCATCTGTAGATGGTCTTGGACTATGGAACACTGTATATTCCATACAGCACGTTACTTAATCCCATGAATGAACAGACTGAGTGATGGGCTTTCAATTAGTTAATTTCACTCCTTTTTTTTTTTTTTTTCTGTACTACAAACTGCAAAAATTAATTTATTTTCAAGTATTCTTTGGTGTTAAGATGATCGATGTCAGAACAAAGGGGACGTTGTTACCATCTAAATTTTCTTAAAATATACATTGCATAACATTTTATTACACATGGAAAAAAAAAAAAAAAAACACTTTGAGCTTTTCAAAAGAGGAACTTTTCAAAAGAGAACAGGATCTTGTAATGGCAACCTGAAGGCAACTGAAGCCGGATACATCATGGTTTCCAATTCTTTGTCTGTATGCCAAGTATGTAGCTTATCTGATTCACGGTATGACTGTCCACATTTAGTCCTAAACAGGCATCCTCTGTAGTTCAAAAAAAATTAAATGTTTGGGCTTTCTAAAAGGAAGCAAAATACAAAAGGGGCATATCTGACTAAAGGACTGGTTTTCTCTGGGAACTGACTAAATATTTCTCCAGAAGATTTCTACTGAGAACAGCAGTGCTATCAAGTAGCATTTTTATTTCTCTTATTCAGATAATGCTTTTGTGCAGCATTTGCTACTTTTCCACTCCTGAAGCAGAAGCTACAGAATAATGCTTATTGACTACATATTGTTTCTTGCTTTCTAGACGTTACATACATGTAGTGGCTTTTGCCCTCTTTTCTTTTCTTTTTTTTTTTTTTCCTTTTTTTTTTTTTTTTGGTGTGTGCATGAGTATAATTTCAATGAAGAAGTAAAATCCTTAGCTCTATTTCTTACTGGAAAAGTTGAGATCAAAAAATGTGAATATCATCCCCTTAATGCTAAAACATTCTAAGTTTATATAGTATTTTTATCATTATTGCACTTCTTCCTGTGTAGACATAGATGGAATATACTGTGTGTACAATGCTAACAGATCTTGAACTGCAGTAACAAAAAATGGCTGATAGGAAACTGCATTAGGTTCTTCACAGAGTCTCTCAGGCAGCAGTTACGCTGCAGTGACAAAGGAACAGGCTTGGGATCACACTAAACAGTAGCGTGTGATTCACTGTCAAATTAGAAACAGTCAAATCTTGCCCAAAGTCCACGTACTTCTGGCACAGATGAACTTGGACTTGACTGCAGGTTTGGGCCTGTATCTGGAAGGTAGTTTAGACCTATCCAAAACAAAACATGTTTATATAAAACCCAGCTAACTAGGAATATGCAAATCAGGCCTAAAGCAAAACAAGAAAACTTTATCCAATGCAGAATTATTTTTTTGCATTATAATGACAAGTCATTTGTTTCCTTTCAAAGATAACAGTAGTCTGCCCTGGGGCACAACTCTGCCAGGAAGAAAACCTCCTCTTAATAATTCTGCCTTATTATCCCTAGGTGACATCACTGCTGATATTAACATACTGACTTGCAGAGAGGTTGGATGGGTGGTGGCAGATACTTTATTTTGGGGAAAGAAGGTGGTCTCTGCTCAGCTGGGAACTAAATTGACTTTCATCATAGTGAATCTTCAATTAAACACATTTTTAAATTAGAGTCTCTGCTTTACAACTCAGTAAGCTCTGTTAAACTAACAAGAGGGAAAAGTACAGATATCTGCAACAATTAACTGGTGGGTTAAATATGTCTGTAATATAAATGAATGATACATACTGATCAAAAGCCTTCACTTTAATGACAACAGAGAGCAACTTCCATCTCTAATTCATACAGAATCTGTCCTTCTCTGTGAGTTTCCACCAATTTTTGTTACAAATATTTATCATCACTCCGACAGAAAATTAGAAAAGGAAATTGTATAGGCTTTGACCTCTTTGCATTTCCCGTGGCACATTATGCAGGGCACCTTAATGCTCTGTGGTTAGAGTAGTGCATGTCTGGACCTGAGTTCTGCCTAACGAGCTGGAGGGATATCCTATTCCTGGCACGCCATCTAGTTTCCTCTGCAATTATGACTAGAAACCCTCTCCGAGTAGAACCAGCCCTCATCTCCCCGATATTCCATGTAAACTCAGATCCCAGCTCTAAGCAACAGAGGCACAGCTTGCAGCAAGCAGCCTGGCTGCTCTGACTGCCCTGCAGACTGGCCGTGTTTAGGCAAAAGCTCTGAGGGGCCCAAGCTCTCATAGCTTGTCCAGGAATGTTATTCCATTTTAAAGCCATCTTCATCCAGTAACAGATGAACAGTGAGTTTTCTCTTTCTTTTAGTTAGGACATCTCTAAAAATGAATACTCCACTTGTTTTTAAAAATGCTAAAATTATCTTCTTGTAGAGTGGAAGAATATTCTGGTGTTAAAAGCTTAGAAATACAACAAGACTTCATGGTGCATTATATTGAGCACTGAATACTTTTATGACAGTAACAGCATTGCTGAGACTGGCTGTTTTTGCACTGCTGACCTGCAAGATTAAAGGAGAGGTGATAATTCTCTGGAGATACTTAGCCTACTGTCTAGTTTTTAATGTCAAAAAAATCATTACTTCTTAATAGAAGATCCTGCATGTTTGGTTGTTTTAGGAGATTTTTTTTTGTTGTGAGTGGAGAGGGCAGGAGTCAGGTGAGACTGATTGTGGTAAATAACAGTCATAACATAAATGTTCCTAATAACTGAATTATACTGATAATATGGAACTTCTGAAGTGTCAGTTTTCTCTGTCTTGTATTATATTGTTCTGCTGAGTATTGTATTAAGGTGTTGAAGATATAATACCGTGTACAAGACATTTTAAAAATGAGTACTTTATTTAACAGATAGTTTTAAAGGAGGTGTGGAGAGTTTACAGTCGAAACAGAGGGGAAAGGCTGGAATAAGAAAGGAGATGTGTGTGTTTTTATAGGGGTCTATTACTCCTAGATCTGACTGCAGTTTCAGTATCTTCCACAATGAGCTCTAATAAGGAAACAGAAGTGGCACTTAAGCTTGCAGAGAATTTTATAGAAGGAACAAAAAAAATCATGGTTATGAAGAACTAGTACAACCACAAAGAAACAAAATAAACATTGTTGAACAGAGTGTTTTCAACAGAAGGTTGAAAAATAGAAACATTTTCAATTGTCAGCCCTTGCAATTTGCTCAGTCAAGAGACAAGGACATTGTAAAGATTCGGGACTGCATCTTAGAGTGTCTCATTTCTTCTTGATTGAAATCTGTATTATCAATATTGGTCATATGACTAGATAAAAAAGTGTAAATGTTCTAACATGATCTGATCTGTGTGATCTTTTTGCTGTTATTTCAGATAGTGCTTATATTAGCCAAAAATTTTCAAGCATTATTTCTCTCTTAAAATAGAAAGTTGGATTGTGATTTTGCTGGATCTGTTTTACATGCTTAGAAATCTGTGAGGATACTAAATAGTGAATGTTGACAAAGAATGCTTTATGTAGCAATTAATACAAAATGACAAGATAGCCTTAGAAATGATTCTTTGGCTTTTCTTTGTGAATATTAAAATGTGTTATTTCAAACATGTGAATGGTACAGTTAATGCTAGTATATCTGCCTAAATGCTACTGATGACATCCCTGTAATCTGGTAATTACTGAAGGAAGACCAAAGTAGTTCTAGCTGATAATTCCAGAGTTTTACTGATGGTGATAAACAAAAATTTCAGCACAGGGGCTTTGGAGAACTTTTATTTCTTCTAAGGAAAAAAAAAAAAAAAAAAAAAAAAAAAGGTTTGGGTCAGGTTCTTAGCGGTTGCTTGGCACAGCACCTTAAATGTCTTCAGGTGCTAGGTGTTTCATGTTGCAGAAAGCATCTAGTGAAACCAGTGGAAAACCTAGGGAAACCTCTTTTAGGAAACAATGGTTGTTGTGTGCCTCCCTATTCCTTTGCATGCCTATACTTGATTGTAAAGTCTGCACCTTTTTATTTTTTTATTTTTTTCTTGGTACACCTACCCAGACACCTCCCCTTTTCCCTTCATGGTGAGAAAAATTGTGACTTGAGAAAGTTGTGACTACCCCCCAGTAAGACTTGAGTCCACTTTCCCTGTCTTTGCTGGCACTAATTTCTCTCTGTTTCTAATTCAAATGTGGTTCTAGATTTCATCTAAATGTTTTATTTTCTCGGAGAAGGGAAATTCATTTACTCCTGCACATGAAAATCTGTTCACCTACCTTTATGCTGCATTTAAAACTGCCTATTCAGTACTACAGTACTATGTTTTTATGCATGTAGTCTGTCATCATTTGTATCTTCTCAGGGCTCCCACAGTCCCTCCCTCACCAAGGGCTGTCATTTCTTTTCCCTATCCCCCAGGCTTGTCCTGACATTCTGAAGAGCTTTGTGTTTTTAACAGACTCTCATCTGTCCCAGGTCCAAGAATGAAGACAATGCTCTTATTTTGTAGCTATTTGGTGTTCTCTGTGAATTTTTTCATTGTTTTGGTAGCTGTCCTTGTACAGACACTTCAGAATATATTAATTTCCTGAAAGAAGCAAGTCTGTCTTTGTCTCTTATACAGTACTAAAAGTACATAACCAGATACTGCAAGCTTGTTCTCAAGGCAAGAGTTGCTGATACCAACATCCCAACTACACTGCCCTTACTGCATCTATAGCTAGAGAAGATATAGGGACCTATCTGTCCCAGGAGCTGACCCTGATCTGAGTTGGCTGATGAAAGAAAAATTGTAAAATGACACTCTTCAACATTCACAGTGGAATAAAATTCCCTTGCCAAGAGGACACTAAGAGGAGACTGGCTATTTCCCTGGGGAAGCCTCCAGCTCATCCATCTCTCCCTAACCCTGGCACGCCCCCTACCACCCTGCCACAGCTTGTACATTTGTCACAATGTAATTAAAGATTAATTAGGCAGAAGAGATGGACTGAAAGGGAGCAAGAATTGTGGCCATGTGGTCAGAGCACCTGCTAGGGAATGACTGGGGATAATTTAAATCACATGTGCTTTGTTCAGGAACTGTTCTTGAAAAAAGAGCATCAGGAATCCAATGTTTCATTTAATTTTGTATTCAAAATTTTCACTTCAGAGTGAAAATCTTACCCAGTAGGTGTCAAGTCATGTTTGTCCTGCATTAAAAATACTTGTCTGTCATGTGATCAGAATCAGAAGTGGCCCCAGCAGATGGGGAAGGTGCCAATCCCCACCCCTGAGGTATGCATGGCACCATCAGTAACCCCAGCAGCAGTGAGCACAAATTTGAAAATGAACATTTCTTGACCCGTGCAAAAGCAGAGGAGCAGCAGAGTAGGAAGTGGTAGAGGCAGTGCCCTCCTCTTCCCTTCCCGTGCGAGGCCTGTCGTGTCCTGCAGGGCAGAGCCCCTCAGAGACTGTCTGGCAGGGCTGCCTGGAGGGCCTGGGCTAGTGGGGCTGCTGGTGGGCTCTGTGACCAGAATCCGCCTTTTTCATGTACATCTTCATTTCTTTTTTTGAGTAGGTGGCCAGTCTGGGTGGAGATTATTACTCAGGCAGAGTCCATGAAGACCTGCAGGCTCAGGCTAGGGAAAGACCACCAGGCTAGGCAGCTCCGGCCTCCGCGCAAGCAGACAATGCTGCCATTTGTGTGTTAGGCCCTGCTCCAGTCATTACATGAGAATTTCATCTAATGACAGTTTAATTAATAACAGGCCTTGAAGCAAAGACCAGGAAAAGGCTCTTGTGAACTTAAATCCCTTTTACCTTACTGCTGGCCCCTGAAATCCAGTTAACAAACAGGGACCGTCGGGCAGCCTCACTGGCAGGGCTGGCAGGGCATCCCCTGGGCATGGGATGCAGAGCAGAGCAGACGTGGCACAGCGGCTCTGCCTGCAGCTCACGACAGTGTCCGACCCACTGATCATTAACTTGGCTCCTGGGGCGGACTGACGGCAGGGCTGTTCCCTGTCTGTCCTGCATGGAGCGAGTGTCATGGGACTGACTCTCCCGAAGAAGGGAGTTGGTTCTTAGCAGCACTAAAAGAAAGCTTCAAACACTAAGGCACTTGCATGGATTACAGTGGAGTCTGTCTGGGGTTGCTCAGCATGTCAATTCTGTCAAAACTAACGCATGATGCGCAGAAGCAGCCCTTCTGAGGCATACTCCCTGGCACACCATGGCATTTGGATGCTTCCAAGGTAAGGTGCCAGCTAAACAATGTTACTAGATAATTTATCTCCAATGCCTACATGCAGGACCTGTCTCTTCCTTGGATCCATACCAGGTTCATATTAGCTATCATTTGATTATTACGTATCTCCTAAGCATTGTTTTCTCTAAAGGACTCATGTAAAAATCTATTCAAAATAATAATCTTTTATTGCCTTGAGAGAGTCAAACACTTTGTTATTGTCATTGTGAATATCCTCAAACCTATAGCGTTTTTACATAGTTCAGTTTTTAAATGACTTTTTTTTAATGAATGTCTAGATTTGATATCAGTCCAGGATTTTGGTATTTCTTTTAATCTAAAGAAAAAGTGGCAAAGGAGAAACATGGTAGTTTTTATTCCTTTAATTATAATTTTGTTACTCTAAGTATGGAAGTGAATTTTTACCCCTGACATATAACTGTCTGAAGTAAAATAATCCAACTATAATTTTAATATTTTAGCAATTCTTGGAGTAAAAATACACCTGTATGTACAGTTTTGCTCACCCACTACTCTTAAATGCCACTAGCAACTGCATATGTTGTACATGTCAGCATTTTGCTTATATTTTTATGCACACAATTTGTCATCACTTTGTACTTCTTTAGAGCATGGCAATGATTTCTGCAGTAGTCTCTTCCAGTTGCAGCGTCCCTTTTGAAAAGTGTTTTTCCTTCCTGAAGTTTCTTGGCAAAAGGCATAAGAAGGTGTAGAGGGAGAAGTGGTATTAAGTAAAGCAAAATGGCATTTCACTTTCAGAGAATATAATGAAGCTTCAACACAATGTTAATTGTCCTATAACCCACAGCATTTTTGCATAATGTTGAAAAACAGCCAGACTTTTCCAGGAGGAAGTATTTTCATGTCATTTATGAAGGTATCAGTAAAATAACATTCAAATAAATAGAATCATTCCAAACTGGGAGAATTTGGAGAGGTCAGTAATTACCTCATGTCAGGACTTTGGCTGGGTGATGCTTTTGAAGATGTCCAATCCTTTTTATGATCATATTTAGAATTGTCATATAATTTAGAGACCCTAAGTAATTCCAAGATATTGATAAGAGCTGGGCTGAGTCACGTCCCGCTAGCATAATTTCAAGACATCTGTTTCACCGGGGGGGGGGGGGGGGGGAAAAAAAAAAATCCTTTGGAGAAAGAATAAAGTGTGTGCTACTGTCACAGAGTCAATAACTTTGGTAAGATAATTACTTGCCATAAGCAGCTGTATTTTTAGAGATGAACAGAATGATATTAGATCTGAGATTCCAATTTCCTGAACAGGCATCAGAGAACATTAATATAACCACAGAGGCAAAATTAGTATCTTCAATGTACAGCAATAAACAAGTAAGTTACCTGTTGTTTGTATGCTTTCTCTTTTCTGAACAGGCTTTTCTCTTGCACTCTTTCCCATTTTTTCTTTCGACACATTCATTTTTTATTAATTATATAAGACTATATTGCTAAATTGTATGCAACAGACACTATCAACCTTATATAAAATACAGAAGCAGTTGCCAGTAATAAATCTTGCATGTGCTTCTAAATTGGATAAAGTGTTTGTATCTTTTGCTAGGTCTTCCCTGCAGCATTATTAAGTGGACCAGTTACTACAAGACAGTGCAACACAGTCTGTATATATGGATGGCTGTTTATTAACCACAACATGATAGTTTAACAGAAACACCTCCTAGTTGGTTTTGCTTAAACTACAAGTGGTCATGTTTCCTCAGAAACCCAGGAGTGATTTGTTTTTTTTTTCAAAATGAAAAATACATAGTAATGATCTAATTCAGAAAATCTCCCATAAGATATAAGAATATAAGAAGTATTAGAATATAAGAATATAAAGAATATAAAGAATATAAAGAAGTATTAGCTCAGAATGCACATCATGAATTTAATGAATCTGAAACTGTATTTGGAAAAAAATGAGTTATCACAGGTGTTTACTGCATTGAGATATTTAACCATTTGGGGAAGATAATATACAAATATTTTACCAGTGAAACACTGTCAAATAAGTTGCAAGGTAAAACTATAACATCAAGGTTAAATTATGACTACAGCAAAAGAAGGTCAGAATCTATCTTGTCCTACATCTTATACAGGGTCTATAGGAGACTTTGCTTACTTAACCTCGAAGCACTGAGTTTGACTAGCTCAAAAGGGGATTTGTCACTGTTTTTCCCCCCTTCCTGATTTTGATGGAAATCTCCTTGCACAACGGATTTTAAGTCATCTCTAAAACTGCTGGCAGAGCTCACAGACTGGAACAGTAAGCTCACAAGAGGAACAGTAAGGAGCATAAGAAACTGAAAGAAGTGGCAGGCAGAAATGTCAGGGGATGACACCTCCAGCCCACAGCAGAGGAAGCTATTGTAACCTCAGAACTCTTGCAACTAGTCGGACAGGGAAGATGGGTTTCAGAACATACGTATGCACTTTAGCAGGGCAGCCAGCTTGCCGGTGGTTATTGAAGGAACAGCTGGGGCATATACAGGAGCCTCATTCTCTATTTTTAGCTGTCCCCCAGCTCCTTTGACTGCTACAGTAATTTTTGCCATGTTCTCCATGTTCTCTTACCTGCAGCAATGACCAGCGCACAAACAGGGAGACAAAGGCAAAGTGTTTTGGAAGATATGATCTAGCACTCAGCGTGTTACAAAAGCACAATTGCTTAAAACAAACAAACAACCAAACAACAAACCTTAAACTTCCTTTCTTCCTCTTATTTTGTGTTTAATCCTGTCCCCTTCCAAAGATCTCAAACCACGTGTCTCCCAGATGACCCCAAACAAAACAAAATCAGCACAGATCAACTTGATGGGCAGTGCTAGAGCCCCACGAGTCTGTATAGCCAAAAGGCAATTTTTAGCCTAAAGAAAGTTTGGATGTACACAGCCTCAGCTGTCTAACTGAATAGTTCTGGTTATATACAGTTAGAGGGCAGTGGTACACACCTTAACCATTTCCTTTCTCACACAGATGTATACTATTTATTATGATATCAGAGACAATAAAAGAACAAGGTGGGATTTAGCAAATACTGTCACTTCAAATTATTTTTATATTCTGTATTATGAAGTTATAAAGCATAAATGTACTCCTTTTCTCTCAGTTATTTCTGGATGTACATCAGAAAGTAAATACACAAAATCTGAAACTAAGCTGCAGGAGGCCAAGAGGCACAAAATTTGCTTTATGCTTTGGACTCACTGGACGAAGTTTGATTCCAATACACAATTTTTACAAGTACAAAATATTTCAGGGTAACCTGAATAAACTGACAAAAAAACTAAAGCTTAATACTACTTCAGACAAAGAGTAAATACAAGGATATGAGTCTCTACAATCATTTCTTCCTGAAGAATTAGAAATGCTACATTACTTTCTTAAAAGGCAATATGGCCACAGGATTATAATTTTAAAATGTGAAAGAATTTAAAGGGACATATGCTACTAAAGGAAATGAGTTTCTGAACTTGTGCTCAAATGCTTGTATGGAGAGTAACTATGCCTTTTTTTTTTTTTTTTTTTGAATTATATTACCCACAACGGTTGTTTAAAATAATTTATTGGGTAGTATCATTCTACGTCTCCATGGGTAGGAGGACAGAAGTGAGGGATGGTCTTAACAAGGATTGCTTCCACAGATCATAGAGTCAAGGAGCTCCCTAGAGCCAAAACGCTGGCATCTATTTAGATGGAAAGGTGGCATTTGTTATTACAGACCATGAGAAGGTGGTTGCTTTAGCTGGGGCTCTGTGCTCACAGGCTGTTTGCAAAGTGATTTTGAGACTGCCATTTCCCCTGCCATAGAACACCTTATTTCCTGATTAGTTTGTGTCCTTACCCACGTGTCAATGGTCCACCCTTCAAATCTCAGCTATCCTCATCACCACTAAGGTAAAGAATAGCCGAGGTAATTGCACCACAGTATTTGGCCTTCTGATTTCTAAAACTCCAATATGTGATGAGTTATTGTGTCCTTCTCACATCACTTTTCATGCAGTAAAGCTCAACTGGCATTTTTTTAGGAACCCTAATGTGAAGGGCAATATTCTTTACTCAGTAGAAGGTTTATGTTTTAGAAGGTAAGTTTTATGTTCCTGCCTCTGCAAGGGGTAAGTACTGATTACTTCACTGTAATCAGTATATATATGATCAGATTTGAACTTGGGAAACTACTTGGAGTAGCTGCAATCTATCAGTGGGGTCTGCCATGGTCCTGTCCCCTCTCTTAAACCAGCACATTGCTTAACACAGTCAATATGCTTTAATAAGCCACTTGAAGAGCTGTTCTTGCAGGAAATTGTTTTTTATGTGCACCTTATTTTTGGTTTCATTCCCTGAACCAGCTCACTTTTCTGTTTCCCTCTTTGTATGTATGCTTAAAAATCTCCTGCTTCATATCCATTTTCATTGATCGAATTTTGACCCTAGACCACCGTGCCAGAAACATGGCCTTAAGTATCACTAATGATTGTCAATCAAATATTTTTCTGAGAGGAAAGGATTTCAAAACTCCAGAGTTGCTTAAACTATAAGTTGTTTACCTGGACATTACTCTTACTTGGCCTTCTACCTTCTTAGGAGACTGTCAGAGTGACATATAAACAATTGATCTTTTTTATGGAGCAACAAAAATGCCTTCTAAGGGGGATCTTGAATTATTTGTTCTGGTTAATTGTATGGATTTTTTTCCCAGCTGAAAATAATATTCTCTTTCATTGAGTAATATGGCTAATGCATTCATTCCAGAAATGGGAAAGTTTAACTGAGTTCCTTCCTCTTTAGGAGACTTAGATCTTATACTTCTGAACGGACTGCCATAAATACACTACTCTCAGACAAGACCTTGTAAAGCTGTTTCTCTTTGTCTAAACCAAAAGTACATTCATTGAGCAAGGGGCTGGAATCCTCTTGAGTAACTGTTCAAACAATGTAGCTGAAGGTTCATTGCTTCCCGCTTAATGTGCAGCTCAAATGCAAGCTGTTCCACTCAAGGCAGGAATAAAACCAGACTTGGCTTCTGCCAAATATCCTGTTTAGAAGATGGAGGAATTTTCTGGGGCGAGGTGCTCTTGTTGAGGCTGTTTCATCTGCTTCAATAGATACGGGGAGGCAAAGATGAGAAACAAACAACATGTGGCCTTGTATGACACAGAGTGAAAGTGCATTTCTTCTAAGGGCAGTTTTATTACTTCTTTTTCCTAAAATGAATGTCCCAAAGTGAAACTTATTGTTTCAGGCTGAAAAGAACAACATTGTGTTAAATGGACCAGAACTTCTCTCTTATTCAGTAAGAAAGAGATGACAGAAATAAGTTTAGCTTAATCCAAACCAAACATAGTTTTCTTTTTCCTTTGATTCAACAGCAGAAGTCCCAGTCAAAGGGACCTCTGAATGCTGAAAGCCTTTGACCTGTCATTTTTAAGAACATACATATCACATCTTCATTATTTAAACATCTTTGTGAGAACAGCTATCAAATCCTGTATTGCTTGAAAGCTGTTCACTCTAATTGTATCTTTAACCAATTATATTACTTTATCCATGATTTGTGTGGGAAGTATGTTACATGATGTCGTGTCTATTTTGTGGTTGTGTAAACAGAAGAAAAGAAATTTCTGGATCAAATGTAAATAGAATCACAGAATGGTTTGGGTTGGAAGAGACCTTAAAGATCATCTAATTCTACCCCCACTGCCATGGGTAGGGACACTTAATATATGTACAAGATATAATACCTTTATTATACAAGTATTGTGCAATAGTTGTACAAGATACTAATATACATGCAAAAAAATATCATGGCTGCATACTGACATCATCCAGTAAAAATCTTGCAGGGTATTTTTGAAAACAATCAAGTATAAGCAATGGGATGATAGCCAAATTGTAAGGGATTTGTAAATGTCTCCATGAATAATTTTTCCTACTATTTACCCAGCTCTTCTCTTGTGACTGACTTTACCAAAATGCTTAAATCAGTGTTGAGTATTTTAGGAGTCTACCCAGCTGCATTTCTCTTTTAGCATTCTCTTGTCAGTGTGAAATATTGTGCCAAGAGCTATATCTGTGTAGTTTACAGAATTTAGATAATTATGTAGGAAGACCAAAAATTAATTTAATAGTAATAAAAAAAAAGGGTTTACAAGTATAGAACTGTCAGTAGCTACATAAAAAATCACCAAGACACAACAACTAAGATGAATCTTCTTATGTAACATTTTATCACTGCTTTGCACAACAGAACATTATAGGGAATCACTATAAAACTGAAATAGCATAACAATTATGATGGATGTATTAATCTTTCATTTAGGGGAACTGCAAATGTTTAAAGAAAAGGTCATTGAAACACTAATTAACTATTTTTACTAGAAATTTCTTTCCAGCCTTGAAATGTTTCCAAATATTTAAGTGTTGGCCTCGTGGTTTCCACCACTTTGGAAGAAAACAAGGAAAGCATTAAACACAAAATGCTGCACAAAAATATGTAATAATTAATGTTGCCACCTAGAAATCAGTAACAATGAGCTAGTTTTATTTGTAGCCGTTTTTCTATACTACTCCTGTAAAGCAATGATGTTGTTGATTGAGTTAGTCTATTTATACAAGTATATATTTTATGTTGTGAATGTTAGAAGAAATTGGTTTCATAATACAAAAGGTATAGTATAAACACACTGTAAAACTTGTAAAAAAATTATCAGACAACTGATCTACATTTCATAATATACTGAGTTGCTCTTTATCGATGTTAGATTGGGCAAAATAAATACAAAGTTCAACCAAAACAGATGGGGCTCCAGCAGGTTTTCTAAAATGGGCTACTTCACTGCTGGCAGCCTGGACCTCATTTCAGAGAAAGAGAAAAGCAGAATAGAGGAAGAATTGGTAAGAAAAAGAGGTTAAATGTAAGATCTGAAAAGCACAGTCCAGAAACTTTTTATTTTTATTTTTTATTTTTTGTATTTGTTTCATCATTAATATTGTGGTTTTGAAGTAATAAGGCAACCTTTTGGGCTATGGTAGAGGAAGTGCGTCAGAGGGCATCTTTATCTTACTTTTAGTATGTAACCTTGGTCTTGTTGCATGTTTTGTATATAAGAGAAGGAAATGAGAAGAAAATAGCATTGTGAAAGCTCAAGCCCTTACATCATTATAGTCATTGCTTCATTAGTGAGGTTATTCCTGTTTCCTTACAAAATCATTTATTATTTTTTTCAGTAAAGGCAGTGAATTAATTTGGTATCCTTTTCAAGAGCTTATGGCATTCAGGGAGGCTTGTTTTTAGTGTTTATCTGAATAATACTATTAGAAATATTGAGAAATAATATTATTAGAATGATATTATTAGACCAGGTAGAGCTTCCCCAGGCTTACGGAAAATGCCACTTGTATATGCATACACAGGTTTTAAATATCAGACTAAGAATGGATATGAGTTAACTAAGACCTGTGTTTAAAAACTAATTAATTGCTTCATTTTACTTCATTACTTGTCTTGCTTAGATCAATGGGACTACTCATGCTGAAAGCCTAGATGTGATTTGTGAGGTCTAACTGAATTCACTATTTCTGCGATGAAGGCTTAGCTTTCAATATTAATTGTTAATAAAGATGGCCTTTTTTAAAAAAAATAAGAAGCGAGAATAGTGACATGATCTCCTTTTAAAAAATCAAGTTAAGTACTTGACCATTTATTTCCTTCCCACTAAAAGCAATCTTGCTCCTTTCCTCCCAGTTATTTATGGATGTTTTCATTAACACCTTTACTTTTTCCTCCCTTTCCTCTCCCAGTCCCCCACCCTCAACAAATGTAGATTCACCTCTGAGGGATCTTTTCCTTGTAAGCACTTCAGGCTTTGCTTTGCATTTGATTTATCTACCTGAGGGTGCATCAGGTTTTTTTTTCATTGTCACTTTTCCTGTTTCATTAATTTCCTATCTTGTAGACAGGCATCAGTCTAACCACTGCATGTCAGAAGCTGGTCTTCTGCTGAAAATAATTGTGAAATTAGCACGTTTTTAGAATGAAAGACACGTACTTGGTATGTGACAAGCATGTTTTTGTACTTAAAACTGTACAAACTGTGTCAAATACATAAAAGAGAAATGATTTGTTTTTCCAAATACTCTGGTGGGTTTAATTTATAGCTCCAAAATCTTTTTGCCTAAGGATTTTTTAATTGTTCTCGTCTCTTTGGGAAATAGGAAAGACTGCAGATTTTTTTCTAGTTTAGATTATTTTCTTCATTCTGGTACTGTTAGCTACTACTGTTCCTCAGGGTTAAGGTAACGGAAACCAGGGAATAGATTGACTTATAATAATAACGAACATGGCTTGCAAGCAAATGATCTTGGTAAGTACCAAAAGATATGATCAATGGAATTAATACTGTACACTTTTGGCTGGGTTTCCTATGAGCTAAAGAAATAGACAAAAACCCAAACAATGTACTCATACTCTTTTGCACAAATTTAATGTTAAATACAATACTTGAGCTACTATTTGTAAAAATAATAATAATAATAAAACAATACCTACTCTGGCTCCTGCCAGGTTATAGAGCCATTTTACCAAATGGGAAACAGCAAAAGAAAACCCCCTTTTTCTGGCTACTGGGGCTCTGTACATGAGACTATGGGAAAGTGCCTAAAGAAGACAAGCATGTAGAATTTGAAAGTTAGGCTGTTGTATGGAAGCTTGGGATGCTTTTGGTAAAAGATGCATACACTCATTAATTATTGTAAATGTCACTGTCTTTTATGTTTAGTTCCTTAAGATTAAAGAGTGCTTTGGTTTAAGAAGACTGACTGAACATTGCATTAACCCCTCGTCCTGATCTTCTGAAGGGAACAAATGCAGGCACCCAAATCTAATTACATCTCTGGGGTTCAACACAGTTGGTTGTGCAGCAGTAGCTGAGCAAACGTTAAATGAGTTTGCATGGGTACAGGAAGCAGCGTAAGTGGCAGCAGCATGAAACTCTGCATGTGCTAATTTTCCCTTTCTTTGCTTCTCATTTAGAGTTAGGTCAGAGATCAAAACAGTACACCACAGCTTGCAGTATAAAAGTGATGCAGTCTGGTGGAATTAGTCTTTTGTTTCTAAGGTCTAATCTTGCAATTTGCCGAGTGCTTCCCACCCTATCAGTTTCAGCTGAACTGAGAGTACTTGGCAGTTCCTTGAAGTTTGGGTTACAAATTCTTAGTTAACGGCAAGCACTGTTGGCGGCAATTGAGGTTGTTATAGCAAGAAAGCATCGGTACCTGATAACAGATGGTGACATGGTGAATCATTTTTACTGTTGCAGAAAATGGACTATATGGAATATTTTTAGCAAGGTAAGTATTTTACAGTTTGAGTACTTTCTGGCATGACAATTTGCAATTAAGAAATTGCAATCTGGATATAGGCAACAAAGTGTTTTTTTTTTTTTTTTTTTTTTTAACTGTGCATTTGCTCAGCAATTGAGAAATTTGCCAGGTAGCAGGTTCAGCTGTGGTAAATTACACCAGTTATGCTATGGATTTTAGAAATAGTCTGTGTACCCTTAAGCCATTCAATAAACATTATCGCCTGTGACTAAATGTGGATTGGGAGAGACATGCTTACATGCTGCCTGCTCAGTGAATGAAGGCATTAAAGCTCTTGGGAAGGGAATTTAGAATAGATGTAATGCTGGAAAGTGAGCACAGCACACAGCCAAGTGAGAAATGGATCTCAAATTCTGCCTCTCCCCTGGGCATAGGTGCTTATCTGCACTTGAGATAGGCCTCTTGGTTCTGATTTGGAAACCATTTCTTATGCTCATGCAGGATGACGTACCTTCAGGACTGATCACTGTTTGAGCTCAGGGCGTAACTCTGATAACAGTTAATTGTCGAGACAGTATTGTCAGCCTATGAGTACAAATTCACAGCTCTTATCTCTGAGAGCAATAGTCTAGCTACTGGGCTGCAGAGTAATTGAGATGAAAGCCCCGGCTACTTGCCTTACAGAGCACTGCCAGTGTGCAGCCAAACGTGCCCATGATTCACAGAAACAACGATGATGCTGGAAGAGGCAACTCACTTCAGGAGCTGGTGGGAGGCAGAGGGTTCCCCTTCTGGATTTGCTTGTGATTGACTTCAGAAAGTCTTGGATAAAAAGTTTGGAAATATTCCCACTTGCATCTCTTCAAAAACTCCATTTCTGTGGACAAAATTCCATTATACCCCTCTTCTTTGAGCTGCTCCTGAAATGACCTGCTAAGAGCGAGATGGAAGATATGAACTCAATGTATATGATAGACAGGATCAAGAATTGAAAAGAGAGAGTAATGACACTTATTAATGGTGTGTTAATGAGGAAAGGAAAAAGAAACAGGAGAAATGAGGGTGGCATGCAGAGACTGAAAGATGAGATGACATTAGTGAAGGAGAAAAAACATGTTGAAAACATCATTAGCAAATGCAATGCTAGGAATTACAGTAAACTGTGGTGTTATCTGGGACTCTGATTGCTTTATTTATTGAACATTACTGAGGCCATTTATCATGCCAGCAGCCATAGCTTTAGTTATTGTGGGCCTCAGTGACCTCTGGAAGGATGAGTACTCCCATTTGTGAAGGAAAGCTAGAGGCCTCTATCAGCAATCCCTCCACCTGTGTATAAAACCCACACATCCCTTAGTTTTGTTTGAGGTAACTCTTGCTGCTCTTTAACAGGAGATTTAAATAAATAAATAAATCACTTCACTTAAATAAATACAATCACATTGGAAATTTCAACACGGATTTAAAAAATAAGCCTTGATCCTCTGGTACATCACTTCAATGCTTCCTCTCCTCCTCTGCTATTATTCTACAATAGCAAATAGAATACGTATCAATAAAGTATGCTAGCTGAAGGTTTCTCTCTTCTAGGCTAGATAAAAAGGCTTAAAATCACTTTCAAAAGCTTATGGTGAACTGGACATGTAATAGGTTAAGGTATTGTTTCATGTTTTTATCACACAAAAATATTTAATGTTTTTATGTATCATACCAGTATTTTAAATCATGTTGTTAATTCCATTTTGACTGCAATTCTTTTTTAAAAAACTACAGCTTTTTACCAATAGACCTGTACTAACCCACTCCAAACATCAGTTAAAATGTTTTATTCACAGTAAAATTCAATAAATTATGATGCGTACATCACACTACGGTGTTTTTAATCCAAACCATGTCATGCTTAGAGTGCTGACCCAAGAAACCAATCAATTAATAACCATTTAACAATACCAAAGTGATTTGAATGGCTTTATATCATTATGAGCTGCTTTGGATACCTGTGGACTGTGTCTACCTAGTTTGGCAGTGACTACTTGGGTGAACAGCTGAGGGCATTGTTGTAGAAGACAGCTGACTTGAAATCTGTCAAAGTCTAGAACAGGCTTAAAGACAATTAACTGTCAACTCAGCATTTCCTTGATCTATCTTACATCAGAATTCTAGATTGAAAATGCCAATATTAGAATTATGGTGAAAATTACACCACAGTTTGAAGCAAAACATTATTTTTTATGCTCTACATCACTTCATTGGGAACAATGAAGTGCTACTTCTGCATATCTCACAACTGAGCACCTATGTTTTTGGAATTTAATGCCACAGTACCATTTAAAAATGATTGTGTCATTTTAAGAAAGCTAACTGAAGGACAGTATTGTGTTTTCCTGCTGTAAGAATTGAGTAGTATTGATCCTTTATGTGTTCCACCTCCAGGAACTCAACGTCTATAGAAGTCAGCAGGCTTTGCCGTATTGGTGACTGTCTTGAAATTGGAGAAAATGCTCAGATTTAGTTTTGTTTTGTACTAGAGTTTTGGCTGGTGCATGTAAAAGTGAGGACAGGGCTTATTTTTCTTTGTTTCAGAGGGCTGATGGTGGCTTTATATTTTGGAGGATTTGGGATTCTTTTCATTGTCCCTGCCCTTTTGAACTCTCTCCCATATTACAAAAACAGCATGAATGCTAAATAGTTGCATTGCTCTGCATATTGCATACAATGGGAAATCTTCATATTTTCATTGTTCTTAAGGCTTAAAATATATGTTTAAACGTAAGAGGAACATTTTTAGAAAACAAATAAATAAAGAAAATACTTTGTGACAGAAAAGTGTGCTTTAATGCTGACTGGTACATTTTTAACAATTTTACCAATAGATGGAAAGGTGTGTTTTTTTCCCACATAAACTGAAAAAAAAAATCTGCTTAGTCTAAGGCAGACAGAACCCATCAATGAGCAGAAATTGGCCGAACTGTGCATTTCCTCAATGACTTGTTCAGTCAGTGCTCACACATTACTTCAACACATTCATTATTTGGTTTCTATCTCGCCCTGTATTTTTCCCATTATATTTTGAAACAATCTTCTCACATAGATTTCCAGTCATGTAAATCCTCAGATTTCAATTTCTTTTTTCCCATTTTACACCACTATAAATATTATCAGGTTAAGTTCCTGGGAATACAAATATAAAACTTACTTACATTTATTTAATTGAGGTAATCAGTTCGGTACAACCTACTGAGATGAACTGAACTTGAGAGAGAACTGAAAATGACAAGAACTGATTTTTGAAAAAGCAATTAGACATACATCAAATTCCCCTAAGCCAAAATCATTATTTCCAAGACCAACTGTCCTATCGTTCATGAAATTACTTGTAAAACTCTTTGGAAAGTTTCTTCAAGGGAGTAGTATAATCTACACCATTATAGGGATTACAGCACACATACAGACATTGTTGCAGTACAATTTAGGTTACATGGATGTCAGCAGCTTGTCAACCTTTACAAATTTAAGAATCATACATACAATCACAGAATGGTTTGGGTTGGAAGGGACCTTAAAGACCATCAGGTTCCGAACCCCCCCCCCCCCCACCAAGGGCAGGGACACCTCCCACCAGAGCAGGTTGTCCAAAGCCCCATCCAGCCTGGCCCTGAACACTTCCAGGAATGGGGCATCCACAGCTTCTCTGGGCAACCTGTTA
>CM021729.1:13520497-13542299 GCA_011074415.1 Stictonetta naevosa
CTTTTTTTTTTTTTTTTTTTTTTTTTTTCCCTTTCCCCCGGGATCTATTTCATGGGGATGTGTTCAAGGCAAGAGCGGATTCAGAAGGATATTGACATTGTGATCCAAAAGTGCAAGGCGGAGAAGGACTGCCTGTTTGCAGGTGAGTTCCCCCCACCCGGGAGCCAGCCAGGTCGGCGGCGGGGAGCCTGCCGCGGAACCCGGTGCCCTTCGGTGCCGTTCCCGGCAGCGGGGCCGCCGCGGAGCCCCCTTCCTCCTCCTCCTCTTCCTCCTCTCCTTCCGAGGGCATGTGAGGGCAAAGGAGGCCAGGAGCCGGCTGGGAAAGGGGGGGCATCCCGAACCGGGGAGCGTGTGCGTGCGGCCGTGTTCCCCCTCTCCCGCCACCTGGCGCAGAGCCCCCGTGCTTTCCCTCCGTGGATGTTTTACCCATTATTATTTTTTAAGTGGGGGGTGGTCGCAGGGGGTGGCCGAAGCCCCGTGCACCCCCAAACAAGCCTGCAGGGCCGGGGGCACGGCGGGTCCCCTCCCGTGCACGGCGGCGGGGGCTCCGGCACGGCGGGCGGCTGCCTGTTGCCGATGCTGGCGATGGAAATTCCTCGCCGTTGTTGCCATAGCACCGGACACTTGTTGCAGGGGGCCGGGGGACTTGGTGCATTTCCCCCGGTTCCCGCAGAAATTCACCCCCAAACCCGTTCCCAGCTCCCCGCGTCGGTATCAGAGCGCCGGGCTGCGAAACCGCGGCGATTTCGGCCGAAATGAGGAGTGAGCGGGATGCCAAGTTATCATAACGCAGCGCTTTGTGTTTCAGATTTCAGGTACTCAGACTCCACCTTTACCTTCACCTACACTGGAGGCTCCAAAAGGTACTCCTTTCCACAGTCGCGACACCCTTCTTTTCCTCCTCTCAGGGAGCTATCTCCCTTGCTTTGCTGCCCTGGCAGGCTTTTTATCCTTCCTTTTGCGAGGAGTATCCATCCGTAAATTATTTGCCTTCTCACAAATGTGAACCGAGCAGGAAGTGTGGAGGGAGGTGATCAGAAAGGTGATCCCAGCTATGCGAGGCTCCTTCGCCTGGGTGCTGCTCCCTGGCGCTCCTCCGCTGCTTCAGGCTTTTTGCTCCTGCCCCTAGAATTTCCGCCGTAAGTAAGCTTAACTGAAGTGCAAAGACATCAGTGTTTTTGATACAAAGTTAATGCATCGTAAAAAAATATGAAAAAGGTATGATTTTATTAAAAAAATAGGCCAAATTTCACATTGCCACCTTATTCTCTTGCATTTGAGAGCCATGTTTAGTCCCTTGACAGATGCAAGACTGTCTGCAATTGACCAAATTAAACTACTGAGATGCTAAGTGAAATGTCAGTATAGCTTATAAGGTTATAAAATTGTCTTAAGTGAATGGTGGTTTAAATCTGATTTCTAAATGGATATGAGGTTTTGGTTATAAACCTGATTGTGCATGTACAAATTTATTTGAATCTGTCACCATTTATTGTGTTCATCTGTTTTCAAAAGGAAATATTAGTTGAACAGTCAAAAGCCCATGTAAGTTGAACACACGTCATTTTTGTCTCCCTGGACCTTAGTTACCTTCTACTTTATAGGGTAATTACAGTACATGCCAGGTCGTCATCTTATCTTTTAGCTGAATTTTACCAGATTTGGCAAGACATCTTGGTTTTATTATTTTCTTTTTTATTTTCCCCGTTCGGTGATTGTTTTTCCTTCCCAGGGTATGCCAGGTTAAAGTACTGTGCTCTGGAGTCTGCTCTTTGCAGGCGAGCCTTTCATTGCAGGCAGTGTTCCTGCACCATCGGTTCTGCTCAGTGCATGCTTCGGGCCCTGGCTGCAGGGCCAGGCTCCCAGATGGGCTCCAGGCTGGTAGGCTGATCAGGAAAATGCATTCCCCACTCAGTATCCTGTCCTTCCACACTGAAGGAAAGACAACTTAGGCCATGTTCGGTGCAGTAGATTAGTTCCACTAGTAGCTGGGGATCAGATGTGTTTCTGGGTTGCTTGAAGTATAGTCTTTTATTTAGGGTTTTAGTGTACATTTGTTTTGGTGTTGATTTAGAAGGTAGTTTTGAAAGGCTTGATACAATAAAAATTATCTTACAGCAAGTATTACTGTTTAGTTGTAACAATTGAATTTGAAAGTTACTTAGCATTGATCTCTAAACCAAATATTGCAGCAAGCAACCAGGAAGTGAAACCTGTCTATTGTTTCTCTTTTCTAAGCTGAATAAGGTAAAAAGCCTAAGGGCATAGCTGATGGAAACCAAACCGGTTTATAAATGCTGGAACAAAATGTTGTCACTTCTACAACAAGAGATGGAAGATGGCTGTGCATCCCTCAGCCTTGAATTTTAACTGGGGTCAGCATTTGCTTAGGAAACTGTTGACTGGAAACTAGTCACAACATCTTGAAAATTCAGTAGTTATACTTACAGAAATTGGTGAAAGTGGGTTGTTACATAAAGGATACCCAAGTTTCGCGTTCCTTTTGACATTTTAAGGACATTTTTAAAAGCATCCTTTGGGGTACGGGTTTCAGGTTCTCTGCTCTTTTTTATGTTTATTTGGAAAGGTGTTTTATAATCTTCTTAGCGTACAGTGGCGTACTGAGTGGCCAGGTTGTGAAGTACATAAAACGAAAGCTCCAAGCCTTGACCATCAAGGGACAAGCTTTTATTTCTCACATCAAAAATGAGTTAGTGGTTTCTTCTCATAGGAGGTGCTGGCCAAACACCAGCTACCCAATGCTTTTGTGGTATTCAGACAGCAAGGGCTCAGGGAGGGTCTGCGGTGGTGACTTACACCATGAGGAGGGCACAAGGCTATTTAAGGATCTTTTTTTCATGCATTTGTCCATTATTTTTTTCCTACTGACATTGCTGTAGCCCTGGACTTATGAGCAGCGATGCTGTTTATGAAGCGTTACATTCCAGAATCGTCCGTAAGTGACAAAACCTCTATTAGGTCGTGACCACAGACTGGGGATCAGCTGATAGGCCTAGTCCTGTTGCTTCAGATATTCAGTCTGATGACTTTGTTCTACAAAATGACAAAAACACGGGTTTTCAAGTGATTGGCAAAGGGCATATGCTGTATTTTCAAACTGAGAGATAGATTTATATGAGTAAGAATGGTGTGTAAGGTAGATTACAGCATTTTAGCACTCTCTTGTTTTGCTTTGAACCAAGTCCTTTCCATGCTTCATTTCCTCTGGATGTTCCTTAGGTCAGTGTGTGCTGTGGATTTTTTTTTATCCATAGTGTTTAGATATCAGAGCAGAACCCCCCCAGAAAAAGCCATTGTGTTTTCTGTTTGAGAAGAATACTTGGCTTTACTCTTGTGTATAGGTAGGTTGCAACAGTGCCAAGTTCGACATTGTAGGGGTTTTCATCTTCATCCTGTAGCTGCCTCAAGTACACATTGAGTCCATTTGTCTGCGGTCTTAACATACTCAGAGCCAGATTCTTGGTAAAGTAGTGTAAGCCTATGGAAGTCAATGCACCAGTATTGTTTCAGTGTATGAAGGAGCAAGGATTTCTGTATTCATTAAACTGTTAAGTTTATAATTGTGAGATTTTTTTCCTGGGGTCAGCTTCTCTGCCTTTACCTGATTTTCCCTGCTGCTCATATTGATTGCACGGACCCCTCCTGGGTTAATTCTGTTCAGATACAGGGGTGGTACATAACCACCTTGCAGATCACACCGAGTAGATAGACCTGATCCAGAGCATATTCATCGTAGCTTCAGTAGAGTTAATTTGTATTCCCACAGGACGGTCCTGAACCACACCTTGAGGGCATGACTTAGCTTTTGTCCAAGAACAGAGGTTCCAGGGAAACAAACGGAGAACTATTATTATTTTATTCATTATATGGACTCCTTCCAGTATTTGACCTTTAGGTCGCATTAAGCTACTATATGTTGTGTAAATAACATATGTGTAAATGATCACTGCATTGGTATAAGTACACCTAAAGGAGATTGTACATCTGCAGGATTTTTGTTGAAAAGTTAGGAGGGAAGAGTATCTGTAAGTGCAAACGTATTTGTATTGCATGAATTATCATGAATAGTCTTTTACCTGTGTAGTTTGATTAATTATTTTGGGCAGTACTTCATGTTCAGTCATTGTTTTTTTATTTTTTTATTTTTTTCTTTCTTCTTTCTTTCTTCCTGTCTTTCTTTCTTTTTTAATGCACTGTGCTCACACTTCCAAATTATTAGAGATGTATACTATGGAGATGCTTCCTACTTTGGGGAGGTTGTAATTAGTAATTTTTTAGTGAAGCATATCTTTGTACATAATATGGGCAGTAAACATGATGCAAATTGTTATCAATTTGATCATTTTTAATTTCACTGTGAGAAAGTGATAGATACCTTATAAAGTGAGGTGTTCATTTGGGTGCTGTGACTGTGCAAGATTTACTCTTCCTTAACTACAGCTGGCTGAATATCAGAGATGGCTGGATTCCTTATGATTTTTACCGCAGGATCTAAAAAGGATATTAAAGTGCGAACACGTTGAGGTGTTTTATTTTTAAAAATATATCTCGTTTCCTTTGTCCTATTATCTGCCCCTGAATGAAACATTGCTTCTCCAGAAACCCTGCAGACTGAACAGAATTGTGGTCTGTCATCTTTGAAATAAAAATGCACGATGCCCTGAAGTTGTTTTCACTTTATGTGTCATTTGACATGGTTTACATAAAGCAGTGCTCGGTTGTGCTGAGGAAAAGATGTTTCATTTTCTTAGTGTTTTTCTCACCTCCAATTTTTTTTTTTTTTTGAGGCTAACCAAGGACATCATATCAGTCCTGAAATATTTCTTTATTCAAATATGTGCTTAACTATCATTGGCAGTGAGGAACAGTGACAGTAATCTGTGCATGAGAACAGGTCTTATATTGCAGCATGTTGTTAAGAAACTAGATACGTTTAAAAACTGAACACAAAAGCTAATTAGTTCACATCTCTCATTTGCACAGTGGGCTCTTGTCTGCTTTCTCTGTATAAGCAGGATGATCATACTAATGGCAGTTCTGCAGATACAAGGGAAGTTAAATGTTGGTCTAAGATAATTGTTTATTTTTGCTTAAAACACTGACAAATTGTTAACTTGCATTGTTTCGATTTTTTTAATATTTGTCTTTTTGTTTTCTATTCGAGGGCATACACATAATGCTTAATACTGCAGCATCAGAGATTCTGATGTAAACTGATGAGTTAATTCCCACCTCAATATAGCAGTGAAATATTTCACAGTTGGGAAGTTGTGGCACTGAAGGAGTAATAAATTGTTTGAGGCTATCTACAGCTAGAGACAAAACCCATATATCTGAAGTTGTGGCACATTATATGTCCGCTACGTGTTTGAACCACTTGTTGATAAATAGATTCATATGATTGTTATTTTCCCCTTTGAGTATGCCCTTTGAGTTTTCAGGTTTATACTCTAGTGTTATTTATGTGAATTTAATAAAATTCTGTCTACATCAGATTTTCCATTTGTTGAATAGTTCTGAAATCCTGGTGTCATTCTGGTAATGCTGGAAGTCAAGACAAAAAAGTGAAGAAAGTAGTTTCAGATTAACTCATGTCGTTTTTATTGAATTTACATTCAATTTATATGCTATATCAAAAATGAGAGATAGAATTGAGAAAAAAATTCTAATCCAAGACATAAAAAATATGCCCATACAAAAATATCAAAATGGAACACTTTTCTGAACATTTTAATTTTCTTTGTTCATTTCCAGACCTTTTATTTTGTCTTTTTTTTTTTTTTTTTTTTTTTGAATAGGTTAGTTTTAGCCTAGCTCCTATGTCTCTTTCACTGTTTCCTGGCTTAAGGAAGGGAGCAATGCAATGGCTGGGAAGAAGCTGTTGGACTGTTCCTTTTAGAAGCCATGGTGGCTTGCATCAGATGCAAGTGTCGCTGAAAGTATGACTTAAGACTTAAATGGTTTTGATGGAATCCATTGCTCTGAATGGTTTTAGTTTAGCTGGAATCATTTTTATAGAGGCCTTAGGAAGGGATGATGCAAGTGCAGTTCATCTTCTATTGCTGATGGCTGCACTTAACTTTGTGTTCAGGTTATTAAATATGCAATTGCATTCCTAAAATCTATCCCTACTGCATGTAGTAAGATAGATATGAAAATTAGATACACAGCTTGTACTAAATTCTGTTTGTTACTGTTTCGAAATAGATGGAATATTGTACACTGTCTTTCAATTTGAACTTTCTTATCAAATATGACTTAACATTTTTGCTGGGACTGCACCATTTCCTAGATGATGTCTGGGATGTGAGATGAAAATCTAGTTTAGATATAACATGGCATGCACTGAGATTTTCATTTCTTCGTTAAGGATTCTGTAGATGCAGTAATGTTGAATGCTGCCATGGGTACTTTTAAAAAACAGTTTTGTGTCAGGTTTTAATTAAGTTTCAGTTTTAAAATCTCTCTTTAAGACAAGCCCCGCTACGAATTCCAGCTAACCTACCTATTCTGATACTATACTGCCTTCTAATATTGGCTGTGTAGAACATACATGAAACTTAGATGTATATTCCTATAGATAGCTTTTTGATAGATGATACTTTAAGAGATTCAGTAGGTGTAATTTAGCAAATGATTCATCCTAAAAAGATATCTAATAGAACACTGTAGTAAAAAAAAAAAAAAAAAAAAAAGTGATTAAATGCAATGTTGAGGGTTTGTGAAAAGCAAAATCAAATCCATTCTACTCACAGTCTCACTGAGCTTGTCTTTATCTGGTGATCTTGTTTCTGACAGATTTTTCTTGCCTTGCTGTTAAAAAATCAGTAGCATCTGAAGTGAACCCAATCACCATCCCTGCATCTGGTAAAAATGGCATTCTTCAGGGCTTGTGGTCTTGTGGAGATCTCAAGAGTAGTCTGTTGAAGTGAAGGGCTACCCTCTCTCTGCTACATACTGTACTGATACTAAGAACAATACATTCAAATCATTAATA
This sequence comes from Stictonetta naevosa, assembly GCA_011074415.1. Lineage (NCBI taxonomy): Eukaryota > Metazoa > Chordata > Aves > Anseriformes > Anatidae > Stictonetta > Stictonetta naevosa. The sequence continues at coordinate 13,527,516 of CM021729.1, forward strand.
TCTATGCTTTTGTCAGAAAAACATGTTTTCAGGCATGTAAATGGCCTAGTTTTCAAAAGTGCTGAACTCCCACACTACATAGTGGTCTCAGTATTACCATGCACTGCTTAGCACTTTTCAGAAACTTCAGGTTCTTTATGCAGGTGTATTTGTATGCACTGGTGTTTCAATGTTTCAGTAGCACAGACCTGGGAAAAGTGCTTGAAGGTTTCTACAGAAAACGTTTTCAGTAACTTCTTCTTTCTCTGCTTTCATCACATATTTTAACATATTAAGTACCTAAAAATAAACCTGTAGGCTGTCATTGCTAGTCTTAATGTAATAGGACAAATAATTTTAAAAGTGGAGTTCACTGTGACAAAATAAATTTAGATCACTTTTGTCTGTATTGGGACCAATGCCATTTCTCATTTTTTGTGTTAGGCCCTAATAATTACCCATATTTTTCATCGCTCATAAATAACGAGCTGAAGATACCTGTTGGCATCTTTCTTCCATGGACTACTTACTGTGCACAGTGTGAATTGTTATTTGAGTCAGAGTCAAATCACTCTGAGCCAAAACACCTACTTTAATAAGCTTCAGCAGCCAGAGGGAAAGCAAATTTTAAACTGCTGGGAGAGTTTAGTTTAGTTACAGATAAAACAGTTAGTTTAGTTACAGCTAAAAATGGGATGAAATGTGAATAAAAAGGTCCAATATGCAGCTCCACCTTGGCATTAAATAAATCACACTTATGAGTACAGCTTTTAAGAATTAATGTTCTCCTTGCTACAGGAGGGTGACATTTTTTACATTTTAACTTGCCTCATCTGAGGAAAAGGAGCTCCTTTTAACATAGTAATATTGACTCATAAAGATAAGCCTGCTATCCTGTGCAGCAGAAGCTAGAAAAATCTCACTGAAAGAAGAGGGACTAAACAAGGTACAGAAATACATCTCCTTCCCATGCCTACCCCTGACAGCCTTCTGCGTGCTCCAGATCTGAATGCCAGATTGCGTCCAGCCTATTTCTATGGGAGGAAGAGCAGGAAAGAGCCTTGCATAAGGACTGGGAACAATTGTTGCTTTTATGAGTCAGGCTTCTCCTGGGAGGACCCATTATATCGAGGGAGCTTTATATCAGTGTCCTGGTTTCAGTTAGGACAGCGTTAATTTTCCTCCTAGTAGCTGGTAGGGTGCTGTGTGTTGGATTAGGATGAGAAGAGTGCTGATAACATGCTGATGTTCTAATTGCTGCAGAGCAATGCTTACACCAAGCCAAGGACTTTTCAGCTTCTTGCTCTGTCCTGCCAGCAGGCAGGCTGGGGGTGCACAAGAGCTGGGAGGGGACAGACCCAGGACAGCTGACCCCAACTGGCCAAAGGGGTATTCCATACCATCTGACGGCATGCTGAACAATATACAGGGGTGGCTGGCCGGGGTGGGGGGCCGGCTGCTCGGGGTTGGGCTGGGCATCGGTCAGCGGGTGGTGAGCAATTGCATTGTGCATCACTTGTTTGTACATATTATTATTATTATTATTATTATTTTCTATCTTAATAAACTGTCTTTATCTCAGCCCACAGGCTTCACTTTCCCGTTTCTCTCCCCCATCCCAGAGAGAGAGGGGGGAGGGTGAGCGAACGGCTGTGTGGTGTTTAGCTGCCGGCCGTGTTAAACCATAACAATCAGACACTGTGTTCCCTTACTACAGGGCTTAAACAACATGATAAATGCTTTTGGCATTGTCTAATCCAGTGGGAGTAAGTCACAGTCTTGCACATACTCACATAGGGTTAGCTCTCAAGGAGGAAACAGTCATGGGTGAAGGCTGCCGGCTGAGCATCCTTCCATGACTTTCATGAAGGCAGAGATCTGGTGTGAGCCCTGCAGAAAGGCTTTGGCTTTTCTTGGCTGTTGTAGAAGACCACAGCCCATCCTAGCAATCAATACTGAGCTGTATCCCTTTGATGGAGTTCTTCCCAGGGAGACTCGTGTAGTGCTTAGCAGGAGCCCGTCTGGAGCAAAGAATTGAGGGCAAAGATGAAGCTCAGAGAAACAAGCAAGCCCTCTAGATGTCTCCTTCCAGCCTCAAGGCAGTGATCAGAAATAAAAGAAACAGCATGCCTCCTGTGTAATGAAATGGACTGTTTGCCAAAAGGGAGTGCAAAAAATGGTGATACGCCATCTGTAAAAAGAAGTATGTAATTGAAGAATAAGTTCCTTTCAAACTGTGTAGCGTTCTGCATTTTTCTTATGTATTGCATATTGCCATCTTGAAATCTTGTTGCTTTAAATGAATGTTCCACTTCACGTTTTTAGGTAAGAATTTTTCATATTTCAAGAGCAAAGCTAGAAGGTGGGATATTTTTTCACTGCTCAACTGCCTGATTTCTACCCAATAAGGTGTTTGTAATAGATAGCATTTTCTCTCAAGTAGGAGATATAAACCATGGGTTAGATATGGTATTCCAGGTCATTAGCTTTTCTACGAATGATAGAATGTTTTATTTCAGGGTTGTTATTTTGTTTGTTTTGTAGTTTTGCTCATTCTTACTCATTCTTTTTTCTTAATGCTGAAAAATTCATCTTTAATGGGAATTCTCACCCAGTAATAATCATATCATTATGAAAGATAGGAAAATAATTACGTTGCTCTTCTGTCAGAGTAGGGCCTGTGGTTCATACAGGTGTTAAGACCAGGAAGCACTTCCTTGTCTTAAATGTACTTGCTAATGATCGACTGCTTGATCTCAATTACAGCAGGGTCAATCCAGAGTAATTCCTCTCATGTGATGGGGCTCACTTGGGTCCACAGCGATGCTGCCAATTTTTCATTTGTTCTTTATGACATGCCTAGTGAGCAGCAGTCCAGGTGACTTTTCAGATGGGGAGTCAGGAAGATCACAGTTCTAACACTGATATCTGTGCAGATGTTCTCTCATATTTGAGTATGTTCCTGGATGGTGGGAGAACTGCAATTTATCCAAGGAAACAAAGCTTTCTTTTATACATTTTTGTCAAGCCACTTTCATGGCAAAGTGCAAAGATAGACGGCCAGTTGTCAAAACTATGCTGTTCTGTATCTTTTTCAGCTTTAGCATCTGAAAACCAGGTTGTCACAGTCTTTTCTTAAGAACATAATTTGCTAGGCCACATGAAAATCTCTTTACCTGTCACTTCATTCAGAACGATTATTGGATCTTAAACTGAATCCCAAAATGTTTTCAGAGCTTTTTGTACACATAACCATTAGTTGATCAGTTGCTGATTTCTTAAAGAGTTCTGTGAATACACCTAAAAGGATTGTATTAACTTTGTCTACATTAAAAATGTATGAAACTACCAGTGTGAAAAGTGGTCATTTCACTATATATTTGTTCTAAACAGTAGAAACATTTTTTTTTTTTTAAAAAAAAAAAAAAGGAAAAAGAAAAGAGTTTTTCAGTACTTCAGACAAAAAAAAAGACAACCTGCAAGTGTTAAAAACTTGAAAACTTACATTCAGTTAATACCTTATAGCAGTTACGGATACTATCAATAGTCTTCTTATGTGGATAGATAATTACAAAAATTAATGTTTTTTACAGGTTAAATATGGTTCTATGAACATTACATCAAATCTTTGTACTTTGCTGTAGTTCTAATGAAGTTCCAACTGAAAACTGAGCTTATTAATTCTTGTCTTGTAAGAAGTTGTAACGTCAGAGAATTATTTTGCTATGAAGATTTAACTGTCCTATACAGCTAGGCTTGTTATGCTTGGTGTAAAATTTCATTAAGATTTTGTAGGCTTATATGTTGAAAAAGGACTCATGTTTTATCAGTGGATGATGAGAAGACTGAAACTGGATATATTTAGGTGGCAACAGGGGCAATGTAACCCTCTGTGAGAATCTCCTTGGGCATGTGCTAGTTTTGTTAACTCAGGCCAATAGAATTTTTAAAGTAGCTTAGTATTGGTCTCTAGAGTATGAAGTGAAAAGTCACCATCATCAGGTTACAAAAGATGCAGTCTTTCTTGCCTTTAGCTGGCTTGTGTGCATTTTTTTTTTTTTAATTATTTCTCTTTTATTTACAAATATCTGTATGACATGAGAGCAGCAGAACATTGGGCATATGACTGTGCTTCCTAGATGTTCCCCATGCCAAATTTAGCTTTTGAAGGAACTTTCACAGCAAACTTCAGTCTTGGTTAACGGTGCCCTGCCTTTGTTACTGAAATAAAATTACATGGGATTAGCAGCCACCAGTTTAGTTCTTGTTAAGGTATTTTACTATGTAATCTCTATCTGAAAGGACATCTACAATTCCATGTTTTGGACATTACTTTTTGTTTTTTTTTGTGTTAATGTTTGTGTTTAGTATTTTTGCTCTTTGTATCAATTTGTATATTTATTTTGGGTTTAACTAGAACAGTGAATCAAAAGAAGCACATCCTCCCTATGTACAACACTATAGGGAGCAGATGAATAGAAGAAGACTTAAGGCTCTTCCTGTACTTGAATTTATATTATACTGATAAGCTTTTATTTGTTTTACGTCATCCCTCGTGTTATGAACAATTGATTACTATATTGTTTCTGTGTTTAAACAACAATAAATAGATATTTAAAATACTGCTTCATAAAGGTGTTACCATTTATTTAAGGCATGAAGAATTATATTCATCCTGTAGTTCATCTAAAACCTGATCTTTGTCAAGGACAACAAACACATAGAGATATGGAGTGTAAATACCTTTTACATATAGCACTGCCTCGCTTCGAAGCAGGCATGGATGTGCGGAAGCTACTGGCCTCCTAATGTGCTAGTAAAGATTAGGCATTTGTTGTCTGCAAAGTGAGCAGGAATTGCAGCTACATGAGTAAGGATAAAAATTTCAAAGACTATCAATTTAGCTTTTGAAGGACATAAACTGATCATCGTTTAGGGTCAAGAAAAGCTTTTACCCTGGATACCAAGTCTTTCGCCATGTCCTCTGTTAATAATGGCATCATCAGGCAAGAGCAGTGGGTCAGGTCTTTGACTAACTATTAAAGAAGGGCACTGTGAAAAAATGGCATGTCTTCTGTGGCTTGGCAATTTCTAAAGCATGTCTCCAGCTTATTTCAGAGTATGTAACAGTTGTAGAGCTTTTGACATCAGTTCTGAGAAAATTGTCATAAATTGCTGGCATTAATGAGCATTTTGCTATAGCTGTGGTTGCTCACAGCATATTCCCATCAGTATTTTGTCCCAAGTTATTCCTCTGTTGTACTTTACGTGATGTAACATTATACATATTCTCAGCTAATTTAAATTGACAAATTGCCATGGAATTCAGTAAAGTCATGCCAACTTATAGCAATGAGGAGCTGTCTAATTACATTCATCTTGTTAAGGAATCTTAAATAGAGCAAAGTGGGGCAGATATGCCTGAACTGATAAAGAAGTTTACCCATATGGTAAGCATGTGTTCTCAGCAGTGTGGCATTAGAGCCGTAGGTCTGCGTGTGGTGTGACCGCATCAGCAAAAGTGGTGGCCAAGACTTTCCACTTGCAGTGCTAGGATGAGCTTGACAGAGCCCTTGCCAGTCTGTTTGCAATGAAATTGTTCCCACATGATCACTTTGTTCCAAGGAAAGTAATTTTCCCCCCAAAATATCATCTCTGTACTCCATCTTGAGAGATAATGATGACTTGAAACTGCGGAAGTTGGAGGTTTCACGCCAGTCCTGCCCATGTCATTTCCATTTTGGGTTTGCCACTGGTGAGAAGGGGCTCTATGCAGTTGTCTTTGCATTGCTTCCCAACTTGTAATTTTCCTTCCTCTTGTCTGCTAGCTTTTTGTTTTCCTGAGTTGCTCGCATGTTGATTTATTCTGACAACAACCATATCTATTGTGATCATACTGTTGGACCAGACAGATATGAATTAGTTGGTGTTATTAACAGTAGTAAGCAAGTTAACACAGAGCAGCTATAGATTTCATATCTTTCACTTCTCTTTACAGTATATATATCCCGAGATGCTTATTTTGGTTCTTAGGAAGTTTCACCAGAAAAACAAACTGTTAACCAGAGAGATCATGTATTCATTGCTGTTCGTTATTCTGGCTTTTGTGTCTAACCTGTGGGTGGATAGGAAAAAAAATCAGTTGAAATAATTGCAGCTGCAGCTTGAGTAGTTGGCCAATTTCGATTTAAAAACCTTTCTAACTATGATTTCTGTTGTACCCAAGTAAGACTCAACAGAGATGTTTAGAAATAGTATGCATTTCAGATCTTTCACTGTAGATGCTGCATGCATATAAGAATGTATTTTAGCTTGAATCAGTAATTGCTCTATGCTCTTAGGCATATTAGAAAATGTTTTAAATAGGACTGCAAAGTAAATAAAACAGATGTTGTTTTACTCTGTGTCCTGTTCCTCGGTTTACAGGCTTCTTACTCTTTAAAAGCACTTTTTCTGGATCTTTGAGATTATTTCTCCAGTAACTTATCTTTCAGTTCAGTTTCCCTTGGATATATTCTGATATTTCCATCAGTAACACCACCCAATTTGTTAGGTACATGGTGCTGTTGTCACTCTGAACTTCCAGGGTGTTGAGTACTTGCTTTGGGAATCATTAAAACCTTCCTTTAATGCATCTGTCCAGTAATGTAACCGATGCAGGGCAACTGTTTGCCCTCTGTGATCACAGAATCACAGAATTGTAGGGGTTGGAAGGGACCTCAAAAGATCATCAGATCCAACCCCCCTGCCAAAGCAGGTTCCTCAGAGCAGGCTGCCCAGGTAGGCGTCCAGACGGGCCTTGAATATCTCCAGAGAAGGAGACTCCACAACCTCCCTGGGCAGCCTGTTCCAGTGCTCCATCACCCTCACCGTGAAGAAGCTCTTTCGCATGTTGGTGCGGAACTTCCTGGCCTCTATCTTGCAGCCATTGCCCCTTGTCCTATCCCCACAAACCACTGAGAAGAGGTTGGCTACATCCTTCTGTCTCCCACACCTCAGGTATTTATACATATTGATGAGATCCCCTCTCAGTCTCCTCTTCTCCAGGCTGAACAGACCCAGGTCTCTCAGCCTTTCTTCATAGGGAAGATGCTCCAGGCCCTGTATCATCTTTGTGGCCCTCCACTGGACTCTTTCCAGGAGATCCCTATCTTTTGTGATGCTGTCTGTGATGCTCTCTGTGATGCTGTTTGAAGTTTTCCTTGGTTGGCTTCTGCTTTGTTCTGTACTGATTTATGTGACAGGTCCCTCTTCATGTCGCAGGCCAGTTGGCAGAGTTTCACTGGTGCAAGCCACGCTCTGTGGGTATGTCAATGCTTTTTCAGGGTGAGGCTTGAAAAGCAGGTGTACCTGTTGGCACTGGACCACTGTGGCCTGCACCACTGCACATCCGAGCAACTGTTCTCTGCTGGTGCCAGCACAAGCGCAACGCATGACGGGCTGACAGATAGCCCAGCTCCTCGGCCCCATGTGGTGGGAGTCAGCCAGGGGAAATAAATCATGAAATACTTCAGTGAAATAACGGCGGGGGGGAGGAACACCCTTTCCTTGCCAGCTAGAGGACTGTCAGGCAAAGAGAGGGAGTTCTGTATGTTCACTGTCTGTGAAATATGGAAAATTAGGTTGAAGGTGTATCGCAGGCCTTACTTATTGCTTTCCAGTGGGCTCTGAGTTCTTCAGGTTGAGCATAAAATATTTGCTGCTGGAGAGGAGCTAAGCAGAGAGTTATTTCTTTTCCATTACCAATTTCATATCTTGTATGCAAACCTGCAGCATATGCAGCCACTTCAGACCATATCAAAAATGTGCATGCACGTTGGTTTTAGACGTTGCCAGATCCCTCTTCAGCATTCTGCCCTTTCTCAGAGGTTTTATAGCCCTGAATACATCAGTTGTGCTCCATAATAAGAATTTTCTTTTTCTTTCTTTCTTTGAGTCAAATCTGTGCACATTTTTATATGTACATGTAAATGAGTTTAACCCCTCAGGTTCCTGGTAAGTTGCCACAATGGCCAGGAGCGTGGCAGAGGTTCTGCACCATCGCCTCGGGGAGCATTAATGTGTGACTGTACACGGCAGAGCCTTGTAACAGGAAGGGGTTTGCTGTTTCCTTTTCGTTGTCACTGCTGTTGCATGAAGGACTAAAAAGAGAAATCCGGGGGGAGTGGTAAGAAAAAAAAAAAAAAGACAGGGCTTCAGATTCAGCTGGGTTACAATGGTGAAAAGTGGAAGCAATGTCGTAAATCTCTGTCCGTCTGTGGATGGAAAGGCATCTTTATTAAAGAGATTATGAGTTAAACAGTGAGGACAGGATAAGATGTTTTTCGTTGCCATCCGTCTACTTTCACCTATAATTAAAATACTTAAGAAGACAATAAGCACAATGTAAATAGCAGCCTCTTTTCATTATTTGTTTACCTCTCTTTTGTCTGAGAGTTGTTAATCATTTATTTTTAATGCAAATAAATAATTCTTTAAAGAAGTTGAAGCTGGGTGTATTAGGTATTATGGTAGCATTACTTCATTCAAAAATATGTTGCCAGGTTTTGTTTCATTTTATTTTTAAGAGCTGAGGCTGATTGGTATCATGTCTTGTTCTAATATATATATGTTTTTAATTAATTAATTTACGTATATGACTGACATGTATTCAAGGCTCAGGTGGATAAAACAGTGGAGCTGTTCTATCTCTAGTATTTTCATCAACAAGTTCCTTGTTGGATTGCTACACATGGCTTTGCAGTGTTAGTAAGTTATCTGGGACATTAGCAGCTACTAAATGAGAATCCTTTACTACTCTCAAATTTCAGTGATTTCAGTGTCTAATGATTCAATATGCTTGTGATCAACTAGATAATGTTCTCTAGTGAGAAATTATTAAATTGTGAGGTGAAGGCTGAGTGGCCTGGGGTGATTTTGAGACATTCCTACATAGATTATTTTTACTTTGAAGTCAATTGGTCAGAACTGCTGAATTTTTTATTGTTGTACTTGATAAGTTTCAGTGATTATTGCATAAACATTTTCATTTTGCTGCTGATTCGTATTTTGACTGAAATTAAATACAGAAAAGGTTTCTGCATTTAGTCTATTCATTTTCACCTCAAGACTATGTAAATTGATGAGATGACATAAACCTAATTAAAGAGAAAGTGCAGTATAAATTTCTTTATATGGTCGTATTTTGCCTATATCATTCCACTGTTTTCAGTTAGAGATGATTAGATTAACTGAGGCCAGTATTTAACATGTTTGACCAAATTTCATTTGGAAATAATTCCACTTATGCCTTAAATTGCTTTAATTTGTTTTGCTGTCTTAATAGCTGTAGCTGCTGTCATCTTCATAAAGTTAAAGCTATGATACTGGTTTTATTTACAAATGAAGAACTTGACCCCGTCTATCTCTCTGGCCATCTATCAAGCTAACAGAGTCTTTAAACACTCCTCATACTTATATTTTGTTTCCTTTTTAATGTAACTTGCATCAACCTTGACCATTTCACGTGGTCAATGCCACAGTCAATAGAATTTTGAAAGAGGAATAGATGACCAGCAGACTGTCCATTGATTAGACTTGTGAGGGATTCTGCTTTTTCTGAGATTTTCTTCAGGATTCTCCAACACGTACTATGCAATGTTTATCTTTCTGGCATTAGCATATGTTCATATTTATGATGGGATGCTGTGTCACTGAACTTTCAGCTTTCATTATTTCCTAACCAACTACTGCACAGTTAAAATAATAAAATAACAAATGATACTGCAGAGGTGTCCTGAAAAACAGCTTGGTGAAAACATTCATCTTTAAGAGTTAAAATCTAAGAATTTGATCTAGTGGGTGGCATCCCTGCCCGTGGCAGGGGGTTTGGAACTAGATGATCTTAAAGGTACCTTCCAGCCCAAACCATTCTGTGATTCTATGAACTTTATTTTCTGTTGAAAGTGAAGATAGATGAACACACTGAGTAAATACCAGTGTACTAGTAAGAGTGCAGTGTGGTGTTTCTATCAGAGAAGCCTCTACTTTTTGACCTTTTGAGCCATTCTCAAAATATCTGTGGAATGAAGTTTATTCATTTCTTATAGCACATGCATCACAACACACACTTGGCTTTGTGTCTGGTTTCCTGTGTATTGGAGCTGCCAGTGTTGAGAGCTAGCTCTAAGGATGCTGAGAGTAGGCTTTTTCAAACCTCAGCGAATGAAGAAGAATGTCCTAAGGTAGCTAGCTGGCAGAAAAAGCTGCCAGGCTTATGACGGAACATGCACTCTCAGGGAATTTAAGTACTTACTTCCTGTCTAGAGTTGTGAAGCATTAGGTATCTGCACTAGCCTTTTCATTCCAAAATGTCACTAAATGTTTGCTGGCAGTGGTTCCCATTCCTTCGCAGCATCTGTGGGGCAGCCCCCCTCTGAGTGTTGCTGCTCTCATGCCTGGGGTAGCAGTACTATCAGGATGCTCGGCTGTGAGACTTGACAGCCCCTCCAGCCCTGCAGTTGTGCTGCTCCAGCCTAAAAACAGAGCTGGGGCTGTCGGAGGAACCCGATATCTAAAAGTTTCTTAAAACCTGTGTGTTGTCCAAGGCCTATCTCGTTTGCTGTTTTATCTGTGGAGGTTTCTTAAGTTTTGTCTCATGAGCCCTAATTCTTTTTGTCTGGCCGTGACTAATTGTGTAAGGCTGCTTGGATGCAGGCAGCTCTGGTCAGGTTCCGGAGCAGAAATGTAGGTGCTTAGGAGACACGGCTGGTTAGCAACATAGATATCAAAAGACTTTTTAATGAGCATTCAATTTTCTGTCTCCTGGGTCAGCTAATGAGTTCCTTTTGTGAAATGAAACTCATCTGATGTCAGTTGACATAGCTTCATGTATTTTTCAATGGAAATTTCCTCTATATCCATCTTTTAATACAAAGCAGTTGTAAGACTCTTGCTTTGCTGTGGTCTTTTGAGTAAAGTGACAGCTGCAGCTCCAGCATACCGTCTGTGTGAGATTTGGGAGCCACTGAATTGTGAAGGATACATCAGGCCCCTGACATGTAGGATATATTCCACCAGTAAAAAGAAATAACAGCTTATTTTGTTTCACTGGTAAAGTCAGTGTATTCTGATCCCCAAATAAACACATCTCGGTATTACAACTTAACCTCAAACTGCCTTGGTACAACATGTTGTTTAACCTAGTTCTACTGTCATGTGTTCTCCTTCCTGAGATGATAGTCTCAAAAAAAAGTTAGCGATAATAGAGGATTATCTTTCACAGATGGGTGTATGAAATGATATATGGATGTATGAGATGGGTATATGAAATAATTTAATCCAGTCATGAGCTTAGGAATTGTACAGTATGAATGAATATACTTGCATTCAGGTATTTGAAGTCATGTTCAAGGTATTTATGGCATAGTGTGAAGTGACATATAGCTGTATCAGTGCAGACATCTGCAGGTTTTAAAAATGAGAAATTTTGTTAGGTCCGTTTTAAAACAATATGGTCATGCAAATCCTGCCCTAATGTATCTTTGGTATATGTCTCAGAACTAAAGGAATGCTGTTGTCACATTTCATTATGAAGTCTAAAATTCAGAAATTTAGTGACATTAGAAGATGTCACTGGCTTCATGGGAGTGCTCTGGGACACAGCAGGAATAATGCTCTCCCACTGTCCCATGTCCAGCTTCATGCCTTTCAGTAGCTGACTCAGACTGTACATCACCCTGTATACATTGAAACCTGTATCTTCAGCTGGATGTGCTGCACTTCTGCCTGCAGAGCCAGAAATGGTGTAGAGGAGGGCATGATAAGAAGAGACAGAGGTAGAGAAACTGTTGGAGAATGGGGAGCAGAAGATGGCTGGATGCTGATAGAAGGACAAAGGGAGCAACAAAGAGATGCCCACATGAGTGTTTGTAAGGGGAAATGGAAAGACAGCTGTGAGAGCTAAAGTCAGAGAGAAAACACCAACATTAAGAACATGTGAGAAAAAGTCTGAAAAAAAATAAACCCTCTTGAAAAAGATGGAAAGGATATTAAAATGCATTATATTCTAAATAAATGTACCATTCCACATAAGAATAGTTAAAATAGAATAGGAAGGGGTGTAAAAGGAAAAGTACATTTCGTTGCTGTGTTCACAGAGACAAAATAGACTACAGAAAAAAAAGACCTGAAACCCCTTACAGCAGTATTTAACTGTATATGTATTCTGTGCAGCTGTGTGGAATAAGGCAGGTTTCCTCAGTGTGTGTTATAAACAAAAGTCTATATGCATGCCTATTATCTATATGTAATAAGATAATGTTGATACGACGGCCTCTTTCTTGCCAAAAGGTTCAAGAACCATTAAGTTCTTGATCCCAAGCATCATGCCTTTAGGTCTTACAAAAGACTTGTATGCTCTTTTCATATGGGTAGAGAGCATATTTTCTCTTAGTCTTAGAAATAATTGGCCCATTTAAGACTTTACATTAAAAAAAAAAGGGGGGGGGGAGGGATAGATACCTTGTTTGTGAATTTGACTCTATAACAGCACAGTCTGACAGAATTGTAGGACATTCTTAATGGTGCCCATATGATGTAGCATGATCAGATTCAAATTTGGCTTTAAACTCATTTGTGTCTTTATAACCTATGAGTTTGATTGCAAACTGTAACAGCAATCATTAGATCTAACTCCTGGCAGAACTAGCATTTTTATTTCAGACAAACAAATTAAAACTGTGTTAATTATGGAATACTTTTTGGATGTGTATGACCTAAGTTTCTTATTAAAATACTTCTGTCTGCAGTCTGGAAACTAAATATGTACTCACTTGTATGCATAAAGATGGAGAGGTTTGTAACATCTGTCTAATTGTCAGTGGGATTTTAAATATGGATTGCAATCCAGATTCACATAAATTTACTGATAAAAAAGTTACAGTGGAGGATACTGAGATGTAATAAGAATGAAGCCTGCAGAAGTACGTGGGGATGGTGGTAGATATAGTTACTGGCAGGAACAGCAGTGAGGCATGGATCTGATGCTGATAGTTCCACATTTTCAAAGCAGCTCTCATGATATTCCAGAAGCAAAAACTCAAGACAAGACTTGGCATCATCAGGTAAAATCCTCAATGCTCTTCAAAGTTCCTTTTAAACTAGAGAAGTACAGTATTGTTGGGACCTGCATGAGATAAAATGGAGAAGAGAGAGAAGAAAAGTGTAATCTGAATGGATTTGAAGATTTACAGAAATGTTTGAAGTCATATTGCTACCAGAAATCAAAGTGCACAGCAAGAATTGAAAGCTCCCAGGGTATACTGTTACGACCCAAGTCAAAACATTGTACCATACTTCCATACTGGTAACTCAAGAAATATCTAACATACAGTGTATGAGAATGTGTCAGTCTGCACTGACATTGGCATTTATGTGATTTTTTCCCCCACAGAAAGAAGGAAATAAGTTGCTAATTATTTTGCAGTTCAGCAAGTTCCTTTCTCCCCTCAGTAATGGCCTTTAAATAGCGAACAATTTCCTTTGAAATTAATAAAGTTTGATGGCAGTATAACCAAGTAAAATAAGAAGAAACTAATTTTCTTTTAATTTTCCTGTATGCTTCCTTTCCCACATCTTAGACTGTAGATCACTTTGATCCTAAGTTATAACAATTCTTACCTACCTGAATTTGCATACAATCTGTAAAAATGTTTTGAGGTGTAATTGAAGCATATTAAATATTTGTATGTGTTCCTAAGATTGCCTTAATTACCTCATGTTTTGCATAGGTATAGCCACTAAATCTGAATGAAACAAAGGTCACCTTTGGGAAAGCTACAAAAATCAGAGGCACTTTTCATGGTTCAGGGAACTGAGGTCAGGATAGTATTCTGCACTTTATTCTTCAAAGGGTTTATTTATCTGGCCAAAAGCTGTTTTGCCTTCACTGATTCACTTTAAAATAAACCTTCAAGCATGTCTGTGTGACAGACACGGAGAAAGTATGTCTGAGGGAGAATCTGATTTAATTCAAATCTTCCTTTTTAATTTAAGACTTCTGGTAGCAATGGGAACTCAGAGATATTCGGTGGACCTGAAAGAAAGATGAGTGACAATTTTATGATACCATTTATTTAATCCATCAGTGCTGAGACACTTTAAAATTAAAATATATGGTCCCATTAACTGTTTTTTACTATATACATTCCTTAAAGAAGAGTGTCTGATGCATGCTTTTAGAGCATCACGGGGCTGTGGGTTACAGCCTGTCATCTGTGTGCTCTCTGGAGACAGCATTGGGAACATCAGCTGTCTAACTCCCATTCTGTGAAGAGTTTCCTCTTTTCTGAAAGAGGAGTAATATTTATGCACATGGCTGCTGCCAATGCTGTTGCTTAACAGCGTATCTCCAAAGTGTTTCATTAAGATCTGCTGAACCTGCATGACCGCCCATGTCTGTAAGGAGTTGCACTTGGAGGCAGAGCAGCTGCTCTGTGTTTCTGCCATGCAGATCTGGTGTATCTGTTCAGTGGGATGTACTCGTTCAAAAGACTCTTTGCTGTCTTGCACAGAAAGCCCATATGTGTAACCAAATACTCTTTGTATCAAAGTTTAGACTCTCCTAATTTTGCTCCCATTTAAGCATAAAGCCTCAGATTGTGCTGTGAAGTGACCTCAGTCTAACTGTGCTTATGTAATTTCTATACATACATAACACAATAATTTGTATATATTTTTCTAAGGAACACATGGCTCTTTCATGCAAAGTAGCCCTTGTTAATGAATAGTCCCCCCCTTGTGAGAAGTTTTTCTACTGCCCTGCCT